>VZSC01006075.1:43146-88803 GCA_013398225.1 Steatornis caripensis | reverse complement strand
TGACCACGCACAGATCTCCAGCTCCTCCTGTTTATTCCCCATACTGCGTGCATTGGTGTACAGGCACTTCAGGGAGGTAGTCGAGCACGCAGGTTTCCCCGGAGGGGCGCACAAGGATCCAATGCCTTCATACCCATCCTTGAGGTGGTTGGATTCCTGCTTCTCATTTTGGGAGGCAGGCGAGAAACCTTTGTAGCTGCCCTGATTATCCTTGCTTTTTTGCTTGCTTATGCCGTCAATTGCAATGGCATGAGTATTGCCATTGTGGACCCCACCCCCCGAGTCATTCAGTTTAAAGCCCGCCTCACCAGGTTGGCCAGCCTGTTGCCAAAGATCCCCTCGCCCTTTCTAGACAGATGGAACCCATCCCCCCCTAACAGATTAAAGTCCCTAAAGTACGTCCCGTTATCATAAAAACCAAACCCCTCGCGACGACACCAGCCACGTAGCCATTGGCTGGCAGTTTATTAACTTTAGGCTGTTTAGCTACTGATAGTCAATAACAATCAGAGTTATTAAGAATGCAGCTATTGAAAGTCATTACAGAAGACCAATAATGGTGGGTATTTGGCTGCTGTGACTCTTGAGATCCTTTTCAGGTAGACCCCTGGAAAGTGACTTCTGATATGTGCTGTCATGGCTGGGTGTCAGGTCTCCAGCACTGACCTAACACGGATACCCAGGTACAAGCTCCACAGAGTGGAGTCACCTCAGTAAAAACTGGTCAAGTAGAAGGGTGTTTAATGGCAGCTCTTTCTCAAGTACCCTTATAATCCTCATTCTGTAGTCACCACTGAATTTTGCTCTTGGCAGTCTGCATATACTTTTCATTTAAAGTATCACAGCTTGTTAGTCTCCACTATAATTGCCTGAAATGTACTTCAGAAGTTATTTTTGTTTCCTGAAGGTAAAGGGATGGCTGGGATTTCACTCATTCTTCTGCTGAAGTCAACAGAAATATGTGATATTATAATTATAAACTGGAGCGACAACCAATTGATCCCACCTGCTACTAGGTCTTAAGAGAGACTCTGCAACCTGCTTCGCATTATTGACAATGACATCAAATCCCATGCTTACTAGCTCCTAGAAAAACTGTACAATCTGTACTGTCACTCACAGACCCATCATACTTAAAAGCCATAAGGAAGGAAATCCCATCACATTTGTATTACATGCAAGAGAATACTCTTACTGAACAATCACTAGAACTTGGCCAATCCCACAAGAGCAAATCAAGATCTGTCTTCAGTAAGAACAAGGCCAATACTCACATTTCTTGCCTAAACATGAATTAATTCCATTCTCATCCACAACTACTTCACCTGCAAATACTGACTGATCCATAGCATACCAAGGTACAAATGAGATTCTCAATGCAGCACCAGTTTATTATTCAGACAAAATATACATATAACATTCTTATCTTCTGGACTCCCTCAAATTGCTAGGACAAGATTCAATAAACGCTACTTCTCCAAATTGAATCTCAAATACACCTCCAGCAGTATCAATTTCTCAGCCATTGTACTCAGCATAAAAAAGAAAACCTACAAACTACTATACATAAAAACGTTAAAACTATCACATCCATCATTGCAAAACCAAGTGCTTCTTGAAACACCCCAAGAAAGCTATAAAATACATTAAGCCCTCAGACACCACCAACATTCACTGTGTATTACACTCTCACAACGCCCAGCTCAGCAATCTCAGACCCTTAACTAAACACATCACTCCAGAGAGATCAGTCAAATCTTTCACTGAGTCTTCTAAACCTCTCAGTCCTGACCCTGAGGAAGACTCAGAAAACCCAGATGATTCTGAGAGCTAAAACACAAACTCCAAAGGATGCTAAAAAACACAGCAGAGAACATTAGGATTCTGATACTTTATAATTCTCACTCATCCCTAACACAATGCTTCGTATTCATCTCTGCCTCCCTGCCTGAAAGGACTTAATGACTCTATTGTCTCTTCTCTGGATAATATCCTTTCTCCTTCCTCCACAGATATTCACTGTTTTTTTCTTTCAGATATAAGTAAACAGGTTAAACTTCTAACAACTTACAGTTGCACTTCAAGACCTCTCCTGCTATTTCAGACTTAAAGAGGCACACACGCTCAAAAGCAGGTCTATTTTTCAGTCTAAGACATTACCACCTCCTTACAAAACCTGTAACGCTTTTATTCTTTGAAAATCATAGTTACAATGCTATGAGTGCATTAAAGTATTTGTTGTTAGCATAAAGATTTTTAAGTGCTAATGTCTAGGGAGATAAATAAAACAAAACCATGTAGGCTTCAAGAAGTCTGATTCTAATGTTCTTTTGTCTACAGCAGAAAAAGTATTTCTACACTGCACATAAAATTGAGATAATTATCTAGTGGTTTAATTTAAATAAAAGAGCATACAGGCCTCTTACTGCAGTAACAAGAGCAATTACTTTTGTGGTAAGTTAAATATTAGATTTGGAATGTTTTCAAACTAAGCATAATAATGTTTATGCAGCAGTTTATGCTATAAAAAATTCAAGCAGTGTCCTTTTATGCATCTGCAAATTTAATTTTTAACGTTCTAAAACTTTTCAGGTACCACAGTACAGAAATTATGTTAACCAGCATTTAACAGGTACAGTAAGTATACTAAGAGTTATATTACCATCCATGCAACTATTAGGTATAATTTACATACACATGTAAATTACATGGTATTAGAGGTACAAAATCAATCTACACAGTGATTCAGTTATAGGGAGAACTGCTTTTTTGAAATGTGATCTGTTACTGGTTTCTATCCTTGCTTCCATTAAGCCAAAGATATTGCAGGTATAGTAACAAATTATTGACATTAGCTTGCTTATAATGTTTGCAGTTGTGTGCAAGACTATTAAACTCACGTTGTATTTATTTTATTATGCAACCAAACAACATTTCTTATACTTTAGTAATTTTCATTTGATTGTTTACAAGGACAGAACCAATTAAAAACCAAGGTTACTAAACTGTCTGGTTTTCATTTAAGAGATTTCAACCACATGAGAAATTCCACAGTACATACGCAATACCAGTTGACTTGAATAATAACATGAGACAAATGACTGACTTACACACCCATCACATCCTTTGAAATACTGTTTTTCCCCCCCTAAAACAAGTAAAATTAATTCAGTCACGTGGCAACAACTCTGTCTGTATGAAGTGTTTGCATGCTACAAAGTGTAGCGCTATGAAGTGCAACAAAGACTTCATTTAAATATACAAAACCTACCCAATGTTTAAAAAATGTAGCTTTATCCATATAATAGTAAAAAGAAAAAATATTTACAGTGAAGAAATTGACAGATCTTCTAATATTAGACTACCTCCTCAAATAAACTGTTTATAGCTTATTCCAGAATATTTAAAAAAAAAAAAAGAAGCTTTATTTATTTCTGATCATCTTAGTCATCAGTTACTAGTCTGTACCATTTCTCCATTTTACTTTCCATGTTTTGGACATAACAATTATCTTCAGGCCGATGCTTGGCGTACTGCTCAAAACCTTAATCTTGGAAAGCTATAGCAAAGTAAAGGTTGAAGAGGAGGAATCACATTGATTTTTATGTTCATTTAATTTAAAAAACAAAAAAATCCTTAAGTTACTGTTTTCAAAGTCCTTGTTATGACTTCCAGAATTCTTCACAGGCCATTAAGTCCATAATGTGGATTATCGCCTTTGGGTATTAAAAACAAACTATTAAAAAAAGCTATTTTATTTACCAAGGTAGAAGCCATACTAATTTTCTTCAGTGAAGATTTCACAAGATTTTGGTATGGCATTTTAATATTTCTTAAGCAGCTAGATTATCCTGATAAACGTAGCAGCACAGAGACAGCCATCACACTCCAGTACTTCAATAATAATCCATGAAATGAAACATACTGATTCAATGGAATACAACTCCTTATGGTCTGTTAAATTCAACAGGAGGAAAATACACACACACAGAGAAACATAGTGTAAAAGCCCTGAAAAGAAAGATAATGTTGATACACAGATTTTCAAAGGAGAGTACAAAGAGATTATCTAGAAATGGAGCCACTCTATTAAATGAGGCTTTCCAAAGCAAAAGTAAACACGTTTGTTCGTTAAAATACTAGAAAAACTGTTGGGGGGGAGGAAAGGAAAAAAAATCTTACTGTTCCACATGTGCTTATGTTCTGCTCAGTCTCACAGCATATTCTACCCAAACCAGGAACCCATCCAGCAGATGGGCTGTCCAGCCTCAAACTTTACCAACTATGCAACTGCAGGGATCTTACACACTGCACCCGCATCAAAGAGGCCAGAGTTGATAACTTGTACAACAAATTATTAAGCCACAAATCATCTTATTCTTGGAAAATTAAAGGTGTTTCATTAAAACAATTTAGTATATGGATTTTTGGAAGAGAGATAAGTTTAAGGTTGTTAAGAATAGATACAAGGTCACTTCTAATGATAACAGCAGGATAAAGATTGGACCTAAACCCACCAAAGTCGCCACAGGAGCTTTAAATTGTAGCTTCTAGTGGCATCACATCATCCTGTACTGCAAGATAGACTCACAGCTGCAAAGGGCAGCCAAGGCTCCATCACTCAACAATTCTCTACTCGCTCTCTTCAAATTACACATGCTGCCTATCCAGCATCATGCCTCACACAATCTTCACACAGCCCTTTTCTTCTCTGTAAATAAGTAGCAGCTGCTTTGTATACGTCAAAATATTTTCTTGGCAGAGATTACAATACCAGAATCTATCCAAGGCTGTGGTAACAAGGATCCTAAAATTCCAAATGACTTCACAGCATATGAAAATGATTATCTGAAATTCAGCTTTTAACCATTAGATGTATGCTGAGTATTTAAATCCAGCAACATCTAGTTATTAGTCACAATATATTTACCGAGTAAAAAACCAATTTGCTCCTCCAAAAGAAATACTCTTCCAGAAGCATTACTACAAAATTGCCAGGAACAAAGCTGATTTCTCTGAGAATTTCTAACCACGTTTTATACATTTCCGAAGACTGTTTAAGCCTATGTAATCATACACATTTTAGATAGATTACAGAATAAAAAAACACTTCTATCAGTGACCATACATTTCTAATGTGGCTTTTTTTTAGGTGGCCTACAAATTAAAGAACCATTTCAATGAATTTTATTAATTATGTATGGCATTGCCGGATTACAAGATACTACGCATTTTCAAACACCGGTCTACAATACTTTACTAAGTATGTGGATAAAAAAACAGGTTTTCTGTGTAAATAGAGTATCTAAACACAAAATTTGCGCTGTTTTCAACAGGAATAAAAGTAAGATAATATATCATTCTTAAGCACATTCTCTCCATCATCTGAAAATATACCAAGTGAATCGAGTAGACATTTTCAAGTACTGATCAATACCCCAAAGACAAACACTGGCGGAATTTCTCATTTCTTGCTCCCTTCTTTTAGCTACTTTAACACAAATATATCTAAAACAAGCTACACCTGAAATAAAACTCCTTATGTTATTTTAAAATATTATAAAATACTTTTAAAGTTGTTTTTTTCCTCAGTGTGTATACACTCACTATGAAAAGATTATTATTTCTAACAGAGGAAGATAAAGTAAAAAAAAAAGTTTGGAGGAAACTACAGGACAATTTCTTTAAAGATTAGGAAGATTTTTTTTTTTGCATACTATGTAATATGATCACGTTTTAAAGGTAACTCCTGGTTAAAACAAGAGAAAGAAAATGTAGGAACTATTATTTGAAAGACTTTTCAGACAGAACTTGGTTTTCTTGAATACAGAGGACAAAAGGATCTTTTTTGGTTTAATTAGAGGCAACACTAACCCTTTCCAGCTAGTGGAGGCCTCAACAGTGTGTATAACATATGATATTTTACCTGTGGCTTTCTGACACTAAATGTAATTTAAAGAGAACATTCAGCAAATTAAAAAGGAATTTCATATTCAGAAAAATACTTCATAAAATACTACCTACTACATCAGCAATTTGGACAAGAGAAAGTGAGCATTTTTGGACACAGTTAATATTCTCCTCAATATACCTGGAAACAATAAACTAAATCTACAGCTTGTATGAATCAGCACAGCTGCATTACTTTCAGCGATAACAGGCCGATTTGCATGACCTGAGAATCTGGCACAAATCTAATAAGACTTTTTTAAGCTTTAGTTTTTGACATATCACCAGCTCTCAGAAGAGATGACATGTGAGTTGACTAAAACATAATATTTATAATGCTAGATATCCATTAAAAGTACACAGATATGAAAAATTAGTTTGCGTTCTAGGGTTCTAAAATCTACGCTAACTAGTTATAAAACATAAAACACTAAAATGGAAGTGTAAAAAAAATTTGCATTTTTTTAAACTAACGCAATTTGTACGTATGGAACTTCATATTTTCTTGTCTACTCACAGGGAGAGAAATTTACAGTAAGAACACGGGAGACAAGGTACCTCATTGATTTTAAGTCCAACATTTAAACATTTCTGTTGTTCACAAAGCCCTGCAGGCACCTCAGTTCACTCAGTGCCTAAGATGATGTTACTAAACTTGCTTGCAGAAGAAAAGAAACATTTATTCCAGAATATCCTATGGCATCGCAGTTGCAGAATAGTCCTGGGCATGCAATCTCCTCTGTCAGAGAAAGCGTGAGCCACAGTCCTCCAAAAGGCAGGGAGCCATCCGTGAAAGGGAAAGTGGTACTACTTCACCCTCCTTACCTACACATCCCTCTTCCACTTCTGAAAGGTGGACTTTTCTTTAAAAAAAATTTAGGGCCAAAAAAGTTTAAGGCCAAATTCTAGGATTCTGAGAAGACACAGATGCTACCTTGCTGTTTAAACCAGATGCCCAAATTCCCAGGAGTTAAAGTCTTAGGCAATTATTGACCAATTTAAATCTTCACCTATCTACAGTGCCAGAATTTCGTATCTCAATCCTGGCCCTTCTTCACATACACTGTATGTAAAAATTGGATATTTAATTCCATTTGGCAAAGGGTATCTAAAGATTGTAATTTAAATGCACATTATAATGCTTCAATCATTGTCTGACTCTAAGTTAAGTCTTGCAGAGATCTGAATATAGACTTGAACATTCTGGAATATTTTCTTTTTTTTCATTGACATGCTCCCTTGGCCTTTTTAAAAAACTGTATCTGAAATTTCCTATTGAAATGGAATTTAATCACAACGCACATTTATATGTCTTACACTGCTGACCAGATTATTACCCTAAAACATTAATCAGAAAGCAATACCTCATAGTTCTTCTGACATGTCAGAGTCCTAGATTGAGCCTCCTATCTCAAGCAGGAACTGGAAAATTGCTGAAGCATTTACACGTCTCAAAAGTAATTCAAAACTCAAGAACAAGACAAAGCCTTCCCAACACCCCACTCATCCCTGAAAACCCCAAGAAAACAAGAAGTCCAAAGAAAACTACACACAGTATTGCTTGTATCTATGATGTGCATCATGAATCGATACAGATAAATTAGACGTATATTGTTTCTTGGATTAGATAACAGTTGGATTTTGGACAGAGTTAATGCGTGTGTCTGTGGGTGGGTCCTATATAATACTGAAAGGCCAGAACAAGATCTATAGCTTCAGAAACGACGTGCATAATTGTTTATCATTAAACAGTGGAGAAATTACTGCAAAAATTTCCCACATTACTGTCTCATATGCAACTTTAACGTGCCCTTCAACTTGCTTTATTTATATATTTATTCAAGACTAACTCTCCACAATAAAAAAAAAAACGGTGTGCAAAAACATAAGCACTGATTCTGCCCGACAGATTCAGAGTTGTCTCAAATGGTAGCATATGCTGAACCTTAACTACAGAACAGAATGAAGTTTGGAAATTACTCAGAGTTATATATTTTACCAACAGAAATCAGAGATGATTATCAAAGGGAGACAACAGTTACAAATTTCCTTAATTTCCTGTGGCAATAAGGCACATTACATTTTTAGTGCCTGTTTTAATCAACAGAAACCTAATTTTTTTCTAATAATTTTATGTACATAATCTGTTTTATGTCCTGCTTATGAGGCAGCACAAATCCAATCAAAACTATAGCCAAGTGTCGCTTTAAACAGAATCAGAGGAAAGATTCGGTGTGTTGGTCAGAAACAGAACTCCAAAACATACTAATTCATATCCAGTGTCTGGTAAATGTTTAGCTATAACTTATTTAATTTTCTGTGATACCCATTTCATTATACTTACAAGATCATGAAGACACTGCATTTATAAAAGGACTGATGTACTGATTCTACCTGAAATCTTTCATCCTCGCACCTTTCAGGGTATGCAGTAAGCCCTCAAAATAATCAGCCTTCATTATCACTCCTTGCTGGCAAGCAGAACAGCAGAAGAAGATAAAAGATATTATCATGTCAGGAGCAACAGTAAACAAGCATCACCTCCTCAGAGGTTCTCTTGAGTCCAAGATCTTATTTCTTTATTCACTGTGTGTAAGAAGTTCTCAGTAAGGAGCAAGCACTGGCTGCAAAATTAGCCTGCCTGAATACCTGAATTTTTTCTAAGAATCTTTTAAGAATCTACTTGCTGTTTTAATTGTTAGCATACTTGAAGAACAGCTTATTTAGAATCCATCATTGTTTCTTGTTCATCACAATAAATTTCTGAAAAATAGTAGCAGCTAATGTGAATTTAAAACTGGAGATAATAATGTTCTTTAAGTGTGTGAACTTTCTCAACAAATACTCAAAGCTCTCACGATCAGAATATTCCCCAAATATTTAGAGGAGATACTGAAAATGTCCTTCAACTGGCACACACAACATGGTATAGTCTTTAGAAGTTTACAATTGAATGTTATCAGTAAACAAAAATATTTAGAGAATCTATTTACACGTGACATTACCATATACATATAAATCCATAATCCCTCTTTAAAAAAATAAATGAAATAAATTTCATCATGATAGAGATGGTTCACGGCTCTGGCTTCATGGGTATTTCGTAAACAACAATTTCTAAACCTCATGGGGCTTACCTTAACTGACCTTAAGCATGTGAAGTCGACACGTGGTTCATGCTAGAGATCTAAATCCTCTCTTCAGCCAGTGAAGAAAGAGAGAAATACCTTTTAAATGCTTCACGCAGCTTTACTTAGCAATCTTACAGGGTGATGAATTAACCCCTGAAGGTGGTATTTCCTCTCTGTTGAGTGTTACAGGAGTCTAGATGACTTTTAAATGTCTAGAGCTGCTTAAGATGGATCCCGTCTTTAAGGATCTGAATGTTATTGCCTCCAATACATCAGCTAAGAAAAACTTTCAATTATTTGAATACTATTTGCCACTGGCAAAACTTGCTCTGAAAATGCTCAACAAATATGATAACATAGAATGATTTATCTTGTGCTCCAAGAATGCATAGAAACACACGATTTATACTGTAAGAAACACGTTTATGCCTGTTTCTTTCAGGCCATACTTTCAAGACTTTTAGACATCTACAGTGTCTTCTTCAGCATGGTATTGCACAAACATTGAAGTACAAATTCTCTTTTACAAAGGAGTGGGTGCCTACCATCAGAGATTAAAACTGCTGCCTTCCATTTCAGTAGAGATACATTCCTCTCTGCAGTGGGAAAAACAAAGTATTTGGGGCAAAGAGTCTCACAAAATGAACATGAGTCAGCACTGTAATATTGTTTGAAAAAAAAATGTTTCATGCCTTAACATGGATATTTTGGGACATACTTGGGAAAAACAACAAGACCCTGGGATCTAATTGCTTGCAGAGTTGATAGACATCATAAATATAAGGGCAAATCATGTGAAATGTCAAGGAAGATAGTGACAATCAAAGAAAGAATTGAAGAAAGCTCTCCAGAACGTACTACATTTTAACATTCTTGATAGACATTGTGTCACGCTTGTTACAGTGAAGGTGTCATCCTTGTTTAAATTCAGGAAAGCAGTATATTACTAGCAAAAAATTTATTCCTATCAATAGTATGGGTATGACCATCAATTATTTGTCTTACCAATAGCAATGGACAGTCTCTTTTTAGATTACATGTAATCTGTCCAAGGCCAGGTTGGAAGAGGCTTTGAGCAACCTGATCTAGTGGAAGGTGTCCCTGCCCATGGCAGTGGGGTTACAACCAGATGATTTTTAAGGTCCCTTCCAACTCAAACCATTCTATGATTCTATAATGTACGGAGCATTTTTTTTCCACTATATTCAGTACTAGTAAGTTCTTGGGTGAAATATTGTGTCCTATTTTGCACAGTACAATTCCAGAAAAATTTCAACAAACTGCAGAGAATCCAGAGGTCCAGACAAAAGCAGTAAGAACAATCAGAGGTATATAAATATGATCTCCAGGAAACACATACCATTAGTTGAGTTTGTTTAATATAAGAAGATGATTGAAGTTAAAGACTTAAAGTCTTGAAGTCTTCAAATAAACACAAAAGTACTACAAAGAGGGGGGTAATAAACAGTTCTTCATTTCCATTGTGGATGGGATAAAAAGCAGTGGGCTAAAATGGCACCAGTGGACATTAAGACAAGACATTGAGAAGAAAACATTTAAATTTGTAATGATAACTAAGGTTTGAAACGGCGTGCCTTGAAAGCTAAGGAATCATCAAACCAGCACATTTTTCAAAGTAATTTAAAACAATAGTTTACAAACCAACATAAGCACTGGCCAGGTCAGACCACCTTATATCATCCCACTGCCTCACATCATCACCTTACATCGGTTGCTTCTTCCACCATGCAGTGAGGAATATCTGTTTCTATTTCTCCAGTTTCATTCCAGATACTTTCGCCAGATATTTTGTCAGGTACCAGAGCCTACTCTGTCCTTAGTTTCTTGGTTTTTTTCTTTTCCTCTCTCTCATTCAAGAAGATTTAGTGTCCGTTATGCCTCAGCAGTATACACAGCTCAACGTATACAGAGTCCTTTGGACATGGTGAGGGACACTTTACAGTTTCAGTAACCCTTAACCGTATGTTCTCTTACAGCGTCTCCAGACATATTTTGCTAAAAATCTATGAATGCAAGTCCACCGATGGGGTAACCTTTCTTTACAAAACCTCCTTGTGGCTGGAAGTTGAATGAAACAGATTTTCTTCAAATATGCATCAATGTATTTGATTGATGGCAGCTGATCTACTGGATGTCACATCCAAACCTTTCATACAAAATCTGAAAGCAAGCCTCTTCAGGCCATGAGTATACCAAAATCTTTTTAGATTTCCAAGCCTTTTAACAACTGCCAGAGCTTCCTATATTTGGGTTAATTAAATTAATTCTTTCATATTAAGATCAACAAGGCTTCACAGCCATTCTTTGTTTTCATTATGTGCTTTTCTTCACTGATGCATATCCTTAATTGTGAACCAACTGACTATATGAAGCAAGTATCTAACTCTAGAAACATCTAGGTAGCCATATTTGTAGTTCACTTTATCTTGAGACTATTTATTTGGGGAATTTCATCAATCAACCACTTGCAGATGTAATTGATTCCAAATAGCACACAATGCCAGTGACAGTAGTTCAGATAAGAATCAGACTTGGAGTTTTAGTACAGCATTCTTCTAAGTATTACAAGAAACATATAAAATGTTTTAACTGTGAAAACAGTAAGTCTTCTTTGGAGAATACAGACCTAGGGAAGTGACCAGTGATTAGAATTAAGCGTTTCCTTTTTCCAGCACGGTACAGCAGGGTACTACCCACAAAGTAAATAAGAGTCAGAAGTATCTTCCTGTTCTTGGCTATGGTCTCAAATAAAGAAATGGGGACAATTTCTGAAAGAAATGCTCCTAGGATATTGCCTCAAGAACCCTCAAGATGAGAAGTGCCTCTGACCCACAAACTGAGTAGAACATTAGCTTTGGAGCTACTATACAAATGACCATCTCTACTTATGGATTCAACAACAACTTCTCACTGGACTTCAGAACAAATATACATGCTTTCTGGATCTGAAATACCACCAAATGGAAGACAAGAACACTGCAAATGAAGAATAATGGCATCACCGGACATGTCTGATAGTACATATTATGTGGAAAGCCCTGTTTGTCGTAAACATGTCAAACATTTGTTAAACATGTTTTGCCTGTAACTTCTGAAGCACCTAAGACCATTGGACATGATTTCCTGAATTTAGTGCCTCATCCTGCTTCAGGATTTTTGGCCACCAAACCCTTTCTTGAATTTGGCTCCCATCTCTTAGCCCCAGCAGAATACCAATGCAATAGGCCATGTTTTTTACTTTATTAACAGAATGAACGTATCGAGTATCAGCATATTGTTAAAACCTTATATAATTACTGTGTCTTTCATTTCTGTGTTTATTCTTCACACATGGAAGCATAAATTTAAAATCTATGTTATTCTAAGACTTAATTGGATTAAATGTGAAAGGGCATACTGATAATTTATGCAAAAATATGCTATAGAAATGCTATGTTCTCAAAACCAAGCATACTGAAAGAGGAATGTTGTAATTAGACAAATAATTCTATTAATTTTATAATGCATTAATAATATTTGTTATTATTCTGAAGTAATTCCCAAAGTTATTTATTTTTATGGAAAAATTGAATTGCAAGAAATACATACATTCACTGTATATTAATCAATCCAACATTTGCTAAAATCTAACATCGTATTTTTGAGGTGGATTAGCACTAAAACATAAAACCACTATAGTATAAATAGTTTCCAAGCTGAAATGACATCAGTCAAGTAAAATCTTTAGCAAACCATTAGGAAGATTTGTGACCCTTATCCATTCTTAGCAGGTGATGATGATGATGACCAAACATATAATCTTACTAATCTGTCATAAATATAAAAATACTTCTTTCCTGAAAACTGAATACTATGTGCTGTAAATTCACAACAAAGAAAATAAGACTCCTGCTTCACAGAATTGATACAGAGGTTCTATCACTGCATCTCCTTTCTGTAGTGTACTGGGATGATACTGAGTAACTAATTCATTTTCTCAGAGATTCTTTGAAGTTGATAAACGGCAACAGTTCATGCAGTAATCAGTCCTCAAATTCAAAACTTCCCAGAATCACAAATTCAAGAGTTTCCTGTATGTGTGAACAGCCCTACTTTGCTCCAGTTCAATAATGATAAAATTGCTTATATCCCCTGCACCTGTGCAATCGTCTTCAAGGCAATCAGTTTACAGTGTGGTAAGCACTTACAAGTAGGTTAGCAAACAGACTCCAAGATCTGATGATGGGTAAACGCAGATTGGCAGCTAAACTACAAACAGAGATTTAAAACACAAACAAAAAATTGCTCTTTGTGGACACAATTCAACCGGTGGATTGGAAACGGGGTGGAATGCCACCCCCCTGCTGAAGTCAAGTCACAGAAGCCTGCACTTTTTCTTACAGACATTTTAGCAGGCAGCGTGTTCAATCTAGTTGAAAACACAAATGTAGTTTTTGTCAACTTTTTGTGTCTATTTAAAATTTAAAAAGACAGGGAGACATGTGTGATACAGTTGATACTAAAATACACTAAAGCACAGAAGTTTGATATTTTCCACAATTAATAGTTTACAGTATCTTTTATAAAAGAGAATACACAGACTCTTATTCACTTGTTGCAAAAAAATCTGCAGCAATTGCTGCTCTGTCTCGAAACCACTTTAGATTTTTCTAAAAGATGAAAATATAACAGAAAAGGCATGCCTCTGCCTTCCACATCCATAGTATCTGTCAGGTTAGAAAAGTTCTGCACAGGTTAAGCATATGCACACTCAAATAAGAAAACCTGGGACAGTGCCTTCAGGTAGAGAACTGCTGCCTTGCCCTCTATCCTAGCCTGTTGTTTCTGTATGCAGGCAACACAGCCAGCTGCATAAGATTACCACAAAACAATGCTTCACAGCACAGCTACTCCTGCGAGGTCCCATTCAATGCCCACCAAGGGAGAGAAAGATGGTTTTGAGATTTATCCATGTTTTAGGAATCTCTAGATGCACCTGCCGCCTCGTGGGGCCATTAACAACCAAACTAATTTTGCCTTTCCAGCAGTCTCACTGATCCCGGAGGACTAGTTCCATACACTGCCATAAGCAGGAAGAAGAAAAAAACAAAACAAAACAAAAATTCAGAGATTCAGGGTATCTTTTCATCCCAGTGGAGACCCAAAGTCTCATAAAGGAGTAATAAGTAGTTCATTACAGTTAAAAAATAGGACAGTTTTAGTAACATTCTTAAATTGATATGTGATTATATTGCACAACTTTTTTGGTGGATGGAGGAACATTGCCAAGTTACCTTTTGTTCCTCGTCATTCAGTTGATTTTACGGGTACCAATGATCCAAAATATTGGCCTTGAATAGAGCATCACATTGATTGACTCGGTATGGCAGCATTTCGCTTACATTAACAGCTGAGATATTTACCACTAGCTGCAACCACATTCTCGTAAGTTTTAGTATTCTGGTTGTTTTACAGGCACAAAGGTATAAAAAAGTTAAAGTAAGCACACACAAAGAGAAACATACTGCCATAGAGATTTGTAATAGAAACATTAATAGTGATATGAATGGAGAATGAATGGGAATGGAGGGGAATGGAAGGAAATAACAAAAAGGAATGACAAAAGAAGCCCTATATGAATGAATTTATTGGTGAAAATGACATTCATAGGCCTTACAGACCACACAGACACACAACTTCACAGCACACACCAGTTAGAAAAACAAAGAACATGCTAAAAGGACCCCCAGTCTGCTGCAGATTAAACCAAAGATGGACAGATTCCAACCATTACAAGATGATGGTGGAAGGTAAACAAAGGGGTTGAAGTCACCCAGGTAAGGAGATGAGATAGTACTTCCTAAGGACTCAGAGAGGTGGAACAGGATGGAGACACAAAAGATCACAATCACTGTCAGCTCCTGAAGAGTACGAAAGGCAAATCCCAAACCAGTACCTGGTCAACAACCTAAGAAGCAGCAGCAGGAATGATGAGAACTCAGTAATTACGGTTGGTGTTAGTATAAATATGACTACAGTACAGGTGTACCAAAATGAAATTGAAAAGCATTAAAGAAAAATCAAAGAATATTTATAGTTTAAAATACTTTTTCACTTCTATTCAGAGTAACTGATGGCTATTGAATCCACATGCACAATAGGAACCATTATTTTCTTCCTGCCTCTTTATATTTGACCTTTTAAAACAGCATGTAGCATATACTCTTCAAAGAGGTATACAGATATTGCATGCTGGTGTACAGACTGCATATAAATCACGTAACTTGAAAAAAACCCTTCTGGTCGCATTACAAAGTACTGAACTCCTATGTTAGTGCATTGTACTAATAAAAATTATTTTTTAAATACCTACTAGCATATCTCCGGCCAACTCTGTCATTAATTTTTAAACCTATAATGTTAAGGTATGCTTAGAGCAAGAGGTATCAGGTTTTATATTCAAATTCTTTTAAAACGGGAATCTGAAACTTGGCAGATGGGTGGGTGGAAGAACAGAAAGGAACATAGCGCCCAGTCCCTGCGGTTTGCTTCTGAGTTGGTAGTTGTTACAGTTCCAAAGCAATCCACACTCCCAATTCCCCATTCAGTCTCTCCGTGGGAACGTTTTGCTCCACCCCTCCTTGCAGAAAGACTGAATTCCCAGGTGGTAACACTCCTGTTCACTAAATGAACTCTTAGTATATCCACATGCATTTTCACATCCTGCTAGACGTTCCCATTCCAGGGCACGCTGATGCTTTCAAATGGCTATGATGGAGAACAGGTTGAGGATTAAAAAACCCACTTCTGTATTTTTCTAATGCAGCAAAGAGAAAAAGGATTAAGATCAGAGTTATATTTAACCTTAGCTTTTGCACTTCTTTACAAGTTTTGCAGTTCACTTTCCCCCTGGCTTACCACGCCATACGGTTCTAGAGAAGACGGACTGCACTTTGCCTGTTACTCCCAAACAGCATTTCCAGGTTACAAATCAGTCTCTCAAAAGATACTTTGTGCTGTCATGCCTGCACTTCATAAAGTCTCCAGCAATGCCAGTGGTAGACTCTCCACAGTACATTTACATTTCATATCAGGAAGCGAACACAAACTGTTTTCTGACCCCTTTCATTTGCTTTGCCTCTGACAGGAATTACCCACCAGAACAAGGGCACCCCATTGAACCAGTCAGTTGCCTCGCCATACTCCAGCGAACAAGAGAAAAACAAAATACTGAATAGCAGCAACAACACAGATTTTTTTTCCCCCCCCAATACCTGATTAGAAGTAGAAACTCAGTTCCACAGACAGGTTGTGGAAGGATACATTGCCTTAACACAAATCAGGTAAGAAATTTTCATATCTAGAACATAACTGTTTCAGCGCATCAGTTGTCCAGCGTGTTTAAAAGGCACAAAAGAAAGCCTTTTTTTGCAACTAAGCAAAACGAGGAAGGTATGACTCTTTGAACAACCATTTTACAACATTTTTATCTTAAATATTACAAACATAAGAACAGCCACACTGAACCTGATCAGTCTCATGTAGCTTAGTATCTTAGTATCCCATCTCTGACAACAGTTAGAAAAAGAGCTGCCTTCAAAAGCATTTAAGACAGGGAAAGCCTATATCATGTACGGCTTCCCCCCCTTGACCCCATATTCTCCCAGCCTCCACTATTTTGATCTCAATGAATTTTGGAGCCAGGTGTTGTTTTCCTAAAACTCCGTTCAATCTGTAAAGCATAAACCAAGTGTGGTGCTTCATCACACTGATGTCTTCTCATACTGATCTCATCCTCAGTCTCAGAAGATGGAATATTTTCACTGTCTTAACCCAAACAACCAGCCAAAGGAAAAGAAAAGCCATTTACTGGTGCATTTTTTTGTATATTCACAACAGCAATTTTCATGTAATGAGAGAGGAGTTTAGTTGTCAGAATTAACAGCTTTATTTAGCATTAACTTGACAGAAAATTAGCAGTTTGCATGTGAAAATAAAACTTGAAGCAGTTATATTTTTCAATAGGTGATCAAAATAAATACAAAATTCAGGATCACTCAGGATTTAATCATCTCCTTTGCACAGCTGACAGTAATCGTAACCATAACATAAATAATTTGTGTATACAGGCATATAAAGAAAGCACTGATGAGATCAACTATTAGAGTAAAGTATTTCGGTTGCACTTCATTTAAAGTCAAGTCCAGGCTGAAGCACATTTCAGCCTATACAGGATCATTTTATATCTGGACATTAGAAGCATATTCTGTGGTCCACTGCTCTGCAATAAACAGATGTTTGAATACACCCTATGCTACAGATAACATTAAATTTGCCTCCTGAGATTTACAGCACATTGATTCCTAATGACCAAATTTAATACCATGGCAAAATACAGAACGTGTGAGATAACACACACAGAAAATAATGCAAAAGACTATGATTATCCATGCATCTTCAACTATACTTAATATTTACTATGGACTAAAACTATACCAAGAAGCAAGTATTACACAGTGTGTCTCAGTATTATGCGTTGTATACCACTAGTTATGTATAAAGGAAAAAATAAAACATGTTGGCTGCTCTAAAATTCTGATTTTCTTCGGAGGAAAAAAACCCATTTTAAATTACACATGAAATTCACTTTATGGCCATAAGGTTAAAATGAAATATAGGTAAGAAGATCAGGAATAAGAAAACTAAGCTTTTCAGCAGGAATGTATAAGTACAGGGTCCTGTTAGACTGCATATTCAAAGAAAATAAGTAAGTCTCTGAGCTTGGAGTAATGTTCACAGCCCACCTGAGCCACTGGCAAGACACAGCAGAGTTTAATCTGTCCTTCCCCAACAACCTGCTCAAGCAGTCCCTCAGCATTTTTCCAGTGTGCAGAATCAGGGGTATAACCAGAAACAAATTTTTTTGTGCATTTTTGCATGCTTCTTGAAGTAGTATTTGGAGAGTTTTAGGGGCTTTCCATAACAGTGTGAATGCCAGTTTTAGTTTTAATTTATCTAAAGCAGAATTAAGGTAGGAATATAATGTCATTGTTTAAGATCTATAAACGAACTTTTTCAAAATACACATGACTAAATACATGGTTTGAGAAGTGTTTCATATTATTCCAGACTGCAACTAACAGCTAAGTATGACTGAGAATAACATACATATACAGACTGCACCACAGATTCAGAAAAAATAACTAGCATCCAATATCATGAAAACAATGCTTTTTCAACTTTGGGCTTCCACGTAAAAATATTGTTTGGAAAACCTATAAATTCTCACTTGTTAAATGGGTTTATGCAATTAAAATATTAAAGCAAGTGACTTCTATACATATAGAATGAAAGCACATTAAAGATGAACATATAGTTATGTCAGCAATATTTTAGCTGTCTGATTCATTCAATATTCTATTACCTTTTTTGCTACATAGTCTAAGCAAATAAAGAAAGACAACTCTACCTCATATTTGTCAGCACTGTATCATACATCCATTATACATCATTTTGTGCTTTGCAGGTTTATATCTTTTGAGAAAGCTGTTACACAGCTCCTCAGTATATCCCATTTGATGTATTAATATAAAGCAGAATGTGATTAGACTACCACATCTCAGTGAAATAATGTTCAGCTACATTAGCACTGCTTTCATTTCGATAAAATGAAAGTTGACATGACAGCTTTCCTTCTGTCATGTCAAAGAATGTCTTTCATATCTGCACACATTACTGTTTTATGCTCTCGCCTACTGCATTTGTAAAGCGCACTCTGTGTCACTTTTCTGCATGCATCCAAGCCTTTGCAAGTGTGATTAATGCGAATGCATCATGCAAGGCTGACTACAGACATTTGTGTGCCAGTATCATTGCTAGTATATTGCTGTGTATTCTAGATCTCCAAGGATGCCGTGATTAGATTTGAGCTCAGAAAAACTGTGTTAAAATCTGAACTTATTTAGCATTTCTTCACCTAGATAATTCTCAGAAACTTCACGATGTCCTAAACAATGAAGACTATTATAACATAAATATCCTACAATGGGGTTTAGGAAACAAAGTCATTGCATTGATATAATTAAGTTGTAATCTAGAGTGCATGATTTGAGTGGAGAACTAAAATTGAAAATCAGGACACTTGCCTACTTATTTCTATTTAAGTACAATTCAAAATCCACTTCAAGGCCTCCCAGATGGCGAAAGAATATACTGATATTCAGTCTATTCAGAGAAGTCCCAATAACCATCTATAGGGAAAAAAGTTATTTTACCTTCAGGTTTGCCTTTATAGACTGCAGTCAATTAGATTCAGTGTCTAGGCAGGAACACAAGACACTTCATTTAGTTGGGAAATATCTCTAGTGGATTGCCAGATGAATAGTCATTGCTACCTGATTTCAAACCTTACTGTTCTGACCTCAAGATCACAATTCTAGAACACGTGAAAGCAAGAGGAAATATCCAGTTCAGATCGCTGGAAGGGACTGTGCGGACCGTGGCCAAACAGAATCACTACAGGGTGTCACGCGTATTGTTAATCGTATGGGAAAAACAGTTTAAAAAAAAATTCAAAAAGCACCATTATTTCATTTAAATGTGATGCACTGAAAACATTTAAAAATATATCAGGATGACTACGGCAAACAGATGAGGGATAACTTGTAACAGCTGGGGCTGGCGAGAAGCATTCTTTTTGTAGGCGTGTGTACTGTGCCTGTGGATAACAAAACCTTCTGTTTCTATCGTATTTTCTGATTTAGGTAATTTCCTGATGCAGTTCAGTAGCCTATCTACTGACTCCTGAAATAGAGCTTTCAATGAGAGATTAGTCCTGAAAAAGAGCAAAAGAATATTTATACACTGGCAAAAATACTCAGATAAAATGGCAGTTCTGAGAGCTGTATGCCTGTTCCTTGTTACTCCTCTTACCAACACAGACGTCTTTCTGTATCCAGGCTATCTTCTAGCTATCTTGTAGGTATTCAGGACAAAATTGCTTTAACTATTTCCATGGAACAAAGCAACTGAAAATCCGAGAAGGACCACTTCACCCACTCGCCCTCTTTGTCACCTCAAAGTTGCACCGTCCGTATTTTAGAGCCATGAAGAAGTTGCAACTAACTTACAGACTGCAGAGCACACATTAAAATGCTGTTAACTAATTCTCTGACTAACACTAAACTATTCCTTTAAACTGATGGCCATGTTAGACCTTCTGAACTGCTTTTAGCTAACCTCTAGGACTTTTATGAGACTTAGGTCCAGCCTGAGACATCTGCTGCAACTGTCTTATCAAATGGGACCTTCAACCCTCATCTGACAAAAAATCCAATCATGGGCAGTTTCGGCCTTGTTACCAACTTTCCAAAGTATTGAAAAGGCTGCTAACAGTTCAACATATTAGTTTAGACAAAATCACAGAAGAGAAAAAATTTAAAAATAAATTAATTGCACGTACCACGATGGAAAGCAACGTTACAAAAGACTTCTCTGGATTGGAAGAATGAGGGGTTTTGTGTTACTAAAACGGTTAAGTAGAAAATTTCTTTTATTAAACACTGTGCTTCTGTTAAGGTAGATGTCCTGGTTTGGGCCAGGACAGAACCGATTTTCTTTCAGTAACTTTGCTTTTTAGTTAAGTCTCTTCTGAGAAGCTGCACTCTCTGAAATTAACTGCATGTTTTCCCAGACAGTAGCTGCTTCTAGCAGTGATAAGGCTCAGTGTTTATAGCTAGTGCTGGAACATCAGAAGCAATGGTATGCAGAAAGGCCCTTCCTTATAGTTATCCCTATGGAGACCAAGGTCGATGCTTGCTTCTGCTAACTTTCTTGTGCGCCGGGAACTGAAAGAGCAGAGCAGTGGTCACCCCTGCGACCCTGAGGTGGGGAGGAGCGGGTCGGACAGGTGACCCAAAACTGACCAAAGGGAGTATTCCATCCCATACGCGTCATACTCGGTATAAAGCAGAGGGATCACGAGGGTCTCGCTCTCTTCTTCTATGGCCGGCGTCCGAGGAGGACTCTGTCTGATTCTTCTGCCTTCGATCCCGATCCGTGCATTCCTGAATCCAGCTCCTGCCTGCTGCTGCTGAGTACAGTCCGGGACTTTCCTGGGGCGTGCCCCGCAGCGTCCGGGTGACGTATTCGTCATCAGTGGGGGGGAGCTCGATATCGGTTTTGTACATATTTGTATATTTGTATATATTTCATTATTATTATTATTCATTATTATTGTAGTTAGATTAAAGCTGTTTTAACTTTTCTAACCCATAAGTCTCTTTCCCTTTTCTCTTTCCCCCCCAACTTCGGGGAGGGAGGGGGTTAACAAAGAGCGTCTGTCGTTCGCTTAACAGCCAGCCCAGCTTTAAACCGTGACAGTAGACTACTCCTTTTTGTCTTCCCAAGGGCACGCCTTTTATATAGATTGTCCTTTAGTTATCAAAAAAATTGCACAATTAAAAGTTAAATTGATGATTTATTAGCTATTCAGCTACTGTTCAGCTCCTTCCAAGGCTTTCTGTTTGTTTGATTGGATTTTAACAAGCGTTAATTACCTTTCTCCTGATTGAGTCGCTTTCCACTTTGTTCCTGGCTTCGGTAGCCTAGCCTAGTGCAGCCTATCCTTGTCTAGCCTTAGTAACTAGAAGTCATTTGCCCTGATCTGGTGCCTCATCCAGAATATGAATGCAGTATTTATTTCTTATAGAGAAATGGTAAGAAAATCATTAGGAGTAAGTATACTTGAGTTTAAACTCTACACAAACATTTTCATGGTACAGGTGTTATGACAGAAATATTAGGCTAAAAGCAGTTTCATATACATTCATATTTGCATTGTCCCCTTGTAGTCTTCCAAGCCGTAAAAATCAAGGTATTTTAGGATTGTAGAATGATATCAGTTGGAAGGGACATCAGGAGGTCTCTGCTCAAAGTAGGTTTAGCCAGAAAGCACAGGTTGTTCAGGGCTTTATCGAGTAGGGAACTTTCAGGGATGGAGACTGCACAACCTCTCTGGGCAACCTGTTCCAACATTCAGCTATCCTACTGATGATGTATGCTTATTCTTCTTCTTCTGTTTTCAGGTCAGCATAACCTGTTTCACTTCTCTCAAAAAAGCTACTTCTCTTAATTCTAATGAATCTCAGATATCCTTAATAATCCTGGAGCTCTCTCTCAGTCATGTGTCTAATCTCCCAAATTTTCAGCAGTTGATTATCCTAGCATAGCCTCCTACTAAGCCTACCCTGAGGTAGAACGTAATACAGCGTCTGTGCCCTCTGAGGATCACCTAAGGCTCCTACAAGCCCTTTGCCTTTGCTAATGATTTATTTTGCATATAGCTTTTAAAGAAAGAAACTATTAATAACTCAGCAGCATTTTAAAAAGTAAAAAATAAAAATAACACAAACTCCAACAGCAAATCCACCTCAACTTACCCTACTAGAAAATTCTCACAACGGCAGTTATGATTACTGCCAAAAAGAGTTTTGTTCTTTGCTACTTTAAAAGAGATCCATCTTCACATAGTAATTCTATAAGATTTGATGCCTTTCTGTCATTGAACTATGACAAGTTTCAAAGCTGGAAGCATAATGCTATCAGTAAAGTCTTCACTTCTGAACTGCTACTGCAAATTCAGCTAGTGTGAATAGTTAAGCATACTAGTGTGAATAGTTAAGCATACTAGTGTGAATAGTTAAGCATACTAGTGTGAAGAGATGCTTTTTGAAGAAGAGGGCTAAATTAAATCAATTTTGGTATAGAACCTAAAGATAATATGAATGCACACGAATAAACCTATTTACAAATTTTCTGCATTAAAGTAAGGGATAAAATAATAGATCTTAATAAGAGATAGGATGTTCACTTAGCATAGAACAGAAATGGAAAGCATACGAAGTATCATGCATTTGTTGAAATAATGCAAAAAACCACTAGAAAAATCACGAAAATCCGAGGTTCTGCATATATTACCTTGATAGAACACTGGAATTTACTAAAAATGTTTAAAATCTGTGAAAAACTTACTTGTGACAAATACGTTTTACATATTTTTTCACTCTTTCTGTGCACAGAGGCTGCTTGGGGCACTTTCTTTGAAGAAGATCTGACACCAGTTTATAGTATTTTTAGCAAATTCTTTCATTCATCAGCAAAAACTGACACAGCATGAAGCATCATTTCCTAGTAGCCAACAATACAGAACTACCTGTCCATAATTGACAGTGAAATCCAGTCATCCATATCGAATTGTGATGACCACAAGTACCATTAAAAACTTGCTCATTCATGTAGCTTCTAACCATGTTTAATTGCGACATTAGAACAGTAGAATGCATTTGGTTTGGATTGCAGAACACGAAAAAGACAACTTGCCGTTTAAGCCCATTTTCTCAAAACATGTTTTTCAACTTCACTTTATCTATGAGAGTCAAGCGGTTCGGTACCAGAGGCTCATTTGTATACTCGCACTACAAAATTTAAACCAATTAGCATAATCAAGTCCTACCAAGTGTCTGCCACCAAGATGAATTATGTCTTTTCTTGTAGCTTACCCTTGAGCTATTGTGATGAATAAACTCAACACAGTAGTGCTATATAAAATTTACAGTTCTGACAGAAAACCTTAAATTATTCCACTGAATAAGGAATGACCACAAACGCAACTTGCAAAGCCGTCACACTTCTGCATAGCAACCGTTTTATTAGGAATGATTTAGTGTCAATATGTGTATGTATATGTATAAACACTTGTGTTATTTTATGTGGAGAGTGTCTTATAGGCAGCTTTTAAGTAGCTGTGCCATGCCTAGCCAAAATCCTTTCTCTGACTGTGGTTAGTACCAGGTATCCAGAAAAAAAAGTGTGAGAAATCTCTGATGAATTCTTTTTACTTTTAACTGTAGATGGTTTCATCACTTTGTACTATCTTGAATCTTAATAAATTCTTAGTTTTATTTCAGTACTGCTTGTGCTAATGTTTTTACATAAGGCTCCCAAATATATGTATCTTGGTAAAGATACATACTCTATCCTAACTTTGGTAGTAAAAGGAATGAAAGTTGAAGTTGGTATTGTTATAGTCACTGTCATCAACAGTTTCATACAGGGTATTCTAACAAATTGTTTTTTGAGAGAGGTGAGGTGTATGAGATAATCAGCCCCCTCTTGCATATCTGGATTATATCAATAACGTACTCTGTCTTCTTTTTTTAACCAGATAACATTATTTTTCAATGTTTATTTTTCCAGATATCTTTAAATTGCAAAGCAAGATAGTCACTTTACCTTTTACTTCCCTGTTAACATTGACACAGAGAGCAGAAATGTTCCTAACGAAAATGAGTAGTACCCACTGCAAATTGTAAAAAGCATTTAAAATGTCGTCTCTTTCCCAGAGAGAATATCATGGCCACTAGGAATTTATGCTGATTGTTACTGGCTATGAGACAGGGTGATTAGTCATGATCCAAGAGAAAGAGAAGCTAATTGCATGGGCTCCTCTGTTCATGAATGTAAAAAAAAGAATTTTATCTACAAGAAAGACCGAAAAAAAAACTAAGTGACCACAAGGCAAAAAAAAAAATCATTGCCAAAAAGCAAAAGCAGGTTTTCTGACAAGGGAAGTTTCAAAAACTGAATGTAACATGATACTAAAGCAGAAATTAAATTCAGTAAGTCTAAAGTAAAAACTATACCAAGACCAGAAACCTTGACATTTCTGTGGGAGATACAAATTTCAAAGGATTAAATTGTTCTTATAAATTGAAGATAAAACAGCAGATTAAATAAATCAGTTAGTTGGAAGAAATCAGGAAGGTAGTAAAGTTCAAAATATCAGAAAATATTTTCCAATTTTCTTAAAATGAATCATTTACAGAAAGAGTTAAATACTCTGTATTAATTTTGTTAATGCACTTTGCATTTCTGTGTTACTAGGGAAAAATGAATATTTTCACAGTTCATTTTATTATTAATTTTTAAATATTCTGTAAATCATAGAAGCTCTAAGAAGAAAGTGTTTGCAGTTGAGAAATACAGCAATTTGTTGTTTTTAAAGGAAAAAACTTTCAAAAACTTTATTAGAAAGATAAAACATCATGGAAATTTTTAGCTACTGATTCACATGAACTATGTCTAAACTGCAGAATGTATTTTCTTGAAGAACGATTAAATACTAATCCAAGTTAATTGGATGGAAAAAAAAGAATGAGCAACATTTTCTGGAAGATAATCCACTGCATTTCTTGCAACCAGTGTGAACAAGTCTTGAGCAACAAATTCAGTATCAACTATAACAAAACCTTCTGTCAGTAGACTTACGCGTAACCAATGCCTAGCAGAGTTATGGCTTAAAATTCAAACCTAAAAGAATACATCAAGTTGAAGTTTTCACTACAAAATTAAAACCCTTTTCCATTGTGTTGGAAAAGTCTATACAGAAATGCATGTGCTTATATTGCGTAGCATGCACACAGGAAACTCCATATTCTCACCAGGTACCGAGCCTCCTACATACATAGACACCCACACGCGTATGCATATATGCATAAGTCAAGTGCCAAAAGTCTTGTTCATTTGAAAAGCAGCAGACTTGTACTGTGATTTCAAGGTCAGATTAATTCAACATCGCCCAGCACTGCATCAAATGAAGAAAGTATTCTTCTCACCCTGCAGCTCCTTATCTTCACCTTCTTGTCTTTTGACACCCCATTCCAATTGCAAAAGAGAAATGTAAAGCTCCCCAAAGACCTGAATCAAGGAATTGATCTGATTTACAATGTTCTCAGAAAAGAAAAAAAACCACAACCAAACAAACAAGAAAAAAACCCAAATAAACAGAACAAAACATTCCAAATATTTGCCAGTTATCCAGTGCATCAACATTATTTACAAGTACAGTGAGCGAAGCAACGAGGATGCCCCTTGCAGTTGCAGTGTTGACTCTTTGCGAAACTGCATTACTATACGTATGTATAGAGCTCCCGCACATGCAACAGAGCTGACACTTCTGGAAAGCACTGATCTAATGCACAGTTATGACAGGACTGTGTATCATGTGCTCAGTCCCTGCTTCACTCACCACGTCCTGCATAAACACATGAAGTTCTTAAACGTCCAATCTGCAACCTGTTGCAGATGTGTATGGGAAAACCAGACACACAGAAGCCTAAACAGACTAAAACAAAAAGAGAAGTTGATTCTGAATCTTTGAAGGTAAGTGTATGAATTTTTAAGAGATTTTAACTGAGAAAATGTTCTAGATAAGTTTAAAAAAAATTACAACCATTTTTATATAAGAAAACACTAGCAACAGTGCAAATTAGGAACATGGTTTCAATGGTATTGTAAATACAAGGCTTCAAAAAATTGTATGGATCACTTGCAGGAAAAGTGACAAAACTGGAAGTTATGTAGAAGTTTTCTCCACCCTCAACATATTAAACCACGAAAAAATAGCGAAATTTTTGCTAAGACTTAGCCCACTCAAATTAGAGTCCTGGTCAAACCTGGAACACTGTTTTGAATGCAAAAATTCTGTCAGATTACTAAATTTTAGAACACATCCCAAAGAACCACATAATTCAATTGTCACTCAACCATCCTCATATTTGATATCATTCCCATTCCTGTGCACTTCAAATTCTGAAGCTATATTCCTTTTGTTGATGTTGCGCTCTACAGATACAAATGAAAAATTTTTACTAAGTAACCACTGATGTTCTCTCTTTAACTTGGTGACTGGTTATTTTGGATCAAAACTGCGTAAACAGAAAGTGTTACAGAAAACTCAAACAATCTCTCTTAAAATAAAGCTGTCAAAATACATATAAGTTAGCTACTTTTAAAATACCTCAATAAAGAGTAGAAGGTTCAACGTCTTCTCTCAAACACAATTCAATTACATACCTACACGACTTTTCAACAAAAGAACAATGATGTTTAGCACTGGCTAAAGATAATAAACAGTCTTTCTTTCTTTTTGGAGAGAAAGACTAGGACACTTCAGTTCTGAGTTCAGAAAGCCAAATTCAGGTGTTTACATGTAAGCAACCACCTGCCTTCTAACCTTTACTGATGGTTTTGACAAGATCTCCACTGTACATCAAGGACTTCAGACATCTAACTTCCTAGACAGCTACAAGTAGGTACTTACATTTAACCATCAATCTCCCAACAGAATTCTGTCCTTTAACTACTCAGCAAAACCAGGTTTTACCTAAGCTATAAATGATTGCCAGTAGAGAACAGACTTTTTTTTAGAGGTAAAAAAGATGCAACAAAAACTTGCAGCTATATTTTCTACTGTAGTCTGACACCAGTGGTAACTCTGCAATGATATCCCTAAGAGGAAGATACTATAGGATTTCTTTGAAGTTACTCTATGAATTTCATAAGATGTACAAAGCGGACTACCATCAGAAAAGTCTTGTCTGACCATACTGAATAGTTCTCTTTGCTCTCATTGCCACTGTTACAGTACAACACCCCCTTCAGTGAGTTTATCTAAATTATTAAATCAACACAGCATTGGAATTATAGAGGCCAAGAGACCAGTTCCTGAAGCAACATGCATAACACACTTATTTTAGCAGCAGATACAATTAAAAGTGTTGCAAGAAACAAACCTATGCAATTACAGAAGCTGACATTTGTCTCGTAGTAACACAGATGACTATGTCAAAAAAACGTGTTTGAGGAAGGCTTTATATGAAGGTAGGCCACTTCTACATATTTTTGTGTCCTGGTTTGAGCTAGGACAGATCCAATTTTCTTTTCAGTAATTTTACTTTTCAGTTAAGTCGCTTCTAAGAGACTGCACCCTATTTTGCCTAAATAGACTTAAATTAGTCTTCTGAAAAAACATCTGCATTTCTCCCCTATATTCCTGCATCCTATTCCTCCTTAATTCATCACCTTAAATTTGTGTCGCTTTAAAAGGATGTTGCCAATAAAAGTATAAAACTACTGTAATGTATCTTGTCGTATTTTTGCCATATACTCAGCTCAGAAAGCTCACACATCACTTCTCTAAAGCCCATGCTTGCTTTCTCATGAAGAATTTATGTTCTAAAAATAACATCTGAGATCTCTTGCTCTACTAATATGTTTCCACTTTTTACAAGAAAATACGCAACCTGTTTTGCTAACTAGTAGCTCTGTCTTACTTTCAGACGAAGGAAATGGCGTTAACTATTTATAGGTTTTTCACCCAATAATCTTACTTGCATGAACATGAAAGTTTAATGTTGACAATATCCAAAGGGCTGGGTCAGCTCCAAAGAAAGCTGCAAGATGTTTCTCTTAACATTAATAGAAGACAATAAAAAGTTAAAACAGTTGACAGATCAGGTCAAAATTAATGCACACATCAACATGAGGTATTTATAGCATTCTTATACAGACAAGCCAACAAACAAACTATTCAACTAATAAGGAAGGAAAAGAATTTGGTATTTTAAAGCGTGCAGTTCATATAAACTTTTAGACAGTTGACTGCATACATCCCAGCACTAGTCTCTCCTACACTGGTTCTTCTTGACATCCATGATTCTTATCAATGCATAGGAGCAACAATATACAGCATGAAGGCTTGAACAATGAAAGGGAAGTGGGTGGGCTCTGGAGAATATCTCTGATACCATGCGCAGCCTGAAAAGCAAATCTGATGGTCATTAACTATAATGATTTTAATCCCACAGAAATAGAAGGCATTTTCTATGAAACAAAGGTCATAGTATTATGAAAAAATAGTCAACAATCTCCCTCACACTTGAACAGGTATATTTGCAGATTGCTTCATAATCATCCAGCTTTCAACCTGCAAAATATGGCAGCAGCCTAACTGGCTTTCTGTTCATTTTTCCTTAGGAAATAACTGACTCTTCAGTCTTCAGAGGAAGAAACATCTGAAAAAGTCTGCCTTAGTAGATTTCTGCAAAAGCGTTCTTGAAAGGAAAGATGGCAAAGACAGAAGACACAGCAGCCAACCCTGGAGTTTGTTGTAACAGCTCGACATGGAAAATTCCAGTAAGAGAGTGAAGAGGGAAGCTGAAGGATAGAAGAAAGAAACTTACATCTTCTATATTACTCAGAAAACTAAGTTGTTAGAAATTAATTAAAGCCTTTTTCTAGCAACCACTAATCTTTTATCAAATTGGTACTGTTGATTCCCTTTCTCTGTCTATGTGTACGCACGCGCGTGCATGTGTGTGTGTGTGTGTGTGTGTGTGTGTGTGTGTGTATCTCCCAACGGAGGCTCAGAGACTGGCAAGTTTGAGCAGGAGCACCCCTCCTCCCTATGCCACTCTTAAATGAGGCACAAGATCTGGACTTTCATAGACTCTTGCTAAAAAGGGAGGGGAAAACTCACAAAAGGCAAGTATCACCTTTGAAAGTATCAAAATGTTTGGAAACTACAACTTGAGCATTAAACACTGCTTGGATTAATAAGCACCCAAACACGGCTGCAAGATGGTCAGGTTTTTGGTTAGAACAACAGGCAAGGAGAGTTTGGTAGTCGAACTCTTTCTTATCCTACCCAGGAGTGCAGCAGAAGACCACAGTCCCCTTCCCAAAGCCTTCCACCTCTTACATTCCCTGACAGCAGAACAGAGATACTCCACTCTGAAGCCACCACTATGATAAATGGTTTTCAAAAAAGGGCAAGAGCAGAAGAATAACTTCTAGAGGGGGATTCTGGTAACAATGATTCATTATCAGTGTGAAAATCCACAGAAAGGGGTACTCTGGAAGAATCAAACTGAACTAATACGCCTCGTTTAATTGGCAAGACCTTGTAAAATGGAATATGCAGGCAGCCCCATGCCATTTTAAGGTTGAAGAGTTTTAATGTAACGGGAGTTCTGATGCCACACCTATGAAACACTGATATATTTCTCTAAAACTTTAAGCAAAAAAAAAAAAAAAAACCCAACCCTTGGGATAATCACAGAGGTAAGAAAAAACAAAATCCACTCGTGTCCCTGATCTTACACACAAATGGTGATACAGGAGTGACTAAAAACAACACTTTGGAAACTCTCTAGCCACTTATGCAAAAAGCTTTTTATTTTTTACTATATGACTAACTAAGTTGGAGAATTACACATGATCTTAGACAACAAAGCACATGAAATTGAGGGGTCAGTGCGAAGGCTAGCAAAATTCAAACCTAAGAAACACGATTACAGACCATGAAAACAAAGCGCAAAAATACTTCTAGACATAAAATCTAAGACAAGTTTTAAGACTCTAAATATAGTCAAAGACTGAAAATGGGTGCCACCTACAGAGTATTCCGCTCTTTCTGATGGTCTTTCTAAAACTGTCTGAAAACATGAAGCAGAAAACACTGAAAGCATGCAGGATTTCTGACCCTAAATACACAGAATGGGACCAACATAAGAAGATATTAGTGAAACACTTAAGAAGGTAACAGTATGCTAAGTAAAATACAGTGAAGAGAATGACAAGTCTCATCTGCTCAAATTCTAGGCCCTGGATAGATGTGTTACTGAAAAACGAGTGTCATAGATTTGCAAGTGTGGGACACTCTGGAGACAAACGTTATTTAATATTCCATGAAATAATTTGAGGTGTTATATACCTGATGAGTAAAGGGTAACCTAACAATTTCTAGGGCGCAAACTTTTATCAGCCCACTTTAGTATTCCTCATTCAAGTGAGGCTTTTGAAAAGTATATGTATATAACAAATCTATACAGAGAATCTTGTATACTTTCCTCCCACCTGTTTAATATTCCTTTGCATAAAGCCAAGGCATAGCCTTATGAACTAATTACCAAGTCTTCTCTACATACACCTTAAAGATCGTTAGAGTAAGTAATAAAAACCTTAATAGAAATTCTGAATTTGGCTTATTTACAATGCATCACCAAGAAAGAATCTGTGTAACGGGAGGATTGTAGTCATTGCCTTTACCCATCAATACAAGTTCCATTCTCATACAGCTCCACTACCCTTTTTTTTCCCCTCTTTTTGTTTTGCCTTTTCACTTTCTATTTTTATTGTCCATCTGCTTCTCTTTCCCTTGCAGAACTCCCCATCTCACTCCTTAGCAGTAACATGTCGGGTAGAAACATACCTTATAGGCCACTATGAAGATATTAAGCCATTCCAGCACACAACAGCAATCAATATTGCAGTAGAAATAGAATACTGCACAAAATATAAAGACTACTGAACACAGAAATACTGATAGAAACCAGAAATCAGCACAACAATGAACCTCCTGCAGTCTTGTTTCATTTTGCCCGTTTTTTATTATTACATTATTTGGATTCATTGGGAATATAAAGTCTGCAGATGCCAATGGACTGACTATTAATGCTACAAAACTATTAATGGATCAATTTTTATAGAAATGCATGCATTCACTCATTCCTTGATCTTCCCAGCTATTACATAAGAAAACAAAATATCAAGTATCTGGAAGAGGAAAACGGATAGGGGAGGGGCAATACATAATGACATAATATACGCTTGAAATAAAGCAAGAAAAAAAATCAATTGACTCTGCTCCTTTCCTTCACTTCTCTTCGCTACGGTTCTACAGACTGAACAGATCTGACCCATTGCACAAAACCCAAGCCAATGTATCAATAAAACCAACCAAAGATTGCACGCTATGAAACAGAAAGCAATTTTGACCAACCTGTTAACCCGATCAGCTAGTACTTAACCAGGCTAAATACCTAATCACTGAAGAAAGTAATACAGAAATAGATGATCTGTATCATATTAGAGTTGTTTCTAAACTGGTATTTAGCTCAAGTCTATGCAAATACAACAGACAATAAAATCGATCACACAAGATCAAAAATTTCTGTTGCAGTAATGCTGACAGATTCAACTATTTCTGTGATTCATTCACAGCAAATTTTTGTCTTCAACATTAATTAAAAACACTGTAAACTAGTACGAGGTTACCTGCTCTCTTTAAAATTCTCATCCCTGCTCTTAAAAATTAAATGAGGGCTTAAAACATTTCTGATTCTATTCTCCCTCTTATAATCCCTCATTAGCTTTAATTACTTACATTCTATATAGTAATATTATCCCTGCAAATAGTCAAGCCTACTTAAAGTTACTGTTCTAGAAATAACTAGAAGCTATGATACAGGAGAGATACTCGTTTTCCTTTACCACACACCAGCAATTCAAATGTTCTTTCCTTGTGTACCTTATTATGTATAGAAATAACCAAGTCCCTTCAAGTTAGTATGTTACTCTTACATCTTGGTTAAATTTTCTGAAATGCCTGATCTATTTTACATATGATTCTCTTTGTGGGATTTGCATACAACTGCCTACATACAGCTCACTCTTATTTTCAGACCAATAATAGAATTCATTATTTTGTTTACAAAAACTTATCCACGGTGCCATTATTAGCCCTCAGAATAACTTGTAATTATTCACTGTAAGTATGTCTGCTCATACGGTCAAATGTCAACATGTCAAATTCATCATGCTTAACTTCACCTATCTAAAACAGGTTCGTCTAATGTAATCACCCATCCAATTCCTTGGGACAGACAAGCACAAAAAGAAGACAATTCATCCTATCTATATCAGACGTCTTTCAAACTGGGATAAACTGCTCTCTCGGGGTGCCTGCTTGCCCAGTTAATTATAAAGGAAGTCTAGATGACTGCGTTTTATTAAAAATCTGGTTTTAGACAGATACATTTAAATAAGATATAACCCAGCCATTACATGGCAACAGAAGTATTTCTGACAGTATAGATACATCACCTCCTCAGAATGACATAGACTAAGCAGACAAAAGGTATTTGCTGTCAGCAGAGCTGAATTCAGACCAAGAGCTGTCTGCACAGCACCTTTAGCTGTTTGCTGTTCTCCTACCATGACCCAGCACAGCTGTGCTGGCAAAACTCCATATGAGAGGCTTGGCCTGGAATGCAACTATAAGAAACCTAAGTCAATAAATTAATAAATACATTAGTTGAATATTATAAAAATTCACAGCTAAGTATGATTGCTGAGAAGTAAAAGAATCCTGCTGGATATTAGTGCTTATTCTGTGCATTCATAATTTATAATCCTTTTTAAATGAGAAGTACAGTTCACAGCAAACATTAAAAAGTGTTCTAAGAAATACATTGAAATAAAGAGCGGTGTGTGATGGAACAAATTAGGTTTTAGAGCTGTATACAAACATCATCCCCCAGGTCTGGCTAGTGTGGTGGGATGGTAGCAAAAAACAGCACAGTAAATTTTCTTGTGAATTTAAACAACTCTGTAAAAACAGACTTTTGATTCTGAAGCCAAAGAAGGAAAACAGATTCTGATGTTGGCTTAACCACCTGTTCGTGTTTTCATGTTTTAAGTTCTGTCCTTACCAAATGCAGTTAAAATAAAAAGCATAACAGGCATATTCAGGTCTTTTAAAAAGAAACTAATCTGTCCAAACAAAAATGGCAAGAACATGGCAAAAGCTTTATTTAAACCTGATACTTATCAGGCACACATAGCATGAAAAGACAGTAATAAACTTATGCTCTGCTATATCTACTGAACTCATAAATACTCCTTTTTCTGACCTCCTCTCAAGTCTGTGATCAAAAGACAGAACATTCTTGGCAATAATACTGTTAAGATTAAAGAAGAAAAACAAAAGCCTGGAACAAAATAAAATTGTTGCTGTGTAGTCAGTACCATAATTTTTATTAAAACTTCTCTTTTTAAGGACTATATGCTCCTGACTAGAAAATAAAAGTCCAAAAGAAAGGAAAATATTTTGGAAAGAAATTCAGAATGAAAATACAGCTATAACGATTGTACGGAACACTCAAGCCATGTTAGTGCCATACTGTATCAAGTCTTCATATAGCTTGCTTTGCTCACCTCACATTAAGACTACAAACTACTGAGTGTTTAACTTTCCATGCCTCTTACAAACTTTTTATTCGTTTTTTTACAGAAACACATTTTTTCTGCTGTGCTTTTGAACTTCTCTTTTCTGCTGTTTACAAACAATTACAAAAAGTTCGAGATAAAGGAATTAAAAACATTTCCAACATGTATGCAATTTCCAGAAAAACAGTGCGAACATCTGATTCATTCCACTGGTTCATACACAGTGGTTTACGTAACTTGTTTTAGACAGAGTTGTTTCTCACATCTCGTAAATAAATCAAGCACAGCTTTCAATTATACAAATTCTAGAATGGATTTATTAACCTTGTTTTGATAACTAACTTTGTCAAAGCAAAAAAAAAAAAAAGCCCATACTACTAAGAACTTAATTAAAATACGTATACTTAAAATTCAGATTTCTCTCAATAGAAATAACAGCTTGTTCTTTATGTGGCCAAAGAATTTATACAATTCCTGCTTTGGCACCATTAGGAGTTATACACATGCCTCAAATATTAATGAAGATTAAAAATTTTCCTTCTTTTTCTGTCAGCTACACTAATAGATCTCAGATTTACAAATAATGTAAGATGAAACGAATGAAATATTAAAAGAGTTTCCTCTACAACAGTGACAAAAGCTGTAAGATTAATTCAGATTAAGAAGCATCAAGACACGCAAAACATCTGAACAAGGACTGGTATTAATATATAAACGTATTCTTCCAATCCAATGTGAAATAGCTGAAGCCAATTCAGCAGCAGAGACCTGCCTAATGTATGTAGTTGATTTTTGAATTTGTATACCATTTATCTGAATTACCGTAACTTTCCACAGTTACGCAGTTGAACACGAGCAGTTTTGTACATTTCCAGTCACCATACAGCCTAAACATTTTGGGTTGCACTTCAGTATTACACTGCTTCAGGTAAGCAGATTTCCATTAAGCAACAAAGATTATGTGGTTTGAACATTATTTCTAAAAGCAAAGAATTAGAGATGACACCTGCCATGTCTTCTGTTCTATTGGAAAATAATTTTAACCATGAAATCTGACAACGAAGATTCACCCTGTCCCATATATTGAGTAGTAACAGAAACTTATCAAGCAGCAATCAGCATGCACTTGTGCCCTGTTTCAACTCTCCCGGTTAACTAAGGGGAACTACATTCATCAACAAGATGTTAAGTTTCTATTGTCAAAAATTAGTTTCAAACTTAGACAATGATGCAGTTCTTTTGGATGGAAGAGCAAGGCAAAGAGGGAGGTGGTCCAGTCAAGCCTCCTTGCTCTGAGGTGGAATCAATAATACTTGATGTACCCCTGACAGAACTTTGTCCAATTTCCTCTTTACATCCAGAATTCTGTGTTTCCTCCTCATAATTTTTTTTTCCTAGACTAATTAAACCCAAGTTTTCTGTCTTCCTTCACAAGGCTTTTTTAAAAAGAATACAAACTTTTCTTTTTTGTTCCTCCAAAATCTCTCCAGTCTATCAATGTTACACAGTATGAGTTTCCCCACATTCTCGCTGGAACAGGTGCAAGGTTGATAAAAAAGTAAATCAATTTTCCATTACCTGAAAACACCCATGTAGTGATAGGAGGCCACTTGTTTTCTTTTCAAATTTTCTTTTCACAGAACAGGAGAACGGTTGGAAGGGACCTCTGGAGCTTACCTGGTCCAATCCCCCTGCTCAAGCAGGGCCACCTACAGCCAGTTGCCCAGGACTATGCCCAGATAGGGTTTTGTAACTTAGAATTATCTTCTCCATTACTTCACTTGTTTTTTACATTCACAGATTTTTTTCAACTTCAATGTACATAATAAATCAATTCTTTCTAAATCAGCACAATGACATCCTAAATCTGATTTTTATGATGCTTATGTGCAAAACTACAGAATTGATTTCTTCACTGCTACAGCAAAGGTAAATTCAATATATTCAGGCTAGCTGGTTGATAGACCTGAGATCTTAAAAAATACATCAATAAATGGTGTGGATTTGTATTTGTATTTTGCAGGTTTTGCTATTGACAGATTTATGTCCATCTCCCACTGTAGAAAGAACATGATCACATTACTGTGATAGCGCAGTAATATTATGGCTCAATTTCACTTTAATTTACACTATTGCCTAAGAAATGGCTAATAAAGCAGTTTTCAATATGGGAACTAAACTAGCACAATATACATTACACAATAATGGATAGCAAATTACCACCGGGCGGAAAAAGTATGGCAAACGATACAATTTTAATTTATTAAATTTTTAAACTCCAGCAGAATATTTTTATAGGAAGCTTGTATGAACACAAACTCCCCAGTCAGCTCATGTAATATACCATACTGGCCACAAAAAAGAGCTTTGGATTTTGAAGAAAAACTGCATTTTAACTCTTTAATAAGGTATGCATCCCTCCTTCTTCGGATCACTTTGTTCAAGTACTATTAGCCGTAGGCAAAAAGTCACTGCAAGGAGAATGAACCGTAAAATACCATTAAAATACAACACTTGCTTAATAATAAATACGATATTTAAAACCATTTGTTGGCTAACGTACACAAAATATACCCACAATTTCACGAGGTGACTAAGCATTTGTATTATCACCACCCAGGCAAGACACACAGAGCCCTTTCTCCTTAACTGCTATCATTTGTGTTGGAAAGGGCCATCCATTACTGAGACCTGGAAATGAACCTTAATGGTGCTGCCTTGATATCTCTTGCTGACTCCATTTTTGCTTTTAGGTTTGTACACCTTTTCATGCTGGTGTTTTCCAACTCAAGTTATTCCATCTCAACAATATAACCCACATTTCCTATTTTATCTTCCTTACCTTGCATTATTCTACTCTGCAGACATTTTCTCATCTCTCTCAGCTTAGCAGTCTCCTCAGAAACCTAAGCCATAGTTACACATACCATACCAGGGATGGGGCTTGGATCTTTGATCGCGGCTAAATATAGAGGGAGAGGGGAAGAGGGGAGAAAGAGAGAGTTTTGGCAAGTTGCTTTTTCCTCATGTAGAACATGCCTCTTTATCCACTCTTCTGTGTCTAAAAATAGGATGGGAGTAAACTGCAAAGGAGTGCACTTCAGATGTCTAACACCTAGAGAAATGCCGTACCTAGAAAACCTGAAACAGCCACATTGCAAAATCCTGTCGGCTCAGAAGTATGAATGAAGGCAGGTACAAACACAGCTCAGCAAGTTCAGCATTCCATCCTCCCAGCAGAACTCAAGGGATTCAAGGTATTTAAGGACACATATTGATAAAAATGTAGACTTTGAACATGTTCCACACCCACAGATGAACATCCTGGTATCATTAACACATCTCAAACAGTAATTTCAGGCTAAAATGTATAAACAACAAAGAATTGGACAATTTGGAAAAAACATATTAAAAACTTCTGAAAAGTCAGTTAAATTGCCTCTTCATGTAGAATGCTAATAAAAATTACTTAAAACCATGACAGTGTTCATTGTTCACATAATGAACTATTTTGCAATGTATTACTTCACAAACATTAAAGTATATTTACTTGACAAACATTTAAGTACTTTTAAGGAAAGTGTAGAGAAAGCACATCCTTCTATTGAACTGTGTTGAACATTTGCTCATATTAGCAGTAAGAAGTAATCAGCTGCCTGATTGACATATACATTTAATTTCAGAAAAAGTCTAGGTAACATTTTTTTTGGTGGCGTTTGTTACTTTATTATCAACAGTGTGATTATTTAACGTTTACCTAGCCTCACATTTTATTACAAAGTATTCTAACTTCATAACACTTGAAAAAACAGGGTTTATGTACCTAACTCACAAAAGTCTACTATATTTCAAAAGAAAATGCACTCATGATGCTAATACTTCCATTTAAATCAGGGGATATGAAATAAACCTGTTTGACAAAAACCTACGGGAGCTAAAATTAATTTGTGGTTAAAATGTGCATCCTTTCATATTCACTTTCATAACTAAAAGCAGGTGTTTCACAAAGGCAGTCCAAAAATCTGCATTTCTTATTTGTTACAGTGACAAAGCAAAAATGGAAAATACCGAGTTAATTGGATAATTAAGTGATCTCCTGGAACAATCTCCTGGATCTTCACCAGCTACTGAGTATTTTAACAATATATGTCAATGTTTATGAGCATGAGAGAGAAGGGTTATGGCTTTAATTATAGTAAACAAATCTAGAAACCAGCTCTGCTTTTTGCCTTTATGCCTGTGATAAACTATTATTTTAATAACTTCTAGAAGAAGTAAGGAACTACAGGAAGTACAGGAGGACAGTAAGCAAACTGAAATTGAGAAGTCAATCATGAGCCTTCAAATTTTTCTTTAATAATTGCAATATTTATCCACATAAGTCTTTTTCCTCTTTCCCAATTAATAGAACAGAATAAGCTGTAAATTGACAAAGGTATTTCTGAAGTACCAGAAAAAAGAAACAAGTTTCAGCGTTAATTAACACAGTATTTACAAACTTCTGATAAATTTCATCATTTTCAGTTTGTCATGATTTCTGTCACAAAATGCCCGTTGTACTGAAATGTTCCACATAACTTCTCTGTCATGAGGCAAACCAAAAATGGAAGGAAAGCATCGAGAAAAGAAATTTTCTAACCTTTCAGTTGCAAGGGTAGATACAAAAGCAAAGCTTGAAGAAGAGAAATAAACAGATAATCCGTTCAGTAATTTCATGCACATGTAATCTAGCCACTGAACAGAATCCAGCTGTGTATTTGTTTTTAAAATTTCAGTGAAAACTACAAATAAGTCACGTTCACAGAACACACATACTAGATCTGGAAAATTGATTACTAGATCAGATCAGTCCTAAATCTGTTTTCATCATTTTGGAATGGAAGTATCATCACCTAGATTTGATTCTATTTTACAGATGCACAGAGACCCAAGATTTCCATATATTTCATGCATTAGTAATACAGAAATAGCAAGTCGCTCTTGTGACCAAACAACATAACTAGTAGAAAAGGGATAGAGGTGTGATATTTTGAAATATGGAAAATTAGACTTTCAGGAAAATGCTATTAAGACTATGAAAGCAACCAACCATTGACAAATTGTTAAAACTCAGACAATAACCTTGAACCCAATCTGCCAGGCATGGCATTTGTCAAAAAGGCTGAAACTTTGTACCAATGAAACCTCTTAGTCACAATACACCTCAAGAATTAGATCAGATACTGTGAGAGGTAATGTTATCTGTCAACACCTTTCAAAATGAATGCCAGTAAGTGAAATGTATATACATACTTCAAAGCAAGTCGCAGCTGACTTGGTTTAAAATGTGCATCACCTCAGTATTAAAGTAATAATACAAAATCAAAAATAATACAAAAATATAAAACATCCCCCCCAAAAAACCCTTTCAACTTCACAGGTAAAACTGTGCGTGCCTGCAAACTGCTACAAAAAAGTTTCTATATACAACGAGGTTTCCACAGAGTATTTGGCCAAAAAATTCAAGACTGTCCCCATAGCACAAAGTAGTTTAAAAATAGTTACAAAAGCAATCACACTGAAAAGGCTTTCTTTCAAGTATTTTTTTCATATCACTACAAAATGCACACATTTTGTTTCTTCACAATAAAAGGAGGAAATTACATGATATTCTAGTATGCAAAGCTGCAGAGTGATAAGTATGACTTTTTAAGAAGCTGTCTCAAAATAAAAAAAGAAAAAAGCTTTTGTGTGATTGGTAACAAACTTACCAGACTAGAAATGCACTGATAGTATTATGGAATGCTGAAAAATTATGTGACACTACTAATAGTTTTTACGTATATACACTATACATATACACTATGTATACATCCATACCACATATGCTTTTTTTCTTGCTGTTGGTGAAAAAAGCTATGAAAGATGGGGGGTGCTGTATGACAAATATTGAGTTCCTTGAAGCTGTCTCAGGCTCAAAAAGATAAAGAGCTGAACACAGTGTAGTTGATTGAATAAGTTTGATTTTCTTTCTGTTGAATCGTACACACAGACATAAAAGCCTTTAAAAAGAACTACTATTACTTATAAAGTGGATTTGGAAGTTGCACAACACTTTTCAAAGTTATACGATCTATACAATCAAAAGTTACATCAAGACCTAAATCCTCATGTTTTCTTCTAGGCCAATGATAACACATGCTAACTACACTCTACAATTTTATATTTCCAATTGGATTTTCTTGCCCAGCTCTGATGTCACTCCTGCAACAAAACAGGAGGCAAAACGTACCAAATTGCAACTTCTACAATTTATGGAAACAGAGAGGAGTCCTATGTGATCCTCATGATGCTGGGACCTGAAGGAAGAAAATGATACAGTTTTTTCCGTAATACAAATGTAATTTTCCAATACTTGTCACTACCACTCCCTATCCTGAGAACTCCAGGTGCCATGCAATAGTGCAAGAGCAACCAATGCACCACGGCCTTGAAGTAACAGTCCTTTTTCAGTTACATTGGCAAAAAGGTTTTTTATGATGCAGTAGGAAATGCATAAAATCCCAGACTACACCAAGTACAATGATTTTTTTTCTACGTTTTGCTGATCGTGCTTCCAGCTTAAAATGTCAGCCTTCAGATTTCACATTATACGAAACTAATTCTACAGCTTCTCCTAATGTTGTCCTCAGCATTTTCTAAAAATGAGAACAGAACCGATCATGCCATGAAATCATGCTACCTCCTGCAGTAGTTCCACCTGAAGGGGAAAATAAAATTAAAAAAAAAAACCACCATAAAACAGAAATACAACAAAAAAACTTCTAACAATCATGCAAACTTGCATCCTAATGCAATCATTTGATTGTCTTCATTATGTGCTAGAAAAAAAAACCCATGCAACTAATTTACTCGAAGTTATATAAAGAGTTCAGTGTTCTACTCACATTAAACCCAGCAAAGATCCTTACAGATACTGATTACTGGCTTTTAAGTTGAATAGACCCCTGTTCTTAATTTAGAAAAACAAATGGCACTAACCATGCTATTACGCTACATACTGGTTACTAGTCTTTCAAGTCTTCTTTAGTGATCTAAACTTCATTTTAAATAAACATATTTTTCAGTTTGGCTTTTTGCCAGATCATCTGCAGGCATTCAATCCGGAAAATGTTTTTTAAACATCTTTGGCTAAGACTTGGAAATTTAAGCAAAGATCTATGAAAAAAACCAAACAATCACAACTATCTCAAGTCAAAGCAAGTTATTCTCTATTTGACTTTACGAGGTTAATGACTTGTAACTTAGTCATCTACACAGGAGAGCTATTTTAATTGCTCTACAAAATATATTAAGCTACTGTATTATACCTGCAAGTCTTATTTTAATAATATTAACTGAATTTTTTCTAACTGAAAAAGAAGATGAAAGTCAATAATGATAATGTAATTTTTCTTGATTCTCATAAGGAGCGCTGTCTCTCACAATATTCTTGTACCCATGCCAAGATGTTGCAGACTGTCTGGGTGAAAAACCAAACCAATTAAAAAAAAATGGTTGGATGCTCAGGTTCAGAGGGTGGTGGTTCATGGGTGGTACTCTGCCTGGGGGGCAGTAACAAGTCAAGTACTGCAAGTGTCTATCCCGTCCTGTTCAACTTCTTTATCAGCGATCTGGAAGTGACGGTGTGCATTCTCACCACTTTGCAGATGACACCAAATCACGGGGATCAGTTGATATACTCACAGACAAGGAATGTAAGAATTCTGTCTCCAGTTTTGAGACCCCAAGAAAAGGGAAGACATTGATAAGGTGGAGCATGTTCAGCAGAGCTAGTCAGGGGCTGGTGCATTAGCTCTGCGAGAAGAAGCTAAGAGAACGAGCTTGCTCAGCCTGGAGAAGAGACTGCTCCAGGTAGACTTAGCAGTATGCTTATACCTACAAGCTTATCAAGACAACACAGCCAGGCTCTTCACACTTATACGTGGTGAGTGGACAAGAGACGATGGGCATAAGGTGAAACAAGACAGGTTCAGGCTGGACATAAGGAGGAATTTTTTCTCAGTGAGGACAGACAGGCAGTGGAAGAATCTGCCCAGAGAGGTTATACGGTCTCCATCTATGCAAGTCTTCAAGATCCAACTGGATAAAGTCCAGCAGAACCTGGTCTGACATCATAGTTGGCCCTGCTTGGAGTACAAGTTTTGACCTCCTGAGGTCCCTTCCAACCTGAATTACCTTATGATCAAGGATGTGATCCCATGAACTATGTCTTCCATTTTAGTGAAGTTATAAAGATAGGGATACTTGCCTTAACAAAATGTCCAACTTTTCTGAGTAATTTCTTCTAAGTATAGTAAAAAGGATAATCAAAGAAGTGGCTATGCTCCTCAATTCTTTGCCTCGACCTCACCCCTACCTAATACAAGTCAAAGGTGTCTGCAGAATTGCTCTTCACTTTCTACAGCTGGACAGGCTCTCTCAAGCATATGGCAAGTAAGTCTCAGGCTATCGAAAAATATATGGCAAGTAAGTCTCAAGGCATCATTCTTTAGACATAAAAGGCAGATCCATCCTTTTAAGCCAGTATCTCAAAAGAAGAAAGATAAAGAAGCCAATCCAAGAATTTGCATCTGTGGGGAATTCATTCAGAGTAGGCATATCACCAAGAATGCTGATAAAATTCTCATGTAAATTCACTGTGCAGTGTGAATAATACAAAGAAAGCATTTCTCTCCCTCCCTCAACTGGTGTTAGCTTTTAACCCATCATTAAGTATGTAACCCAAAAAGACATACAAAACAGCTTTTAAAGTTCAGTATAAAGTAATTTATGATATCTTGAGATGCTATGGTGCCACTAAAAGATTCACATGCAGATAAAAACTACAAAACCAAACACTAAAAAAATACAATTATTTCTGACAAAAAATGTAAAATTAAAATGAAAGACGCATTATTAATATAACCTCTCACTAGAGAATGCCAGAAAGAATTGTCCTTATTCAAGGACACAAACATACAAATTAGAGATGCGAATTGGAAAATGACCCAATATGATACAAAGTCTTTATTCCTGCTGCCTAAAAGAAATTCTATATCATGTATTACCCAGTGTTTTATCCTAGCTAGTTAAAAGTAGATTAATTGTTTTCTTAGCGTATTTCTTGTCATTAAGGTAAGGATTCCCAATTCAAGAGTCATGGTTCAACAGCATCACAGACAAGTTTCAGAGGGTCACAATGACTCTGCTGTGTTAAGTGAAAAGAGTTCTACTGTAAGCACAGAAGCATAGCGACAGGAAAAAAATCTTGGCATTGAAAAGATAAGAATGATATGCTGGCATACAATTATGCTTGTAGAAACTCACAGTATTTTCATAATAAGCGATGTGTTAATTCTGGTAACTTCTGCATCAGTCCCAAACAAATTTTAATTTTCAAGCTGACAAGATGATGTTAGAGGGTTTCTATAATGGAAGACGGGCCGAAGGCAGCAACACTGCTTTCAGACTCACAAACCGAGTATCACATTTCACAATTCTACGAAATAAAAATTATCATTTTTATAAACTTCAGCACACAAGGAATACAGAGCACTTGCTGACAAGCCATTAAGTGTGGCACTGCTACTGGGCTATTTTATTGGTTAATTATCATCTCTTATCTATAGTGCTCTATTTTTGACTATTTAACGGAAACAGAACGCATGCCATATGTCAGCAGGATATAACAAATACCAGTACCATCCCATAGATCTTTCCAATCAAAAATCACTCATACGAATAGCTCTGGATAGCTTATCTTTGGCTATTTATCTTCCTGCATTTAGTGTCCCTATGTCTGGACTCAACTAAGCTGTATCCATTATTAGTACTTTAACTCCCATTTTTGGTTATGCAAAATACAATGATCAACCACAGTTGTGAAGTTTGGTGCCAGAGGTAAGAACACTAATCCCAATTTTCTCCTGAGAGTTAAACAGGCAATGACAGTGAAAAATCTCTAGAAAGTCTGCCTATTTCCATCCACAGAAGTTACATGCTAGAAAAGCATCATCTGATTCATGTTAAGCTGTTTCTGTGCTACAAATGCTTTCCCTTCTAAAACACTGAATTTCTACATTTGTGCTGGAACATAATACAAGGCTGCAACTTACAACTCCCTAAGGGAATCATGTCAATTGGCATTTTAAAAATTAATTCAGTGACCTACAATAATACGAGTTTCTTATGCACAATATTTGTCAGTAGGCAACACGGGAAGTTCAGAATTCATTTAGAGAGCCCAAGCTTTATAAAGGTAAGCAAAAGCATTCTTGAACTGCTTTCTCTAACTTGGTCAGTGTCTCATAGTAAAGGTCTGTAACATAAGAACAAGGAAATACTGAATATGTGAAAGGGATCTGTATGCAGTATGGTTAATATTTAAAACAGGAAGGAAAAAGGAAAAAATATTCCTGACAGTACGTGCCTATCCAGCCACATTATTGACCTGGTAAGACACTCAGAGCTTGTGGAAATTTTGCAAATCCTCTGGAAACTACGGCATAGTAGGTCTCATACATGCTTGCACAGCTCTTTTTTAGTCACTATAAAGAAAATTTGCAAACATAAGCAGGTTTGGGGGACAGAAGGCCCCATTTAAAAAGTCTTAATATCTAGTTATATCAGCATTCCCTCCTTCTGGTCTTACATTTCACTGAAATGTCAGAGGCAGCACTTCACTGAATGGCTTGTGTAAATGAACCAAGCACAAAGAGTTGCCTATAGTTTCCCAGGGTTTGCTGTAATAAGTACAATTGTCTTTAGAAACAGCTTTTTTAAAGTGATTCCCACTGTTTCATGAAGCGTTTTATGTTGTGCACGAGTTTGGTTTATCAATAATACAGAGTTAAAATGGAATGAAACTATCAAAATTAGGGTTTAAGTATAAAAGTATATGAAAACTGAACATGTTCTAAGCAAGGATGAGATACTCATACAATTATAGCACATTCTAATATTGGAATATTCAATATACTCAACATTTAGGATGAAATCAAAACATTAGTCACATGAAGACAGAAGCAGATAGTCACTTCTGAAATCTTACAGAAAAAAGTTACAACTTTTAACTTCAAAATTCTGCTTATAAAGCTAGTCTCAAACATTTAAATGCCACAGGCAAGAACCAACGCTTTTTGTTATGAAAACATAGCAGCTTACATCTGAACTATCTACGTAAAATGAAATACCTACAGAAGGAACCTGCAAGAAGTGATTATTATTCCACGAAAGGATAATACAGTACGTATTGTCAACTTTCCTATTTTATCACAGAGCCTGAGGCCGCAAACAGTTCAGAAAGTGCTTTGCATGCAATTGCCATCTGTCCTTCAAGGATAGTCTTCATTTCCAAACAGTACTAAAAATATTTGAAACGGTGGATAGGAATTATTTTCAATTCCTACACAGCATTTATTAACTCTCCATGCTTTTCACTGGCCAAATTTAACACTTTCTTCCTCAAGGAGGTAAGTACAAAGTTTTCTTGCTCAAATACTATTCTCCACTTTTTTCCGGACTCTCTAGATAATTTTTAAACCAAGGAGCCTTTGCCATCCCACACTGTGTCTGCATAACACCAATTTTCATTTGGTCAGATATGTAACATCTGACTGAAATTCTAAAAATTAAGTTTCCCAGTAAC
>VZSC01006075.1:0-43031 GCA_013398225.1 Steatornis caripensis | reverse complement strand
CAGTAACATTAAAATATTTGAATTGAATACATTACTTCAAATACAGCAAAATAGCCACTATCAGAATAAAGAACTTAAAGAAAAATCTATTAAAATAGTAAGACAAAAAGAATGCAAAGGGATTTATTTTCTACCCAAGATTAGTTTGGGTTTTGTTTGTTTGGGTTTTTTTTTTAGTATGGTCTTTACATAATGGTCAGGTTCTGGCTGTACAGTCTGTTTCATTCATGGAGAGTTGTATTCTATCAGCCATACCTACACTTCCAGCAGAATTACTGTCACTTTCTATAGAGTCACATCAACGCAAGCATCTTCAGAAACACGCACTCATCCTTCTTGAGCAACTAGCTGCGAAAATAGCATATGGTCAGGTGCAGCATCTCCCTACATCACGGACTCTCAAACAGGGGACTTGAACTTCGGTGACACTGCTATTTTAATATTTCTTCTGTTCTCTTCTTAAACAAACATACATACATCACAGTCCTACATAATAGCAAACTGGATCCCACAAAAGACTACATGATCTTCCTTACCGGAGATACTCAAAATGCCTGGTTAAGCCCCTGCACGACCTGATCTAGTATTAGCTGTTCTTTAAGCAGGTGTTTGGACCACAAAAGTCCAAAATTCTAAGTCCACAGCTCCATAGCTAAGAACTAAACTATTTCACTATTATCACAGAAGTAAGGAAGCCAGACCTTTAAGAATGAGAAAGAGGGAAAAATAGCATTGTAGGAACTAATGGCCACTAACAAGCCAAAACTAGTGTTACATTCATGAACGGCTGGAAGAAAATCAGATAAGTATCTGACATCTGTATGGGAAAAGCTGGAATCCACCTGAAGTAAAAAATAAATTTCACTGACAACTGCCTTTTTAGTTTTGCTGAACCCGTACCTACCAGTGACTTAACCAGTTTCCAAACAGACGCAGACTGGGCACACAAGCTCTGAAACGAAATTGCAATAACACTGAAAACCCCGGAAGAGTCACTTCTGAAAAACCGCAAATGAAACTGCAAAAAGTGAAAGAATTCCTTGAAGAATCTTTTCTTAATTTTAAACTAATAAGTCAGACTTACAATTAAGGCACTTGGCAGATTTCATTATAACAGATCAGATACTAATTCAGTTCAGATATCCAGATATCCAAAGCTGCAGGGTGGAGGATGAGGGGCAAGGAAGTAACAAAAGATATGACTTCACACTTGGAAAAGAGTGGTACGTGATATGGCAGGGTGCAGAAACCACTGAGGATGAAAAGAAAATGCCCAAAAGAAAAAAAAATATACTTACTTTAGCTACATAAGAAAAGAAAAATGGAAGAAGACAAAGTAAAAGCTTAGGAGAATCCTCACAAAGGAAATGCTGCTAGAAATAGCGTAAGACAAGAAGCATATGGGATGTAGAACCATGCATAGTATTTGTGAAACAATGTACAACTGCAGGTGATGCAGCCAAGAGCTGTCAATTCAGAGTAAAGCGAAAAAAAGACACATCTAGCAAGCATATATATGTACAGTGCAACAAAAACCCAGCAAATGGAGCGATGCAAATCTACTTAGAGGTGATGCCTGCAAGATGCAGCCTGGAAACAGATACTTCTTAGAAACAAAAGAAAGGTTTTGTGAATTTAGAGCCGAATTTAGACAGTCGCAAGTAAATGTTATGCCTGGAAAATGCTTTAAAAACTTAACTAGAATCAATGCATAGATATATATGACAACTAAAATTAAGAGCTTAGAATAAAGAATTAATGTTAAGGATTATATAACTCCAAACGACAGTGGCTAAAACCAAACTTGGTAAGCTTACTTTTACTTTTTTTTTTTACTGTCATGATGAACAGAGATAATAAAATCTTTTAGAAATTCTAAAACTTTAAATCTTTTTCAGTAAATACTAGTTCAGAAAAATATAAAAGTAAAAAATTGTGTTGATATAGAAAGATTCTAGTGACCCTTTATTTTTAAAATATGTTTTCTCAAAACTAGCATTGTACCCTCTACTACTTCCACCTCTGGAAGCAAAGGGTAAATTGGGATGAAATGCAATAAGATGAGGTGAAGGGTATGAGAAGCTCCAGAAAAATTCTGTCTTTTCTTTCCAGGAGAGTAATGTAGTATTTCAACCCACGTAAGACTAAAGTAAGACTAAAGACTGCAACCTGTACTTCTACTGTCCATCTCATTAAGCTTAGGCTGCGTTGTCCTGATGCATGCCCTTGCCCTGGGGAATGGAGAGCTGAGAAAGGCCTGAGCAGCGCCTCACAACAGCTGCACCACAGACAGTCCCTCCTTCTCCTTGGAGATCAGGCTCACGGGCTAGCGCAAGGAGCAGTCAGGGTACAAGGAACAAGGCTGTCAAGGAAAGGGGGAGGAAAATGCCTTATGAATTTCTACAAGGAACCAGCAGAAAAAAGAAGGTTCTTCCTTCTGCACTTCAGGTGTCAGAGACAAAACTATTTATGTGCCCACAGAAACAAAGCGTTGGCTAAGAAAAAGGTAAGAACTGGAAGCCCATGCTGAAAACAGAGATACATGATTAGGAGAAGTTAAACAAAGGTGGAATGGCTGAGAGGATCACAGGGAGGTGGATTTCCTGGAGTATAAGATACAAAGCTTATTGTGAGGAAGAGGAAAAAGAGATTGCTTTCAGAGCAAAATGACCATAAACAAGGCAGGAGAGCTCGTTCAAATTCTCTGAACTTTTGACGAGTGTTTCAAGAAAGCCTAATGAGTTGCACCCCACAGGAAGGAAAGTGGGCAAGTTACCTAATTCATTGATCTTGAGTAGGTTTAATTAGGTGCAATGAGCCTTTCAGCACACTAGTTTCAGGTGCTAGGGAGCTTTGACCACGCTACCAAACGTGGATATTCCCAAGAAAGCTTAACTGATAGAAATTAAATACCAAGGCAATTTATATACCACCAAGATTAGACAGATTTTCAGAAGATATATTTTGCACATAAACACCACAACAGAAATAATCAAATCCATTGGCAGTGCTAAATGATCCATTGGCAACGTAAATGATTCAATGATTCTAGATATTTCTCTGTTAACACATCAACTCCAGCAGCGCTGTGTAACCCTTTAGTATCACACTGATTTCTCAACAAAGGACTTTTTATTTTTTAACCTTCATTGATTCTACCAACTTACAACACCAATCTGATTTCACTTTTCACTCTTGTTTATTCTCTGCATTATATGCCAGTGCATTATTCTACAGGTTTTATTTCAAGACATAAGGACACTGCCAAATAAAAGGTAATATGCAAAATTTAAGAACGCTTTGACAGTTCTGAAGACTAATTTGCATAAAAGTAGGAAAAGAGCAGCATCACACCAAATCTCACCAACTTGGATATTCTCTTCCAAGAGAGAGTTTATTCTTTATCTGATGTTGTGATTCTCATCGTTGATTTTTGTCCTATAGAAATGAAAGACTGTGGATGAGTAAAGCTACTGCATACTATGTTTGATGCTATGAACTTCTACACTTGCAATTGTTTCCCAACTGAAATGCATTTCTTCCAGGTTTATCAAACCTTCCAGTGTCAAAGTATGGAAGTTGAATCTTCCATCCTTCTTAAAGCTCAAATTCTTGGAGACGTTGTAAATCCTGGTTTACATAATGGGAACAGACATTTGAATCAAAGAATTACCCTTCAACTCAGTGCCACCATACAAAGGTGTAATATGATGAAAGGAACAATGCGGTTACGTTCACAGGTGGCGTTCCTTTGAATGCTGTGGTTAGAAGCATATTTGAGCCACTGCATAATGGTGTCTGTCCTTCTTTATAAATCCTCCTATCAACCACTGGTTGGTGGACTACAGCCAACTCATCCATCATACATATCAAATTAGATGGCATGGCAAGAAAAATGTTCTGGAAAAGCTTAAAATGTCAGCACAGCAGCAGGAAAGTATGGAGAGGATCAGATTTGAGTATCTAAAGTATTCAGCATAAACTCCCAAATCTATGCAGAGTTTTAGCATGGCTATCACCCAGACAGAATTCTTTGATGAATTTGGTGACTTCTCTGGGGCATAAACCTCATGTTCCGTATTTCTGTAAAATGCCATATCCTCTATAGCAAACTGTAAAAAATAATGTTATTCTTCAGAAGACAGATGTTTCTTTCTTCAGTAGTTACTACTTATCTTCAGAAAATTCATTACATACAAACACACACATTTCTGATACCATACTAAAAAATTGTTTAGTAGAGTTCTGCAGCCACAGATATCTTGAGTAATTTTAAAAGCTATCAGGAAGGAGGCTGTTCCCAAAGAACAGAAAATCCAAATTACAGCACATATTTTCTAGCACTCGCTAGAAAAACAATGGGCATGTAGCTTTAACCATGTAGCTATAATATCATAAGATGGCAACTGCTTCCTTTACTTCAGAGTAAACACACAATTTCAGCCACACATGTGTACAGTAACGAACCAATTAAATGAAAAATTCACAAGGAAAATAAAAACTAGACGGATGGGATATTTCTTCTAGACAGTAATACAGCTTTGACACAAAATGAGATGACAACTGGGAAATAATATTTACAGAAAATGTTTCCTTTATCCTCAAGAAGGACACACCTTATTTCACATCAACTGAAAAAGTTTATAGTAAACAGTTCTAAAGATGTCTTGAAATCCTCCAGGATAACACTCTCTCTGACGAGGAATGATTCAAGTTCATTAAACTTTACACAGCACATTCTTCACTGCAAAAACAACACTGAGAAAGAGAAGAGAAAAAAGAGAGAAATGGAGAGTGCATGAGGGAGAGAGGGGGAAGGAGAGACCGAAGGTTCTTTTCATTCTGAACCAGGATGTAATTCCAAATAGAAATTTATTCAAAATAACACATTAAAGTTTTCCTTATTCTGCCAGCAGAGGTAGTTTCTTTCCTCCTTTACTTGTTGTATCAGTATCACGAAAACGCTAAAACAGCAGCTGCTTTTTACAGGGTGGAAGTGAAATTAAGCAGAGTTGCTTGGCAGCTTAATTAGAAAAAAACTGCTACAGCTCGTAAAAGACTTTGTTCTGCATCTTAGTGAATCAGCCTCATTCCACATTTCATGAAGACCCTTGCTGGCGCGTAGCTGATAAGCAAACCGGCTTTTTTTTTTTTCCCCATAAGGCATTTTTTTGTTATGGTACTTATGAGCACATGAGACCGCCAACTCATGCAATATTCACCTCAGTACTTAATGAAAGCTAAAAGTATATTTTGATAGTACAGTATATAGTCAGAATAGAGATATAGCCATGGTAGCCAAAGATATGTTAGCAGAAATGTTTCTGTCAATCAAAATTCAAATGGTAAAAAGATTACAGATACTGTTTTCATTCAGAAGGTACCTTTCCATATCTACATGCAAATCTATAATTATAAAAATCCTTTTTTGTATATGCAATATTTACAACGTATATCTGCTTTCATATCAAGACTCCAGTTTCGTTTATTATACTTTAAACCAAAATGTGTCTTATTTAGCAGGAAATCAATTCTCGTCCTTAATTCTATCAGAGTATGAGTTGTCTGCCCAGCAAGCAATAAATCAACTGTAAATTTATGGCTCCAAATGGATATCAGCCCACAGCTAAAAATTTGCAGATCTATATAACCAAGCACATTAAACAGTCCTCCTGGGTAACGTATAACCAGAAGTAACTCTCATAATTCAGCACACACTATGGGAAGAGCTATTACAACCACGTCTCCTCACTTTTTTTGGTCCAATCCATTTTCAAAAGAAGCTGTGCATATTGTCAACATAATGAATGAAATCACAAGACTCCTCATAAATTTTAAATGTCCTAAGGGGTTTCTTCACCTTCATGTGAAATCTGAGTACTGTATGCTTAAACTGGTGTGGTGGGTTTTTTTTTTACAATTAAATTATGCATTTTGATGAATGTGCCCTTTTATTGGCTACATCAGCGTTCTGTGAAATGCCTGAAAGTGAAAACATTCAGCAATATTATAGCCGTGTTTTCTTAGATTAGTCCTGTTTTACTGCATAATCCCTTCAAACTGCACTGGTTTTCATTACAGTAGAAGCTCTTCCCATGTATCTTCCATCATGCCTTAGAGATTCTATTATTTATTTTAGTATGAAGAACACTATAAAAAGAAAGTATTTTTTTAAATGTACCATGAAATTCCTTAAGGGAGGGGGTTTTATATCATTCTAAGAAAATAATCTCTGAATTCTAGCAGTATAGAAAAAGCATCACTTCATTGTAAATACAGGATAAGAATACCACATGTCTTCTATTCTGTCAAATGTAGTAACACAGAATATATTTTATTCTTTGTAAAGTAAATGTTCCCCAGAATAATCCTTTTATAGAAGGAAGCTTTGCTGGGTTATTTTTATAACTGAACTAGAAAGCAACCGAGTACGTCAGTGTTGGTCAGAGTTTGGTATATTTAGTAAAACAAAATCTTTGTTCTTATTGTAGAGCAGCCTTCAGTACTGTGATGACTTTCTTTGATCAGTAAAAAGAAAACATTTGAGAGGCTGTGAATTTCTGAAGTTAAACTAGTAACCATAAAGAAGTAATCCATTGTGCAACGAAAAGTACAAAACCAGATTTACTTAAGTTTAAAGACTACCATTTTCTTTCATACACCTTGCTCCTCTCCCTGAAGCAAAACTGTTTCTGCTAATTTTAACAGACAGCAGAAACATATCACAGCAGGACTTTGTAAACAACCAAGGTATTAGATACATTATGAATCATTAGTATGAGAAATAAAAAAAGAGCAGGATAGGTGTGGTATTTTTTTGAGTATTTTGTTCTGCTAACTGGAAAACAGTATCTTTTGTATGATTCATATTAAACATTGAAGTTTGATAGCAGAATTTGAAACCACCAGAAAAAAAACCTGCATAAAACCAACACATTTGGCCACATGCACATTTCTCACTACAATAGAGCAGGGAAGCTTAATTTTGAAAGTACATGAACCTTTCTCCTGCTTTCTTATTTTGCATAGATTTCACAATGATGGTCTCCACGGATGGAAGTTGGGATTATAAAAAAAAGGCAAGAGTAACTAAAAAGCAAATAAAAATACCTCATCCGAACAGCACCATCACTAATTATAGATACGAAGAAAAGTTAACATGGCACTCATTTTCCTCTTCCAGAACTACTACTTCAAATACATCTTGACATCACAAAGATATAAATTTAATACTAGATACAAACCATGTAGCTTGGAGCTAACAATAACAGAAGACACAATGTTAATGTCAGAATTTGACATCTGATCTACCGATACCTTCCTACAGTACATAAAGTACAGAAACTGGAAATAATCTCTGGGTATTTCTCATTTTGCTACAATACCTATGTAAAGGAAAATGAAGTCTGAGCAGGAAATACACATTCTTCATATAACTGGCAACTTCTTCCGTTTGAAAAAAGTGAATCTGGAGAGATTCTTCAATTCTAACCGATGCTCTGAAGACTGCGCTCAGACTCCCATACATCCCAACCTGGATTCTACGTAAAAAGCTACCGAGACATGCAATGCTGGCACAATTTTCAGCTAAATCGGAAATCCAAATTTGAAACTTCATACTCAGATGCACGGATCTCTGATGTTCCCTGGATGAAGAACAAAAAAATCTGAAAATTTTTGCAGTTTGTTGCCACAGGAAGTTGTAGAGAGAGGTAACTTTTAGCAGTTTATGGAACAGCTGTCCCTGAACGTGTTTATTTTTGAAAAGATGCTGGATAGATTCAGGGACTATATTGATGGAAATAAGCACATCCAATGGCTGTCAATGCAGAACTACAAGAGAAATTGACCACAGATAGGGAAACCACATGACACTTGCCACCTCCTTTTGCCAATTTTGGAAACAGATGCTGGAGTAAACTTTTTATTTGTCAGAGATTTGCATTAAGTAGCCTTCAATTTCATTGGAGTTATAACCTCCACATCCCAATTTCTGATTGTTCATCTTATTTTGGCAATTGCTGTGCCACAAACTTAATTTATATATCTGTGCTTTAAAAGATCTCCCAGCTATTCTTCTACCAGAGCCCTCACCAAAGGATTTCATTTCAAGATTTACTTTGGCTCACAGTAAGTTGAAGCTAGGCCAGCGTTTACATATTTGTTCTTGGTTGAAGGTACCGATCCTTTTAAACCTTCCACACTTAACAGGAATCAAAATTATTTTGTGTTTTTAAAATGTTATTAATTTTTACTTTAATTTTATAATTTCAGTCTAGTGCAGAATAAAATGAAACACAATTTTTTTCCTACATGATGAATGCTGTTTTTTCAAGTGAAAACTCTATCAGGTAGTTTTAAGATGCATCCAACACAATGTCCTCACAACCATTTACCATATTTAATGGAACACAAGCCTCATGTAATACTGACATGACATCTCCATAAATTCATGTCAGTAATTTCACAAAGATTTTTCAACTTTCTTGCATCAACTGGCATTCAATTTATTATTCCTTATGCTTACTTCACAGGTCTATACTGCACTTTCCAATAGGCTACTCTATTCAAATGTCCAAAAGCTCTGGCTTAAAAATCTCAGAGACTATTATTGCCTGTTATTTTCAGTAAAGCCTATTGAATAGGAAAGATTTATAATACAGTGCTTACTAGATTTACAACCAGGTCAGTTATTAATGGGGACAGGTAGCCTGAGAAAGGAAAGGAACAGGCAGAAACCAGGAAAGAAGAAAATAAAAGGCATTATCTGCTCTGACAGATTCAGACATAATTGATTATACTAATAACCTCACTCACTTCTGAAACTGTTTCATACACCATGTTAAATGTATGTATCAACAAAGGAACTAGGGGTCTGAAGTTCCCATTGTAGTCCATACCATCAATAGAGTCTGGATCCTGATGTCCCACTTCTAATGTGTCTATTTCAGGAGAGCTGAATCTCTCTCTGTTAAACTAATATGCTCAGTGTTAATGCAGTACACTGCTACTCAAAGATATTAAGTTTGGGATTGTATGGTGGCAGAAGCCCCTGTACAAAACGCTGTATGCTGTTTCAAAGTGCAAGAGCCTAAACAATAAGTATTTAGTTAAATATATACATATTTAAACTAAACTATTCTTTCAATCCATCGCCTGTGTAAGAACTTCAGCATTTTCTTTTAAACTCTCGTCATAAAATACTGCTTGAAAATCCTCTTAGATCAATGTGGTGAGAATCTAATTAAACCAAGTTACTGAACTGTATCCATAAACAGTGGTTTTAATTCTGTCAACTTAGTATCACTAATTCCATCCATAAATTTTGTCATGTTTACAAAGAAACCATGAAAAAGTCACAGTTTCTCTACATAATAAGTTATGCTCTCTCGTGTGACTTTAATGGGCTCTGTTAGGATAACAGCAGCCAGCCAATTTAAAATTTTCAGGCTTCATTTTGTCGGCATCTGTGATCCAAGGGGTCATTCATTAAATTATGACCTTTTTTCTTCTGTGTGGTTTAAGAGACAGAGAGGAAGGAAGGTAAAAAAGAAAATAAAGACAATATCGATGTAAATACAAAAACAGTAAGGAAGACCCCCAATATTATTTAATTACCTGCATATAACTCACTAACAGTTGCTCTATCACAGCGGGATGAAAATCTGACTGTAACACTGAAGACCCTTGTTGGTCAGCTATTACAATCTCACAAAAGGACATTTCAAAACACGTACAGTGAAGAATAACAGATGTCACCATGAAATTCAAGATATAACATGAAAAATATTTTTTCTGACCATAAGTAAATTGCATGTAAATAATGCTTAAAATTATATGATGAAACAAATTAAAATAATTTTATTACTATTTGGTCACCTAGTTGAGGGACAGCAGAGGAAAATTCATACAGAAGTATTTTTTAATCTAAATTAAAATCCATGCCATTTATTTGGCTCATCATTTAAAATGAAATGTCTAAGGATAATTGATAAAAACTCATTTCTGGAAGTGCTCATTTTTCTCCATTGACTACCGAGAAATTCTGGTGAGTAGGCTTGATTTATGGTATCTAACTATTAAACAATAGAGATAATTGGAGTAAGTTTAATGCAGAAACCCCCCTTGAGGCAAGAAAGAAATCTAAGTGGAGTTTCTTGAACAATGAGGCTCTTGTCCAAAATGAGCATCCTTAGGCATGCCAAAATATAAATAAGAATAAAAAAATAGTCTAGAGACTTCATCCTTAAGGCTTCATTAGGCAACCTTCAAATGAAAAAAAAAGTCAAAAGACGCTATGAAGAGAGGAAACAGATTTGCTTGCTGGACAAACTTTAACAGATTAACTACTCTGTTGCAAGCACTGAAAAGGTAAAATATTAATATGTAACCTCTTTGCTTAAGGAAGTCTGCAATGATAAAATAAAACAAAACAAAACCAAATCAGAAGTAAAATGAAGATGTCACAACTCCTTCTCTAGAATCTCTACTGAATAGAGATTCCACAAACATGCAGCTAGCATCAACAAGAACAGAACAGTCTCACGAGGTGTCAAATCATTTAACTTGGTTCTCCATCACAGGCCTGTTATCAGCTTCCTTTTGTTTTATCTCTGATGTTTCTGTACTTGCTTATTAGGACTGGTTGAAAGCGACATGATTGACTTCCCAAGATTTCCACGCTCAAATTGAGTGGGGGTTGAAAAGCAGTTCATTGTCCAGTAGCACACCGTCTGTGGCTTGGGTAGGACCTTAGATACAGATGCAATCTAAGCACCAAAAGCCATTAACTGGAGACAAACCTAAATATGTGTTTCTTTAGCATCCCTCTATATATATATATATATATATATCATAATCACAGTGATCGCAGTGCTACAAATTCCCTTCAGCTCATTAGTATTCTCCTGAACATAACAACCCAAAGACAGCCAGAAAACAACTTTAGAAAGTGATCTCATTTGCCTGTGACTACACAAGTCAGAATTTTAAATGGGCCCTAAACTGAAAAAATCTTCACATATATTTCCTATTTATCACTAAGAGACTGAATAATCCCCCTATCTGACTGGAAGCTTAGCATTCTGTGGGGAGGACCTTCAGCTGCTGCGTGCACACTCTGTACAACCTGATGAACAGGGATTGTGTTTTCAGATACAACACTGTGTCATTCTAGGATCTAAAAATTTTATACACAAAATAGACCATAAACACATCTATAAATCAACACATTAAAAGAGCGTAAAAACCATTTTTTAATCTTTGGGAGTTTTATAAACTGTAAAATAAATACATTTAACATTTACCCTTTCACTATTTTTTAAGTCTTCTGATAATCTGAACCAGTTTAAAATATATATTGGATTTAGACCCTGAGAAGAAAAAGTTGGGAGTAATCTTCTGGGCTGTGTGTTGGAAGAGCAAGAAGGGGAGTACAGTCTCTCTTCTCACAGGCAATATGAACCTCATACACTCTAAGGAATTAGAACAACAGGGATTCCAAATCCTTTCACAGTCTGGGTTCTCAGCAGCACCAACCATTACTTTTGTTCCAAGTCACCCAGTGAAAGGAGAAAATGACTTTCATAAAGACCATACACATGTAAGAACTTCTGCAATGGGTGTGAGTGATACGCTGCAGTCATTCTGCTAGTGCATGCCAACTGTTTGAAAGCATGACCTCTGAGTGTCCAGAATTAATATTTCCCAAATGGATTATGCAATCTGAAATTAGTACACAAGTATTGCATATGCATAATAAGCAGTATTAAATCATTATGCAAGCCTCTTATTTGCCAGCATGTGTAACACATAGACTTTTAAAAAAAAAATTATAATATCATCAGTTTACATCCGTTAATAATTTTGCTACTACAGTTCATTAATTCCTAGTGTGGCTAATTTTCTTCCTAAGTTAAAAATAATTTTGAATATCAGCTATTCATACTAGTCTACATTTGTTCACCTCTTGTACTTGGATCAAACTTCCATAGCAATCTCCAAAATCAGTTTATTCTTAGAAAACACATGGGAGAGCTATCAGGAATACATGCATACACGAATCATAAACCTGTTCTGTTCAAAGTGCATGCTTTAAAAAATGCTTCTTCATGAGATAACATTAAAACTTGTATGACTTTTCACGTAGATGAAGCTCATGACAAAAGCAGTATTGACGTGTTTTATTTGCTCACTTTGTCAACTGCAAGTATGAGACAAAGAGAAAAACAGTAGAATCTTTACTGAGCCCATTCCAGTATCAGTCATGTTACTATTAATATATACTAAAGCAGGAGTATAACTGGTAGATCAGACGCCAAAATGGATTATTTCTAGCCTGAAGTAACGCTTTGTGCTAATAAGACCAAATACTCGGTACATGTTGTCTGAACACCAGGGGCTGACACGTTTGCTAGCCCTGCTACTACCATCTAGAGAATGTACTTGTTGCTGCAATGTAATACCTCATGAGCTTTTTAGCAAACCGTAAACAGCTGCACGCAGGAACTGAGACAAGCCACACAGTAGAGCTAAATGTAGTTGCTAGCAGAAATTTCTAGAATAGCCCAGGAGGGCTTTTACAAATCAGAACATGAAGAGACCCTTCAAATTTAAATTTCCCTTGGTGGTTAACTGCTGCTGCATTAGCAAATCTCATGAAATGAAAAGCCCTGCTGAGTTGCCTTGCACGTAGTGATAACACCACTGAAATCCTAAACACAACTGTTCGAGTCTTTGCAACTCTTAAGTATTTTCAAATGTGTCAATTCATTCACATACAGACTAGAGAGATGTATTATGTTGTGCCTGACCACTAACCACAGGTAAAAGCTGATTAAAACATACATAAAAACAAATAGACACAAAGCATTACAAAGGAATTACAAAGTAGAAACTATTTAGAATCAGGCAGCTGGAATAATGGTGGCAGACTTTAGAAAAGCGGGAGACAACAGTTACTGAGCTGCAGACCACAGTCCTCCAGTTTTGAAGTAACACAACACAGAATCAACTATCACACTGTCTAAATACTTAACTAATCCTCAACACATATTACGCATTCACAAACTGTAATCTCTTCAACATCTCCAACGGCCACAGGATTACCAATGAGAATTTACCAAAAGAATTGTAAGGGCAGCTGCTCAAACTCTATCAAAGATGACCACTGAGATAATGCCTCAAAAAGGACAGACGAAAGGGGAAATAAAAGAAGAGGAAACGTTCTATATGAACATGCTCAGCTGTTTCAGCTATCAAAACTGAGAAACACCTAGACAAAGTTTCAGATACTAAGACGCACTTCTTTTTTTGCTAAACTTGGGTGTAGACATTCAGAGGCCCTTTGTTTTGCTAAATCAGGTTTAACTTAATGTTAGCTAACACATTTTCACAACATCACAAATATCTCCTAGTAAAGATTAATGCTGACATCACACGTTCTCATACGGAATGAAGTGCCTCTCTCTCAATTAAGCAGTAGTACTGCAGTCCTGCTGATGCACAAAAAGCACTGTCTGACCACAGGAAAACATAAGGTTTCATGCAGTAAGGGTGAGAAGCGTTAAGTTGTCTAAATCTAGCTAACATTCAATATTACAGTCTGGGTATCATGGGATAACGCAGAGGTCAAATTTTATCTTAGACGGTCACAAGAGGCCCATGAAAGATTATTGTTCCTGCAATTTCCTGCGTTTGCAAGGTATTTTAAACACGTTACAATAAACATATGTCAACTATACAAACAGCCCCCTCCAATTCTCAAAGGTGTGCATGCTCTTGCAATGACGTAGCAATTGTATCGACCTAGAACAATCTCTATTCTTTATAAGTTTTACAAAGAAATCACAGCTCACAGTATGGAAAATGTAGTTAACAACAAAGTCAGCATTTCACATTTTATGGAAGCAATTCCTATTTTAATCAGAGATCTGAAACCATCTCATCATAACCTGTTTGGAACAATGAAGCTAAGTCTCTAATTCTGTCTCATGGATTCAGCTAAGCTGTTATCAATGAAGGATACGGAATATGATTTGTAATTAAGTTTTCCCCTTTAATGTTAAACAGATAAGCCTTTGAACTCATGGAAAGTGCAAACTAATACAAATCTGCTGTAGAAAAAATACTACCGCCAGTGTCCTACAGGACTGAGGAACACACTGTGCATGACCACGCATTTAAATATCTTCCAATAGTATCTCTTTACTAAGGTCAAACTCGGCACCAGTTTAAAAATAGACTGTTCTGAGGGCAAAGAGGATCTTATGCAGACACGAACATCACAGCAGGCCTTCTGGGTGTGCAGGATGCTATTATCTTTTGCTTGCTGACAACATATTTCCCTTTATATGGGAAGACCACACTTCTCTCGTTACAGTTGCCCTAGTTCTTGAAACATCAAAGTTACTGTTCTGAGAATGCCACTAATTTATCCTCTAAAGCAAACATATAAACCAACACATAACACAAGAAATGTGCTCACTAGGTATCTCTTTTTTTGCCTTAAGATATACACTATTAATTACCGAAAGCCTAAATGGCACTATGCTATGGATCTTCATTTTAAGTGAACTATGATTTTAAGTTTTTACTTCTACCTTTTTCCCTAGTATAAATTTCTGTTTATATACTATTTTTTTTTACATTTCACAAAAGTAGCTATGAAAGAAGATACCTACACTAGCAGGGAAAATCTGAGCTGAGTTGCTAGAGAGTAGCAGGCTAGACCATTCTGCTCCATATTGGCAGAGGAGACAGATCAAGTTCAAATCAATTTAAGTTCTATTTATGAAATAAATAAAAAGATTATTGCAGATTCCTCCTACATCATCACTAAATTACAGTCACAACACTAAAATTCGTCAGTAACCCCTCTCTTTGCTTTCAGTTTTCTATCACATTCAAATTTTTGCCTTCATTTTAGGTGCCTTTTGTACTTTATTCCCAATACATTTATCTCCAATTTACAGCCAAAAAGTTGACCCTGTCCCTTATGAATGAATCTGGTCAGACTTAATTGAAAATTTAACAAGTGAGCAAACAATTACTTGTGTACTTTTCCAGGCTCCTCTTCTCACTTGAGAACTGCTCTCCACACACATTTGCAAAGCAGTTCCCTTTACTATAGTTTGTGAAACGTGACCCAATGTTCAGCTGTCAGCATGCAGACTGCCACTCACCCCACCAACTCTTTCACCACACGCACCTGCCTGAATATACACATTATTTCTCCTTTAGAGAATCTGCAATCTAGTTGTAAAACCCAAATGCAATCTTACCATTCTCTTGTGTTCAGCTAGTAACACAACAGGCTTCCAATGCGTGACTGGGTCTTCTAGAAGCAGCTAGAAGACAAATATCACAAGCACAGCTACAGAATATGAGGTTTTTAGGAGCTCCACTCCTGTGCTATAAAACAAATTAAAAACATCATAATGCATATTGTACACACTAACTGGTAATGTTGACTTCTAACTCTGAAAGGGTATAGTAATTACATCTTGTATCTTAAAAGTTCCATTGCTGAAATTCCATTTGATATACACAAACAGAATAATTCAGGTTGGAAGGGACCTCTGGGAGTTATCTACCCCAACTGCTGGCCAAAACAGATGCAACTTCAAAGGTAGATGAGGGTGCTAGGGCTTTTGCTAGTCAAGTTTTAAATACCTCCAAGGATGGAGGTTTCATAGCCTCTCTGGCTAATGACTTAGGCATTCTAACTGTGCGGGGTTTTTTTCCTTGTATCGGGACAGAATGCCCTTTGCTGCAATTGTGACCATAGTCTCTCGTTCCTTTGCTGTGCATCTCTGAGAAGAGTTTGACTCCATTTCTCTGTAGGTAATCAACAGATAGTTGACAACAGCAGTAAGGTCCCCTCTCAGCTAAAAAAATATATATGCAAGCATTTAAAGCTAAATTTTGTTGAACTTCACTTTCCAGGAGAAGCTGATTGCACATAAAAAGCTGATGTTACATTCATGAATACAGCCTAATATAATTTCCCTAGAAAATACAGTGATGATAAGGTTAATTATCATTTTACACCTGGTAATTTGCTATTCCCTTGTTTTTACCTTTGCTAACGGGCTGAAAAAAACAGAAAACAAGGCCAAGACTCTATTTATTACATGCAAAAATATTCACGCCCACAATATACCCAGCACAGGTCAAGACCCATGGTTTTTCTTTCAACTTAACCAATTAGATTGGAAATAAATATTTTTGATGTGTAAGCAGAATTCACTTTGTCAGCATATGTATAGTTCATTGAAAGATTCCTAGCAGTAACATTCTGCAGTTAATATTTATGGTTGCTCATAATACAACCGCCTAAACTGGCTTAGGGGAAGTTATTAGTAAAAGATATGAAGTCAGCTGTGGCAGTATTTAAGCTATAATTTGTCCAAGAACACACTGTATGAAATATTCTGTATAATAAAATATCACCTCAGTATTTCTCAGATTGTACACAAAATAAAAGCAGCCTAACTGCACAAAAGACTAAAATGTATTTAGCTATCTTTTTGCTTACTCAAAAAATACAGAACAAAATTCATTTGTTTAATAGCTTATGTTCATGACTTTAAAAAATAAATAAAATAAAAATTATCAAGCTTAATCGCTTAAGAAAAATTACTGCATCCTAGGTTTCAAGCATTGCTGAATCATATTGCAACATCCTACACACATTCCTCTATTAAAGCTTTCATGCTATTACAGGTAACAGAACTTAGCATTTGCAAGACCTCATATTAAGTAACTGGTTATCTTTGAGAGAGAATGGTTTCGTATGGAGAAGGAAGCTGATCTCCAGAGTTTTCTACAAAAAAAGATATTTCATTAATGTGTATTACTCTTGAATCACTCACAATTCAAGTAAAGCAATATGAAAGTTAAGATCTTAATCTAGCAAGACGTTTATCTTAAGCTGAATCTAGTATTTCATCAATTCAGCACTCCAAATTTCATCAGTTCAGTGGAACCTAAGTTTAAGTACTTTGATACATATCTTCTTTAGGAGTCATAGTTGGTGCACTGGCTTCCTCACAAGTCCTTTACCTTCAAGGGAAGGAAATTACTTTCAACAAACTATCGGTTTACTTTCAGTTTAACAATCCTCTAAAGCTTCAAGCTATCTATTCAGCAGATTGAGTACACATTCAAAACTACGGACCATCTATACTTATCATAATAAAAAATACACTTGATATTTTTGTGCAAGGATAACTACATGAATATCCATTACTTTTTTATCCTATACCATCACAGATGTTCAGTCTAAATTTACTTAAGGAGATGTCTAATCTGAATACCCTATAGAGAATAAGCATTGGAATGCCCCGTTAGTTGCTGAAACAATCGTATTTCCTGCCTTTTTCAGCAATGAGATTGTGTAGCCTATTTCACTGACTTGTGAAACCTTTCCTAGCTCTAGCTCCCTACAAGTAATTCAGTCATAAAAAAACAGTAATTACTTCACAGCAGTTGGAAATGTACTGAGAAAAAAATATATCAAATATTTTCCTATCAATCAGAGTTGTTGAATTTTCTTAAGGTTGAAGAAAATAAAGTTTAGGAAAAATATACTGTTACTTTTCTACACATATATCGCAGCAGGCATTTATGTCACTAGATTCTGCTGAAAGCAAAGTAACTTCCTAGCATCTAAATTATAAATATTTCAAAAGGTAAAAGCGACATTTTTCTAAACCAAGGCAGGCTTCAAGCTCTTTTTGCTCAACACAACTTTCTCAGGGCAGCCAGCCATCACACTGTATGGCAGAGAGTCGCAGGATCACAGACAGCTTTCCAGCCATTCCAATCATGGCTGTAATTTCGGCAGTATTTCAAGCAGCTGTCCACTTACTTAGACTATGATCGCCCATCATCAAGAATAGCAGAAAAACCTGTTCTATGCTGTTCCCTTTTCTACTGAATAGAGGCAGATAAAAGTTATTTCATTTGTTAGAATATTGGGGGGGGTTTCCCCTCTTCTCGTCTTCATAAGCCTGATCACTATAAAGTGAAGTAAAAGTAAATGAATCTGGAGATATTCAAAACCTGCCTGGATGTGTTCCTGTGCACCCTGTTCTAACGGCACCTGCTTTAGCAGGGGGGTCGGACCAGATGATCTCCAGAGGTCCCTTCCAACCCCTACCATTCTGTGATTCTGTGAATGAATAAATTAATTTTTTTTTGAGATTGAAAGTTACTGTTAACAACCCTCCTTCAACAGGACATAGGTCCTCTTTATGTATTACACAACTGCTATCTGATCATCTGATTATCTGATCATCTTACAATTCAAAGTTCACAACAGAACCAGTTTTTCTCCCTTTTTTCTTGCTTTGCAGAGAATCAGACACATATATATTTGGATAAAACTTCGAATGTAACCTGTTTTTATTATTCACATCCTAATCTGAATGAGTTGCAACATAACCACAACTTGCAGGTACTCCAGTGTAAATACAGATGGGCCAAGAAGAAAAATACTTCACAAGGAGTACTGATCATCTAGATGTATCCTGTATAAAACAGATTTAATCTTGATGCTATTGAATTGGTACTAAGGTTGGTAAGACTGCAATTTCCCTCCGCTTTCCCTAGAATATGTCTTAGTGAAATTTTACGCTACTTATCTCCGCAGTAAATTCATCCAAATATCACAGACTGTGCATCTAATTTTAATTATTTTTGTCAAGTCCCTCAATGCTGCATTTTAAACAAAAGTGAAGGCTATATGCAGCAAAAAACGCCCACAAAACCAAAACCAACAGCAAAAAACACAGTAATAGTGATTTGTAGTTTTTTCCAAGCTGTACCCTTCAGTCACTATAACAGCAGTAACTCAGATGAGAATTGATAGAATTATCTTATGAATAGTCATTAAGATTAAAATATGTTCTAACTAATAGGAATTCACATTTTAAACAGAATTTCTGACAACCACACTTATGTCCATAAATTTATTCAAGGGATACTAACTAGAATAAAAAAACTGATTCAGGTAATGGTCTTCTGTTATTAAATCTCAACATTTGCTTTTAGAGCCAAAATTACTGATCTTATAGCAAGGTTCCATATCCACTTATATCCTATCAAGTACTTCATGTAGATTTAATAATTTTGTCTGACATACATCGCTGTCATAGAAACACAATTTCTTCTTTTTTAATTACTAATTGCCCACATTCTGGTTTATGTTAGTTTGATGTACGTAACCTATTGTCCACTTTTGTCCAATCAGCTTAACTTATAATCAATGAAGTGGTCTTTAGGAAATTTGCAAAGCAGTATTTTAATGGATACTCTAATACATATTCAACAAGCAACAATTTGTTTCCTAACTCAATAGAAAGGCTGATAAAATCAAAATCAACCAGAATATGAAGTTGTCACTGGCACCACTTGTAACAATACAGTACTCTTCCTGATCAGCTAACACCTCTTTCACAAATGGCCTAAGCCATCTAACTGACTTCCAAATCATTAACTTTTTAGAAAAGAAAATACATTTATTTTTAATTTTCCAAGTTACAATTTGACCACTGAAGAATCTGTAAGCCATAACATTCATATCAGTTACCTTTGACATTAAATTCTAGCCAGACTCTCTCCAGCAACGATTCTTGCAACGAAATCCTGTAAACTTCCTACTCATATCCATAGACTTTAAATTAACCATAACTACAACACCTTCTTTTCTCCACAACTGCTCAGTTTCACAGTATTACAATATTACCTACTTAAACCCATCCTAAGCGCTTCATAATAAAACCTGGGATCATGTATGGTATCTGAAAACTTTCTTCAGAAAATTGATTTGCTTTATAAATTCAAGATGCAAGTCTTTCTTTCATCAACAGTATTAACACAGTCATATATAGTGTGATACCGACTCTAAGAATAGATTGCAACACAGATAATAAAAGCAGAACTACATATTTGATTTTTATCAGGAAAAGACATGAGGGGTTTTTTTCCCAGCTAAAAGCACAGAATAGGAAAATATTTCCTGAGCTCACTGAGGCACAGAAAGTAAAGTGATTATTTAGCTTCTTTGTCAGCACAACCTCCTTTGCAATGTCCTACCTGCCAGAAGACAGATGACTTGGTACAGGCATCTAAGTACAAACAAAAATAGAATAGAAATTGGAAGACTTAAGAAGGTCAGGCAGAGGTATTTGTAAAACGCAGTATAGCAGTTTAGTCAGAAAGAAGCTTTCTTAAAAATAATGTCTATTCATGTTACGTCTATCAGAACTCAGTAGAAAGTCTTTTCACAATTACAACTACCGATTCAACTTGAGGGCAGTTCCTTCAATAAGTACCTTCTTACTGATTTTTATTTTACTAGGCTAGTCATAGTAATGAAATACAATTAGTGATGTTTTATGAATAGTATGTATTCACTTTGCACCATTTGAGAAGTCTTTTGCTTCCAACAGCTGTACAGGATCACATTCCTTCAAGATTTTGATTATTCAGATTTGTGTGAATAGGGTGAAATTTGTTGAACCATCTCATAAAATTATCACAGCAACTACCTTTTCCAGTTCTTGTTTCTGAACATATGTCATTGAGGGATACAACTGCAGAGACAACCTCACGCGTAGTACTTTGATTCTTCCTCCAGAGCGTTGATTTGCACTAGATTTTTCAGAGCTCAGACACATATAACCTTAGACAAAAATAGTTAGCAGTTACCAAAGGTAAGGGAGTTTGCTGCAAGGCCTGAAAATAATCTTATAGCCAAAGAAAGCAGTGTCAGAAGCAACTTAATATCCTTCATCAGGATAGAAGATAGGAATTAATTTTTTTTTAAAAATGTCAAGGAATTTTCTATGTAAAAAGTTGCCTTTATACTTAAAGCAATTATTCTTTTATCTAAGAACTCACAAGAACCTAACAAAATACACAACATTTATTTCCTTATTATTATAGCTGACTTTTAAAAACATGTTTTTAAATATACTACCCATTTTCAACTAGGTATTATAGTTCAAAACCTTAGAAGCATGTTTCCATTCAGAATGTACAGAACAAACAGCATTGGTTCTCAACATTTTTCCAGATTTCATTAGCATAGCTATTTTTATTACACGCATAAGCACACATTCTAAATTAGAAATGAAGGGACACCCTGCAAGCTACCCAGCAAGTAGGTTCCCGCTCTCAGTCACATCTTGGAGAAGGTATTCTCTCTATTACAGAAGTAACATAACCTCCAAAGGCTAAAATTAGTATCTGTAAATATTTACAGCCTTGAAATTTCATCACTCAAAATCTAACAACCCTACTCATACTGCTGTCATTGTTAACTCCTTTGTTAAAAATCTATTAACCAAGTAAAGAACAAGACAACGCCCAAACTTTTATCTAAAAAAAGCATTTTAAATGTCTGAAATAATACTGTTGTGACTTCATTTCAAAAGCTTACTTAAATTTTGTCATATGTATAAAATTATTCTACATACACGCACTGATTTTGCAATCTTCTACATGTTGCAACAACTTTTTTCTACATTAAGACAGGAATTTTTGAATAAAGAGGGGACAAGATTTTACATTCAGGATATAAACTTTTCAGCAGAGATGAGTAAAATGAATTCTACAGCTACAAATCACTCTTTGGCAACATCTTTTTACTCCTGCATTTGTACACAGTAGAAACCAAATTACGTATAGGTAAGTTGGTAAAAATGTCTATTAATACACAATAGAAGAGCACTATCTCTATTAGTACCAGGAAGTGCAGTTGCAACATATATTCCCAAGGACACGCATGAGCTGTACAGCCCACACTCCGATGTATACTGCTACCGCTACGATGCTGTTGGCATTCAAACTTTACAGAATAAAACCAGCTGGGAGACGCCTACTCATCCTGTAACTCATTCTTCAATATCTGATGAAGTTCTATGTAACCGTTGGGATCTACCTCAGCCGAGATCTTACAAAACAAAGGGCACAGTTAACCACAAAAGTTCTTGAAAGATCAAGGTCCGCCTGGCAAAAATATGCATTCATTTATCTTTTAAAGATGTCCTTGTGTGCCACATGACTGCATTCTCTCTTTGAAGATGGATAAATGCATTTCCAAAACAAAGAAAATTACACTTCTTTTTTTTTTTGCATCTGTTTAAGAGATGCAAAGGTATTATTCTGGAACACGTAATAATGGAAATTATTTAATTTATTGAAAAAATATTCCTGTTTTGAATTTATTACATCCCAGTAAAATAACAGTATAGAAATTGAGCACTCATGCGAGTGATCAAATTAAGGATTATATTAATTTCCCTTATTCAAAATTGTGAGTTCAAAAGTTGTAACGTAACATTGAGCTCTCTTAACTCTGGTATCAATAAGGATGAGTTCAAGCTAAAAGGAAAAACATTAACTTAAAACATCTTCTAAAAAGCTGAGGTAAGATTTAACAATTTATAAAACACTAAACTGTGAGTAAACAAATCATTCTTTGCTACCAACTTATTCTCTCCATTGGTTTTATCTGACTCTAATTTTATACTTTTAAGGACTAATGTCATTCTAAATATTATGTCTGAAGCCAGGTATATGACATGTGTGCACACACAGTGGCTAATTCCACAGCTGTGGTTGTGATGCATAGTTACATGTAAATCAGATGCAGAGACGGGGATGACAGACACATGTTTCCACAAACATGCACTCTTCATTTAATGCCTTAACCAGGCATAAACACCACCAACTGCTTGGGAACAGGGTGCTCATTTGTAATCAAAATCAGTAAACAACAAAATCATATATGGTCATCAAGAAGTAGATTGGACAAGAGAGGAAAAACTTTTGTATCTGCAAGCAGTATCACAAGCATAATCACAGGCTGATTGATGCATCCTCTCCTGGGGCATCCATGGCCACCAAGACTAACTCATGTCTTTGCTCCAAGGTTTGACTGTTGGCCATCTACTTACACTGGACTTTGCCAGTTGGGATCTCTACAATCCCTTTTAAGGGTTGTGACAGAAACAGCATCCATCCAGAATGACACAGTGTTTCTGATGGAATGAAGAAAGCAAAGAGCTTGGATGGCCCTGGTCAAGCTGTCAGGAAGCAATATTTTACCTCAGCTCTTGTTCTGCAGAAGACCACCCTCCCACAACCTCATAGCTATTTTCTGCTATGACTTGGCAAAGAGGAGACAGTGGATAAATGTTAAGCAGCTAAACAGGATAAGAAAGAAGGTTTACATACCCGTCTGCCTATCTCAGTCACACCAACACTTTCTCATCTAAATTTCTGACAGGAACAGAAAAAGCAGCAGTTGATGGAAGACTGGCCTTCCCCGTTCATGCCTTGCCTAACTCAGCTAAATCGTCTGAGGACCACCGAGTAAAATTCATGCATATACATAGGGTACCTATTAACAAGTGAATTATAGAAATCATAGGTAAACAGTCAAAATTAAAAGTATAAAAATATTAACTGTTTACACAATAAAAGCCTCGTGTACCAAAGGTTAAGTCTCAAACAACTCCCATGGGTACAAAATCACATCCAGATACCATATCCTGCAAGTCTTTACAACACAAGTAAAATCTTTACATTACAATAAGCTAGTAGGCTAAAGCCGCTTCTAACAAACCCATCCCATGAAGTACCTAACAAACAACTTAAGAGCTGTTGCTGATATATAAAATATCTTTCCAGATTTTCATATCAAAACTATTCAACAGATTATTTTTACATTGTTTAACTTCCTTTGCGTTATTCTTGAAGCACTCTTTGAATTCTCTACTCTGACTATTCAGTGTATTTCCCCAATGATTAAGAAAACCTCAGTACAATCCATAACTACAATGTGACTTCTTCCATGTGGATGTACATAAGCTCCACCAGTAATAGGCAATTTTTTCAAAACATACAAAAACCCCACAATATCTAAAATATTAGTTACCACATCCAAACGTAAAGTCAGCGCAATCAATGCAGATGGTTCAGATGGTACATCAAACCCTCAAGTAGTAAGAACGAAACTATTCATTCTGTTTTCTGATCAGACAACAAGCTCATCTTCTGTTCAGTCTATTAATTACTAACCAGTTAAATTCACTGTTTTAACCAATCACCAAAGCATGACTCGGGCAGAGGGATTCACACGCAGGCAGAATCAAATTTTACAAGCAGTCATTAAGTGAACTGAAATTATAGTCCTTTTGCAATATTAGGCACTGCCAAACAATAAGACAAACCATCAAGTAAATTTAAAGTCTCTAACAAAAGAAGACTACATGAAAGAGCTTGCTTTAAGAGCTGGTAGTGAAAATTGTCATAACAATTAACAGTACAGTGAAGTGCTAGGCAAAAAAATCAGACAATTAGAAGAGATATACGACAAAAAGGAAGCCATGTCCATTTCACATTGTGCATTTCACTTACAGAACTACAACCTTAAGCTTAAACTATTCAAGCATGTAGTATGAGTATGTACTATATCATTGTGTCAGTAATGCATACCCTGACATTCCATTTCTATATTACATTAAGGCTGAAATGGAGTTTCTGTCCTGTTAGTCTTGAGTATTTCCAACAGCGAAACATTGCCACCTTTTGGCTTTACACACAGACCTCCCCATTATAACTGTAAAACTTTTTTTTTTTTTTGCTACATTTGTCCTTTATGAAGATGGCTGAATTCTTGTGACCTTATTTTAAATTTTATTCAGTAGATAGATTTCTCTAGGAAATAAAAAAAGTTAGTATTAATTGGTAAAGAAACACTGTTTTTCTCACAAATAGGAGTGCGTAGCCAAACAACTTAAAACGTATACTCCATTAAGCCACATACGTTCTATTTTCTATTTGATTTATTCTATGTTCTATTTTCTTCTCATATATACTGCATTACATAATATCTTACACTGCATTCCTTTCAGGTAAAAACTTGGCAATGCATTCTTTGAACACGTGAGTTTTAAAAACTGATTATAGGAATAATAATAATGCATCATAAAAAATTCTATGTTCCTTGTTCACATATATACTTACAGTATTCCAGATTAACTATTAAATACTGATGGTTCAACCTTTATATAAGCATGTATTGAAATGTATGCAAAATTACTTACACCAATGACACAATATCCCCACGCTGTACATCATAATTTCGAATACTCCAGTGGTTTAAGAGCACTACATCAGATGCTTCTCTTCCCCCAGGATTCAAAGATGGCTGAGAGAGAGGGCGAAAAGAACAGCTTTAATCTACATTTCCTCTACGAATCTTCCACCTAACACTCGTTGCATCAACAGGTGAAATCCACTAAAATTAGTAAAAATGTACTCACTTACTATAAGAGGATCAAGAGTCTATTGTATTCTGGGAAATACATTTCTTTAATAAATGCTGTGTTAAATGTCATTAATTTATGCCAACTGTGGTTCACATCTTTCAATGCACTACTGCATGCAAATTAAACTACAGAGGATACACACTTAGGACAAGCCTGAAGAAAACAAGTGATTGCCTTTACCACATATCATTTAATATTAAAAACAGAGGAAACCAAGAACACTAATTCACAGAAAAAGCAAACTTTCTGCAGAAATCTTACTGCTTATACAAGCACAACACACTAAAAATTAAATACGTACCTGTAACAATACTAATCTCAGTACCCTTTACAAAAGGAAAAAACAAACCCTGTATCTACAGCATATACTGATCCTGCCAGTAAAAGTGGGCCTTCTGTAACAGGATGCAAAGAAACACGAAATCTCAGAGCCATACAGCGAAATGAGACTGTTCACTAACACCAACATTAAAATAACCAAGTAATTAATTAGCACAGAGAATTGGGAGGTACACAACATGATACATAATTATTTCGTGTGATGTGGTACAAAAGCAGCATACCTGGTTAATGCTGGCTCTGAGTCAACCCATCAGAAATGGCAGAGGAAAGAAGCAGCCCATCACAGTACTGTCTTCATTGGGTTTTGCAGGGGTTATTTCAATACAAATACTCCTCTCTTTAGACAGAAAGTATTTAAGAGCAAGCTAGACTCAAGTCTATTGATAGGTTATTTCTCAGTAAGCTTTTTCAGACTCTTCAAATACAATTACGTTATCTCCAAGTTGGCCAGCAGATGACCTCTAATTTAGACTCCAGAGTTAGGTGACAAATTTAATCAAGCAGAGTATTGAAACTAGGCAGCCTCTTATTTATCAGTATGATAGCTGCAGTATTTGCTAAAATTTGATTTTTTGTAGAAGAGGTTTTCAGTGTTCACCTTACAGTATAACTTGGCCCCCGACATGTACCACCAGACATTCACTTCTGAGATTCCCCTCCCCAGACTCACGGTACCTTTGATGAGCAAACCAATCCAGGTATAGGACCGAAATCAACCGTTCTCAACACAAGTAATTACACAGTGTTAAATTTCATTGTATTTTTATTCAGTAAAACTATGCTCCCAAGCCAGGATGGATACTTAGTATTTACTTTTAACTTTAAAAGCTATTTAGAAGTGCTGATTTCTCTTTATTACAGTTTCCTCAATCATCTTTTCTTTCCTAGCCAGATCAGTTGATAAAGACCTTTTTCAAACAGGACCTGTGAAAAACTAGCTTTTTAACGTGCAACAAAAAGTTCTGTGCTGGGATCCTGAATAGGTGTAATTCACATGAACAGTACAGAATACGATAGTTCAAAAGAATAAATAGGGGTGGCACAGGTGACACAGGATGTTTACCTAGACGGCAAACGAGGCTAGCTACATTTTTAGCTGTGGACTATAGGGCAAATCTCTAGTCAAGTAAGTCTGCAGATCAAAGCAGATCACATAACAATCCACAGAAATATTGTCCAAGTCCAAGCTGTAAGTACATTAACACTCCTTATTTTATTTATTGGAGTCTATGCATTGCAAAAGTCAGATAAACGAAATCTACAAGCCAATGAGCAGATATTTGATTATTATTTTTTTAATCACAATTTTCCAGAATGATTTTCCACCTTCACAGCATCTTCCACCAAAGGATAATATCTTTATGTACAAATTCTTTACATGCAAATTCACAAACAATTCAGTCATACTCATTTTACCAAATGCAAGCACGTATGGGCCAGAAGCTAAGAGTACTAGACATTAAGCAAAGAAGCAGATCTTACAAAGCAGGACTCATGGTATATTCTCACAAAGTAAACGGCTTGGTACTCAAGAGTATCTACCTTGAAGTGCTGAAAGAGAAAGCCAAAACAAATGGAAATTTCAGACCCATTGCTCCAAAAGATAATGTATTTCACAGCTGATACTTAGAAAAGATTTACATGAGCGCTCACGAACTTTTCCGCGCAACTAAATCTATATCAGCTTCAACTTACAGACAAATACACCAGGTAGTTACAGTATTGCCCTAGTCACATTATCTCAGTTGACTCCTGCTGTTTTCTGTATTTAAACAAAGGAAATGCTTTGGAGTTTAAATACATTTAGATATTGAATAATCTTCTTAACTTAAAGCATTCTAAATGTAGTACCACATTGCTTGCTGTCTTTAACAATACATTGCTCGTGGTTTTGACAAACAGAGCAGATACCCAACTCACTACACATTAGAATTATGCTTGAGAGAAATATGACAATGTAGAACAATTTTTTTCTTTCCCACAAAACAACCTGACATATTCAAAATGTACAGCCAAAAATACTACTTTGGCAGAAGAAATGTAAGGAAAACTAGAAGGAAACAACTTTCATTTTACATCAACAATTACAGTTTTCTGTTAAAAAAAAATAATCATCTATATCCTTCAGCAAGTCCTTCTCTAACTTAAATAACTCTGATTCCACAACAAAAAGTATACAAAGAATTTAATGCAGCGTGTTAAGAGACAAATTATTTCCCATTACATTTTTACCAGCAGTAAGGTCTCAGGTCTAGCAAAACAAAAATACAGCTTCTGAAAAAGCAGTCAACAAATAGGTTCACAAGGGCTCTCTATTTTTCTAACAAAATAATACAGAAGTTTCTTCCTTCCTCTAGCTTGAAGCACTATAACTTGTTTGCCCAACTTCTTGGCATGATAGCTTGCCACAAATAAGACACATAGGTCTTAATTCAGAACTGTGGTGCAGAAGTCACAAAACATTCACTCTTTCCAATTACTAACTAATCTAATGCTAAAAGCATGCAAATTGAGATCCCCAGCCATATGATGAAGCCTCACAGGACATGAGGTTCCATAAGTAGGATGGTAAAAGCATGCCCTTTTACTATAAGTAATGATTAACTTGATAGCTGTTATGCTGCTAGTGAATGCCAGAAGGTCACAACTTACTTGCTTATAGCTTGGGGAACAGAAAGAATATTCACATAAGCTTGCAGGCTTAGGTACAGTAATCCTAATAATAAAGTTAGGAGAAACTGCCATAGAATAATTACAACTGCTATTATGCATAATGGAATAGAACATCTAATAATGTTTGCTGCTGAAACAAGCGTGCTTTGTCAGAGATCGCTGGTCGTACTATAATCCTTGGTACCGAACTGTTTGCAACAGAACGTGCACGTAAAGTCGGACATATGCTGTCGTCTTCCACCTCACTTGAAAACAGTCCATTTGATTTAATGAATTTACAAATTTATATATCCACAGGGGGCTCCTTTTTCTACATTATTATGTATGAAGAGTTCGTAATACCAAACAAGCAATGAAACTCAATAGAAAAGAAAACATAAATGGCTATCAAGATGTCCACACGATTTTTAAAGTATACATACAGCATCACAAGATTAGTCATAAAAAATCCACAACAGCCAATTAAGAAATCATACTACCAGTTATTTGTGTGACTTACATTCAACGTTGTAAACAGATTACAACTCACTTAAAACCCACTATAAACAAAATGCTAGATGAGCACATCAGTCTGTAAAGTCCCAAGCAACAAAAAACATATGATGTGAGGATTCAAAAAACAGCAATTTTGGAAAGAAAAAAGAATTAACAAGTCGGAAACAAAAACAATTTAAAAGATGTTAAAATTATAAACTGCAATATTTCACTGTTATTCCCTGTAGGTTAGGGTTAATATTCATATACACTGAAATCAGCACAAGTGAAAGAATTCTGACAGGTGGCTGAAAGCACTGTAGAAACACAAAACCAGATTGAGACAACGAAATGCGTGAAGTCTATCTTAACTGACTGGGAATAAATCAGAAAATTTGTATTTTCATTAGAATCTTTATGCAGCGTGCTTGCCAGGGTGTCAAAAAGTATTCCCATTGTCAGTAACTGAGAAGCAGCAGTAAGGCTGGCCCGAAATAAAAACAGAAAGGGGGAAGGGGGAGAGAGAGAGTGCAACAGAGAGCAAGAGTAGGAGAGCGACTGTGACAGAGAGATTTATTCCTTGCTTCTTGTCAGAACTTTTAATTTCAGGCTCAGCAGGAGCCACAATGATGAGTACACAAAGCCAGCTAGATGTTTTAGAGGTCTATTACAAACAAATTATTGGGAATCATACCATTATATTTTCAAATTGATACACTAAGATATCATTAGAGGCATGTGATTGATGTATATATGACTACACACTGACGGAACTTCGCTCTCTTTCATACCCATAGCTTTCAGATACATTCAACATAGATTACTCTTCAGAGAACACAGTAAGTAGACAGAATTGCAATGCGATGACCGATACTCCTTCAAGCTACTCTACAAGGGAGGGATATATTCCTTATAATTATGTCCTTGTCAGACTTAGTTAGGTGTCTAATAAATCTTGGCAAGGAAATTAGTATCTTATTAAAAGCACTAGGAAGTTTATTTTGTAGTCTGAAAAACATCCATAGGCATAGAAGTTTAAAACAAACTTTTATTTCAGTGCTACAGTCCAGAATAAAACCAGAGAGAGAATTTTACAGACACTGAGATATCACTAAAATTAGAAATGTCAGCTTTCAAGCTACCCATACTTCAATCAGCAGAGGGAATGTTTAGTCAACAGACACATCACGGGAAGAGCTTAGATATTAATCACCCACTGAATATATATTGCTTTCCCTAGCCACTATGAAAAGCGCATATCCTTCTTTGTCAGGTTGAATAAATCTGAGCAAATAACTGTAGTGCTTTTCAAATCTTCCACGGATAAACCACAGTCAACTGTGTGCTCTTCAAGTGGGTACAGAAGCAACACTCCAGAACAATAACAGAGCACTCCCTAGCACTTGAGACTTTGACTTCAAAGGAAATACAAAACTGAGGACTTGACCAGAGGGGCTCAATAGCCTTGTGGAGTAGGGAAATCCAGAAAATTTCTTTCCAGCTACAGAGGTAAAATTATTCAAGCAAGAATGGATGTCAAACAGAACATTATGCCACAGACAGAAAAGACCAATGAAAGGCAGTGTGGCTTGCTAAAAAAAAAACAACCCCTCAGAAATTAAATGCTCAGGTCATGCTCACAAGTAGCAAAAAATAAAAAAAAAATCCCTTCAAAAATAAAAAAAAGAAACACCAAAACCATAAAATCCAAGATACACCTGCATCTTGAATGCTCCATGCAGCTCTAGATCCCAAGCGGCAAAAAATGGGGAGATGGAAAATGGGGCAGTTGTATTAGCCTGGCTGATTTTGTACTTATCTAAATGCTGTGTTATATATTTGATTTTTTCTTATCTGAAGACAGTGAAAAGACAATGAAACTGTTTTTCCCAGTTTCCCACTCTTGTCCTCCTTTCTAGAGCAAACTTCTGGCTCTGCAACTATAAGCACTGAGATTCTCCTACCTTTGACTGATCATCAATAATAACATCCACGAAAAGGACAAAGGTGTTACACCTTTGTATGTTACACCTAACTTTCAGTCTTGGATTGTAGAATTACTGGGGTAATGATTTTACTTTGTTCCCTGTTCTTGAGGCGAGAGCTGCCTTCTAGATCAGCTGAGGTTTCCTGGCAGAGATTAAACACCAGATTATAGACTGCCACAGAAGGCATAATGCCACCTTGCCACTCCCTCCCCCCCATCGCATGCTTTTTTTAGCATTAATCACAAATCAGACAAGTCCAGGTTCTAGTCCAAGTTTTGACTGCATGAATGCTCCACAATTCAAACTCCAGCAGCTGGTCTTGATTGCTGTGAAACCCCTCTCTAAGGTTCTGAGATGATTAGAATAATCTTAGATGATTAGATTCTTAGATGAGTAGAAAAGAGGGCTTGGCATCCAAGAATCGAATCCTTAGTCTCTGCTAAATGGAATGTTACAGCATTGAAACACAACGTAAATTACAGCGATCAGTGGTAATGCACAGCAATAGGCAGTACATATGATTTAAAATGCAAAGTAACAATACAAAATTGGCTAACTACGTTACAACATTTTTCCAGTCCCAATAACAGAAGAAACAAAGTAGCTGTTCGCTATCACGAGTATTTATTTATCTTCTAAATGTTACACAGCCTATTTATATTTATTTGCTTACATTGCATAAACATTCAGTATAACCAAAGTTAAAACAGTGAACTGATACTTACATCCTGGTAAGTATAGATATTAATATTAGGTTCGTGCCATTTTCAGTATTCTTCACTAAAATAGTGCCATATTTATTCATTAGTAAGAGCAAGCATAGCAAGAGCCTGTTTTGCCTTACAATTACTATAATACAGCTACTAAAAGTTAATAAAGCCTCTCTGTGACTCATCAGTTCAATCCCAAGAGGCAAAAGGGAGTGCTCAAACACCAAATCTTTATTTCTAAATGACTAGGAAGATATTAAAAAAAAATCTTTATCATTGCTTATCTATATATCTTCCTTTTACTGAGACAGAATTTTGGCAAGTTTTGTTCTCAAAAGCTTTTCTTTTCACATCGTAAAAGTGTTTGTTTAACAAGTCGGAATTAAAACTATTCTATACTACAGTGTGGTCATTTAATAACAGTTGAGAAAAAGGTTTTTTTCCACCTTGCTATTGTCAGTGGACAATCACTTTTTAATTTCCTGACAGACAAAAGATATTTCCAGCAATACCTGCATTGATGCTCCTTCCACTCTTGCTACACAGGCAACTCTATCCAGGAAAGTCACCGTTACCGGAACAGCAACAAAGAAACCTTTAAAAAAGGCTTTAATATATCTCCTCCCCAAACCTTGAGCCTGTGCCATAATCTGAAAAACATGAAGAAAATGGGGGAAAAAAAGTTGTCATAAAACAAATTTTAAGTAACAATAACATTGTAGTAATTCAACAAGGAACAATTAAGAATAAATTCATTATCTGTTAGGGTCTCCCAATATCCCTAGTGGAAAAAAAATGAATGTGCACATGAGAGTGAAAAAGAAGAGAAATCTTCATCAGAACTTAGAAATCTACTCTACAAGAGAGAGCTTGATACTTGACATTTACCCTTTACTAATTTGACCATTTCTTGTGATCCTGTGCCAGCAGAAGTACTTGATAAAAATGACTCAAAGCTAACAGTTCAGCTAAGCAATAAGCAAACTGATATAACCAGACAAAATCTAATCATGCCTTTCTGAAAAAAAAAAAATCAACTAGATTGAAATAACCAAGTACAGAGCATTCAGTTGGAGTTTACAACCAAAATTCTTCACTAATTTTCTCTCCATACACTGGCAATTATTAATTTATGACCCCCCCAAAGACGGATTGTGTTATGAAAGGAGAAGCTGACTATTTCCAACACATTACCATTTCTTTATTAAATATTTTCACACATAAAAATACAGAAATGCATCATTTCCACACTTGTGGTAACTGCAAACATGTAAAATCAATGCAAATTGTCACGTGTATCATAGGGACACATAGGAACACAATGACTCCTTGTTCACTACATCAGAAAGTTAAAAGCATATTGGCAGACTGGGCAGCTAAGTAATGACACATGGGAATATTCCACTTCAACTCACCATTTATTATGTTGTCTCCCATCTATTTAATTAGCCCCGAACCACTGAACATTCTTGAAAAATGCCTATGAAGTACACTGAAACACAAGCTGGTTGATTGTACTAGTCATGCCTCTGAAAAGCAAGCTGAATACCCAGGTACTGCTGCAAAGGTACAAGACTATTTTCTGTAACTGCAGTTTCGTTATAAGAAATGCTGCCCTTCACCTATTGGCAAAATCAATTTAAACTGTTGTTTCCCTGGTAGGGAATCCCTGGTAGAATCCACACATGGTCAGTTTGTGGGTCCCTGCTACCTCTATCACATCCTAACTTTGACAGACAGTAATAGAGGGAAAAACCAGACTGTGCCCTGAACTTCTGAGTCTTTCAGTGTGTCTACAGTCAAGAACACAATTATTTTTTCAACTAAAATAAAGCAAAACAAATACATGCGGTTTCACTCAACCCTCATACAAACCATGTATTTACAATTATGCAATGTAATAATTTATTCTTTGTTGTATGTTCAGAAATATGGAAGTGATCAACTATTTGTATGCAAAACACAAATTCAAATCACTTTGATGAAATAGTACTGAAAGCAGTAGTTTCGTCATAGATATGGCTTCTTAATTTCATAAAGCGTGACATTTAAGAGAGGAAATCCAGTTCTACAAAGTAAGTCATCAGCATATTCTTCACTAAGATTCTTTATAGGTATTAACAGCTTTGCAATGGCAAGATCTGTCTTCTAAAAGATAGGAACATCTTTACTATTACTTCTGACATTCACCTTCACAAGGTTTTAAACTTCCTTTACCTTTTTTTTAAAGTGGAAATACTTCATTTTCTACAACTCTTGCTCATAAGTTGAACAGTAAAAGTCTAGATGCACTCAATGCTTATAATTCAACTACATTTTCTTTCTGCACATTTCATGAAAACTTCTTAAACTTGCAACAGCTTTCACAAAGAATTTGAAATAGGTTGTGAAACAGAACAAAAACATCATCATTTCAAAACAACTGTTAAAATGCTTTATTTTCATCTTATCATCTCAGAATTTATTATTGGAATCAATCCACCAAAAAAGACTATTGCCTCAATCGGCACAGATTTACCTTTAGAATTATTCCTCATAAAAACAGAATCTCCAAAAATCAAGTTTTTGTCTACCGCTTAACAAACTATACTGTTTCATACACCTTAACATCCTTCTCTCAACCTCCTGATTCTGAACTTTGCTTCTGCAATTCTCTGGCTGGAATTCTACTCCTCTGCATATCTCAGACCTCCTCCACTCTAACAGCAATGTCTGCCACAAAACACGATTTTGGTATTTGCCCATGAACATATCCACCACGTTCTCTACAGTCACTCTTTGAGCTGAAAGTCGTTGCCTGCCAGATGCATCAAAATTTGACTGATTTAGGATTTTTTTTAAACTTTAAGAAAGCAGACTAATTTACTTACTCTTTAAATTCCTAATAATTAAACATATTTTTCATTAATAATAAAGTACAAATTATCACCCCATCCCTTCTAGTAAATCCACTGAAAGATCTTGCTATGAACTTCTTGCAAAAGCCCCATGCTGGCATCTACAGAAAAATCTAGTATCTGATGAAAAGTAATTGGTCAGACAATCCACAGGAGACCAACCATATGCTCCTGAACGACAAGCTGATTAATAGTGACACAGAATCTAACAGCCAGGTTAAAACAGTTAAGACAAAATGCTACATTCTCAGTACCTCACTTGACCAAGGTAACATGAGGAGTACTAAGCAGCTGTGGACAAATTCAGGCCCTACTTTTGTGGTTTTGGACACATGCAGTACTACAAGGCACAGTATGAAAAAAGATGAGGGGAAAAATACCAAATGAGGGGGAAAATACCAACAGCACCCCTATAAGCTAAGAATTTGCAAAGCCAACAACAGCTGTTGTGCTGAAGGACTTCTCTACTTGCCCTGAATTAATTTATTAATTTATTTACCTTCCTTCCTCCCTCCCTCTACTAGGCAACTGATCAAATCACTAGTTTTATGTTCCATCCACACTGAGATGAATCCTTCATTTCCAGTCACCCACTACATTCTTAAAGTCTCCTGGATCCCCATCTGCCACAGCCAACGACAGCTTTCCCCCAGGAAACAAACAGAACAGGCCTGTAGATTGCCCTACTCTACTGTAGGAGTCCTTCTTCCCAAAAGATAGTAAACATATGCACACACATTTTAAACAGTTTTATACTAACTACTTCAAAACAAATCCATCTTTAACCTTAACTCCTTCCATATAACAAAACATCTTTAAAACAAGGGTAAGAAATTACTACACATCAGTATCTCATTGAACAGTGCGCACATTTTCGCCAGGTCTATTTCATAAGCTTTCCCCTCCAAAAAACCACAGACAAGCATTTATCATAGGATCAAGTATACGCACATGCAGAGTTGCCATGCAACTGTTGCTGTTGACACAATAGTTCATCACCCAGGTGCCAGTAAACGGAAGGTTACCCGTCACTCTTTCAGTAAGACGGGCTTCAAGTTGTCTTGCATTGCCACAGGGTGAAGGGCTTGAATATCGACAGCAGAAAGACAGTTTGCAGCATTATCTTCTACCAGTAACTGTACACATGAATGGATAATACTCAACTGATAAATACTGTTTGATTAAAATACGTAGTGATTTCTTTCCGTATACTTAGGTGGCCTTAGGAGAACAGAAGGGGAAAAAGTAATGTTAAGCACCTACAGCTGTCGTAAGAAAGAATTTAGAGTAGTAAAGGGTAGACACAAAAAAGATTCTTACCATTACAAAAAAAAAAAAAAAACACAAATAATTTTCTAGTTGGAGTATTTGTTTAAAAATAAAGAAAAAATTAGATAGCTATCACTACTGGAGATAATATTCTGCTCTTAGAGATTTTATTTTATAATCTCAATGTGCTTCAATTAACTATTTTCTTAGAAAACATACACAGTTTGAGAAAATCTGTGAAAACTACTGAAGGAAATACTGCCATAACTTTCTAATATTTCAATTTAATACATTTTTCTCTATATTACAGAAAAAATATAACATAGACTTTTCTAGTTCATACTTATTTTGTATCTATATTCTAGAGCTACATCTCTATTATTTTATATTTATATTTTCTATATCAAATTAATGAATGGGTTCATTAAAAAAAATCTAAAATATCACACATGCCTGTCATTTATATATAAAAATGTTGATGTCCAAATTACAAATTTTAGCAAGGTTGAAATTCAGTATTCCATGTCTCTAATCTACTTTATTTTTAGAATCTGAGGTTACAAAGTTATTTCTAATGCTTCTTTAAATTATGTTTTACTTATTTTTTAAAGAAGACTACCCTCCAGAACAGATAGTCAACTTCTTAACAGCTTTAAATCTAATTATGTAGAATCTAAAGAAGTGTTTGACAGTAACAGCCAACAAAACTGTTAAGGACAGGAATCCAATTATTTCATAGGTATATAAAGTTATGCTAACTAGCTGAAAGACAGAACACGATTTCCTAATATATATGAACAATAAAAAATGGTAATCATATATACTACTAAAAATTGTAAATTCATCCAAGTAGTAAATCAATAAGGAACAGTTGGTTCAAAGGCTTCCTAAAAACAAGATCTCTGTGAAGTATCAATCGAACTCCCTGTGAAGTATCGGTGGAACTCTCTGGTATATGAAATTTAAAAGATTTCTGAAGTATCTGCAGATTTTATGAGCATCCCATTTCCAGAGTAAAATTCTGAAATCCAGTGCTATGCCTATTTTATGTTGACAGCTAAATATACAGCAGGTTTAAATGTATGTCAGTGGAGCAAGGAAAGGATTCTTGGCTGAAAAAAATAATTTCACGATCACGTATTTCTGGATCTCTGCCCAGTGAGTGACAACTTCAATAAAATCAACAAATCACAACACTTGAAAGATGGCACAACAAAACCACATAAACCACAGTAAAAATAATTTAGAGATGCATACACTTATCAGCATTTATAAATTACCCTTGGTTTAGGAAAAAAACCCCACAGAATAATTCAGTAGAACTGACAAACTTCAAAGCAACAACCTTGAAAACTTGTTCAAAATGGCAACGTGGACAAGAAAAATCCAAAAATACTAGCATAGAGCAGGCCAAAGCATTAAGAATTTCACATTGTGCAGCTCAGAGATTAAGGCAGATGGAGCACAGCATTATCTGGACTGAAGTATTTGGTGCACAAAAGGTCCAGGGATTATAATGAGCCTCTCGTGGGTACTACAACATATGGAGCTGAGATGCTATTTAGATAGCTCTCTATGTATAAAATGTTTATTTTTTCTTACACTTGCCTGCACATTAGAAGACACTGTTTATCAAACAGCCTGCAGAAACTCATCAAGTAACACTCAGAAAGCCCCAGGTTACAATATATTTGCAAATCTAGGTACTTAAAAATTACCCACAGAAGTATGATAGGAAAAATAGCTGTAAAAACAAGGCATTAGCAGTCATCCACAAAGGAAATCAAATGCCCCCCGGTGTGCTTCTACAAGGCGGCATGTGAGGGAATAGGAAGCAGGGAATTTCAACCTATATGCCAAACTACTACGCAGGCAAGAGTGCTATGTTAGTTTGAAATTACCTATTTGATCTAGTTCAGAAATTAGTAACTATACAGTTCCGTAATCTGTTGAAATAACCAACTTCTCTATGAATCGCAATATGCATTCTTCTATAAATCAATGGCATCACACTAGAATTCAGGCATATCTGGTTTGAAAATAAGGAACATTTTCATAACAAAATTTGCCCAATGAATGAGCCCAGTTATGTTGCATCTTATGAAACATAAAATTGAGCACAAAAGCTTTTGTATTAAGAAAGACTGGTACAACTTGAAGACAAAGTTATACCTGGTCTAACAACCCTGGCAAACAGGATGCTGCTCACTATCAGAATTTGTGCGATCTTTTTAATGTGTGCCTTTTCCACAATCTTTCATGATACAAAGCCAGAGCAAACTATTGCTATGCAGCCTGACCCACATTTCCCACTTTGGTTGTACATTTCAATAACTTTTACATTACAGTAATTTTTGTAATGGTACAAGTATGCAGAGTTTTCAGTAGGCCAATCTAATTCACATAAATTTATCCAAGTACAGGCTGATGTACCCAGATACGATGGTGATGACTGCCACAGAAGAATCAAAATAGATTAGTCCATGTAAGTTTTCAGTTAAAAACAATCAAAATACATCAGTCCATTTAAGTTTTCATTTACAAACCTGTCAATAAATACAACCCTACCCTGGTATTATTCCACCATAGTGGTGAAATTCTATTCCATTGATGTATTTCTACAGAGGTTTTTCTCACGGTATTCCTCCATCGTATTAATCTCCCTGTGTTCCCTGGCACACAGTCATTAAAGAATACTGCTCTGTTACAAGTTTGGAAACGTCACAGATCACAGAAATGATTGTTGTATTACCAAAGCAGCTAATCCTAACCTCATCAGCATTTCCAATTGCTACACATCTATGCTCCGTAATGCTCTGCTGTTCTCTCTCTCCTAGGTTAGTAATTTTGTCCTGATACGTAGAGTTGTTTTGCTTATTCCAAATACAAAGCAGCAGATTTTGTTAGCCTCAACTCCGTTATATACCATTTTCTTATGCTTTAGTTTGAACTAAAGCAATTACGATTTCCATGTAATAGCTCCCATCACTATGAAATGTGTAGATTTTTTTCCAGTACACCACAGTACAGAAAAGCAACAATAAAAATCCAGTTTTGTAATCTTCTCGGAGCTATAACATACACAGAGGTTCCCAGAAGCAGACAAAAATACATCAACACAATGAACTTTCAGCTTACAAACCGTATCAAAACAGAAAAGCTTAAACCACAACAATCAGCAACCTAATCTGTCACAGAATTATTACTAAGGAAAAAAAAAATCATTTAATGCGAAACTGATTCTTCTTTTAAGCTAATATTACTACATCCCATCCCTGGATCTCTCTCATGTACAAAGGCTCAGTCCACACGTTGGTTGTAACTGGAAAGGAATTCCTATTGCTTATTCTTACAAATTAATTTCGTGTCTCAAGGACATGAATTTTACCCTCATGGACAATCTTGTACTTCCACACAAAACACTTCACTCTTCAAATATAAAGCAAAAGTGGAAGAAAATGCAACTGTCGATGAAAGTTACTCTCAGCAATTAAAGTAACAACTAGTTCAGAATGGAGAGTAATCAGCCACCCCTCGGTTCTGACAAGTCATTCAGGATTCCATTTTACACATGTTAAGCAATCAAGAAAAGGAACAGCAATACAATCACTTTCCTACGGGTATTGCGATACAAAAAAAGATCAGTAATTGTTATAAATTAGATCCTTTCAGAGCATTTAAACTTCAGATGTAATGCAAAATCTTCAAGTACTATCCCACAGGGGACTGGCAGACTACCAGTTGTTCCAACATAAAAGAATCAACAATTGTTTTCACTCGTGTTTCTGTATCTTCAAAGAAACCAATAATCATTCATATATATTGTACATAAAGTACTAAATTACATGAATTTTGGAACACACTTAAGTGAACAGCATAACACGTATTTACCTTCTTGCAACTGAAAGTTCTCTGTTGCCCATCAGCTTGAAGATTCAATGCATGCAAAGTAAGTTAATTTTATAAATTGATCTGAAGTGCCCTTTGCAAACAACTACCAGCTGCTGTTATATTTCGGTCTTGAGTGGATTGCATGAATGAGGTGTTGCTTCCAAACTCACTAAATCACTAAATTATATTTACAGTAAACAATAGCATAATCTTTGATTTTTAATTTATTTGCACATTTATCTAGTCAACTCTCTGGAGCTGATACTCTTTCAAGTATCGTGAAATTGTCATGTTAATTGTGGTTAGCCAGAATCAAACCTAGGCAAAAACACCACCAAAAAAAAGGGAATATTCAGTTTTAACCAAAATATATAACATCAAGTATTCATGTAACATTGAACGAGCAGCCTAATACCAACATTCAACTCAAAACATGAATATTGTCAGAAACAAACTTTTCTAGAAGTTTTAACATTTGGATTAAGAACAAGTAAGTTAAGTACAGAACAGGAAAGTTTCTTCTACCCTAATGGAAAATCAAAATAGTAAAGATAAGAAACAAGCTTCTCAGCTACAAATCTTTCAAGAATGCAGGTATACATTGAGTATATAAGGACAGAATCATTATTCTGACAACGGTATTTATTAGGGTATGAATAAATAATTCCAAAATAAAGAATAGAGAGAATGTATTTAATATTTGAAAGGTATTTACCATTTTCAGCATACTTTACAAAATAACTACTTCTCCGACAACTACTGTAGAGGTCGCTTTGTGCATACTTGCTCAGAACAGAGGGGAATTAGAACCGACTCCCCAACAGAACATTCCCACGAAACCTAGCAGCAGGACCAGCTGCTTACCATCTACTGTGTGTGGCATACTACTAACCTGAACGTACAAACTAAGATGCAAAATGGTGCCTTCAAAAATTACTACCTTTATTTTAACAACTCGGGTTTTATCCTTGAACGTTAGAGGTCACTGTGGGACTTTCTAAAAGCAGACCTAGTGTACTCCATAATAACCATTCACCACCATATTGATTTTGAGTCTGGGATTTGCAACAAGTTCAACCGCCACATAAATTTCTCATGTCTGAGGAATCCACAAAACAACTAAACCCAAATACACTTAGGAATACATAATCAATAATTTTATTGAAAAATTAACAGTAAAAGCATCCATAGCTACACTAAAAAAGCAAAAAGTTATTTTAGTATTTGTAAATTAGTTAATTTCTGGCATAGATTGGTAACTTCTTTGCAAATCAAGAGACAGCTTATCCAAGAGGCCATTCCCCCTTCTATCTAAGACTCTAAATAATAGTTCAGGAACACACCAGTTAAAAGTAGTAAATCTCTTCAACAGGAAGAGCAGCACACTATTTATACAACTCAGTACATGGTTTCTCCAGCAGCTCTGGACTTGCAGTGTACATTCCAGGCAATCGCAATTGATATTTTTTCTTTAATATATGAACAGAGTCATATTTCTCATTTTTAAAGACTAAATAGTTTCAGTTGAAAAACAAATAAAAGATGAAAACTTCAATAAAATTACAAACATTCATTCTGGACTGACTGCTACTGGTTTTAGATCTGTAACTGGAATTTTTCGGTTTTAGCTTGTCCTGTCTTTATATTTTATACAATATGAACACTAAAATATACATTTTTCAACTGAACTTCATTCTAGAATTTCAATTACTTTTCAATGCCTTTTTAAATGTGAAAATAAATTCAACAGAAAGAATTCTAATTCTAATGCATGGGAATTAGGATTTGTTTATTCTTGCCAAGATTTCAATAAGGATGAAAAACCTCCCAAAATTTTGTACCAATTAACAGAAAAATCTATGTTTTGAACTCCAGCTAAATTTAACTGGTCCAGAAGTATCTTAAAATCATGAAATACATGCAGTACTGATCATGTGGAATACAGAGTAATTGTTTTAAAATGACAATGTATTCTTGAACTAAAAGCAAAGCATAAGGATCCAGGTATTCCAGAAATAGGTGAGATCTGAGGCATACTGGACAACTTACAAAGGTCTCAACACAAAATACCAATTGTAACTGTGAAATCTGTTTGAGTTTTAAAATTATTGTTCAGCATGACTCAAACATTATTCTCAAGGATCTGGGTACCACCCACTACTACACAATGTGTACAGTTATTGTCCATCAATTCCAGGAGCAAATTACTTTCCATAATCAAATAAAAGTTACACAGAAGAATCCGCAATTTTTAAAGTAAGAGATATGTAAGACTCCTAGAAATCTCCCAATCACAGCAGTTAAAATTGTTACATTTTTTACAAAATGCATGTGGATTCAGTTAGAAAGCTGCATATTGAAAAAACAAGTCCAATTCTAAAGTCTTTCAGATAATTATTTAATTTAACCTGAAAACCCCTGAGACATCTTATCTTCCAAGCATATTCTGTCCAGTTCTGGACTCCCCAGTTCAAGCGACAGAGGGAACTACTGGAGAGAGTTCAGCTGAGGGCAACAAAGATGATGAGGGGACTGGAGCATCTCTCTTACGAGGAGAGGCTGAGAAACCTGGGTCTGTTCAGCCTGGAGAAGAGAAGACTGAGAATGGATCTTACCAATGCTTATAAATACCTAAACGCTGGGTGTCAAGAGGATGGGGCCAGACTCTTTTCAGTGGTGCCCAGTGACAGGACTGATAGTAATTTAATAAAGCAGGAAGATATGTTAAATATGTTAAATAAGAACTGCATCCAGTCCAGGACGAAGACTACTGCATGGCAGAAATCCCAGTTGCATACAAAATGCAAGAGAACTGGAGAGCACAACCATGAAGCCTCTGTGCCCTCCTACACAAGCAAACACTGTTCATATCCCTTCACTTCCACCTTGTACTGTGGCCACAGCTTCCTCCCCTTAATCATCACTTAAAAGTCAGAACACACAGAGAACGGTGCTTCGCACCATTAGCTTTGCTACTTCCCTTTTAATCAAACCCCTTCACAGAATCACAGCATCACAGAATCACAGAATAGTAGGGGTTGGAAGGGACCTCTGGAGATCATCTAGTCCAACCCCCCTGCTAAAGCAGGTGCACCTAGAGCATGGTGCATATGAACGCGTCCAGGAGGATTCTGAGTATCTCCAGAGAAGGATACTCCACAACTTCTCTGGGCAGCCTGTTCCAGTGCTGTCACCCTCACACCAAAGAAGTTCCTCCTCACATTCAGGTGGAACTTCCTGTGCTCCAGTTTGTGCCCATTGCCCCTCGTCCTGTCGCTGGGCACCACCAAAGAGTCTGGCCCCATCCTCTTGACACCTGTCCTTTAAATATTGATAAGCACTGATCAGGTCCCCTCCGAGTCTTCTCCAGGCTGAACAGACCCAGGCCTCTCATCCTCTCCTCATAAGGAGATGCTCCAGTCCCCTCATCATCTTCGTAGC
>VZSC01006074.1:768537-800708 GCA_013398225.1 Steatornis caripensis | reverse complement strand
TCAAGACTGCCAAAAAATAAAGGCAACAATCGTCCCTCTCAGTTACGACCATTATAATTGCTCTAAGAATATTTTGTGTTAGTCTGCTAGTTCTAGAAAAGTGCAATGTGTAGAGGGTGTATTCAAAGTTACAGCAATTTTATTTCCCTCTTCTGGAGAATATAAAAATTTCAAAAATAAGTTACTAAATTACACTGGACCCAGCACACCAGGTTCCACTGTCTTGTAGATTTTGCTCAGAAAGACTTCTACCTTATCATCACCCAAGTGACAGATGTCCAAGATGCAGACAACATGTTTGCNTACACTGGACCCAGCACACCAGGTTCCACTGTCTTGTAGATTTTGCTCAGAAAGACTTCTACCTTATCATCACCCAAGTGACAGATGTCCAAGATGCAGACAACATGTTTGCCGTCCAGATCCATCGCTGCTTTTACAATTTCATCTAGAAGTTAAGAAAGGGTGTTTTAATACACATACAGTAAAAAGCTATACTGAATTGACATTGTTTTCCAGGCAGTAATGTGCATACGTTCAACCTTCTTTCAATGAAAAACCTCGCTTTAACTATTAAATGCTGGCTTACTGGGATTTTTTGGGTTTTTTTTAGAACTTTATTAGTAAATTCAATCACTAGAAATGACAGCATCAGAACTCAGATACGGAAAAGCTGAAATATGCATTACTTAACCACTCGTGATTCTCAGAGTTCATAGTATTATTCAAGGAAAAGTAAAGATATATTGAAATTAAACCAAGTCTGTCTACGGAAACACGCAGGACAACACGATGTTTACATAGCACTTTGCAGTAGCGTTCACCATATTTGCAGAGACGTACTAGCAATGAGAAGCATAATCTGAAGGAAAATAATTCAATAGCAGGGAAATACTTCACTTTTTACAGGCGCTGTGGGTTGCGTTAAAGCAGCTGTTCAACGTGACATCAGTGAAATGGACTGACTGATTGACAGTTATTCCACTCTTATTTCAAAGCAGATCAAACTAAATATTCCCATGCTTAGCCACACATACTGACTTCTATGTCAGTATAACTGCATCAACAAACAACTGCAAATGCCATCTAGGTCACTGTAGAGTTTGTGGGTTTGGTATTAAAATACTATCTTCAGAGTATGAGAACAGCTCCAGTAAAAACTGCCTTCAAAGTTCAGCATTACATCTATTTACTCGAGGTGGTCACGTAGGATTCACGTATCCTTCACTGAAGAGGTGAACAACATCCGACCTACAACAGAGATTTCTATAGAGGATAAACTCTTGCACTGAAAGATAAAACGAGAAACGATAAGAGCAACGCCAGTGAAAGCCAGTCTCACTTGAAAGTGGAAACATGTCACGAAGCCTTCCGTTGCTAGTGGCCTTCCGCTGACATGCAGGGATGCAACTCATACAAGACAGTAACGTATCATTTTCAATGTCTTCTAGTTGAAATAAGTGGGGATCCTCAGGACAAAACAGCGGAAGAAATGCAACGTCTACTGCTACATCGTGGTTTATACCTGTTGAAAAAAGATACGTAAGTTGGCAGAAAACTTCAGCCCATTAGCAACTTCATGCACCGTTTCTTTTTTAAAAAAACCAAACTATTGCAGGCTGAACACTGATTTTGATTTACTTGTTCTTTGTCCATTTAGTAGTAACTGACATCTAAAAATAGATTTCAATGTATATATATATATATATTTATAGATAGCCACATTCAAATTGATATGAAGTTATAACATACTATGATTTAAGGCTATCAATTCTGTTAGCTCAGAAAATACAAAGCCAGTATTGGAAGCCACTTCACACGCCTTTTTAATTTTATCACTGCTAGAAGGCCAGAGCAATTCATTTTACAGCCAGTGTATCCAGGCACTATGCAGTGCAGTACTTGTGCTGCTTTCATTCTGAGTATCATATTGGAAGTCCCGGGATTCTAATCATGGTAAATATTCAAACACCACCTCTGCAAATCTCCCTTAGGAAATACTGGAAACTTGTAAATTACAGGAACTTAACATGAGCATCGTTAAGCTAGGCAATTTCCTTCTTTTGATGGGAAAACAAAACCAACCTGATTAACATCCCACAGTCATGCTAACAGACAGATACACACGAACTTGCATATTTTTATTTTAACACATAAAGATGACAACAACCAACGCTTTGTGCTAATTGGAAGCAGCAGAGAGCAGTTGATGAGTCTGGCTAAAATACAGTCCTTAATTTTCCAGCTTGGAACAACGACACTTTGGGAGCAACAGCACTCAAACCCAACTCAACGAGAATAAAGCTCAAAAGAAGCATTTATACTCATCCTTTTCCCTTTAAGAACAACTCACTTGTTTCTGAGCAATACCTCTCCAGCAGGAAAGTCAGCTGACAATCAAGTGCAATTGAACAATTTACCTGATTATGTCAGACTGGCTGAACCAGTAAACAGGACCTACTTCTAACTGTAAGAATCAAGACCTTAAGGACTACACACATTCTTCAAACGATACACATAAACCTGTACACAAAATTGCAGTTATATGAAAAGTGATACTCGAAACGAGATAATCACTCATTTCACTTCAAGCTATTTTTAATGAGAGTTACAGCTTTCTGGTACAAAATTATCCTAAACCGCAACTGTAACTAGAATTTAAGATGTCATTCATTTTTTCAAACTTCAAGAAATACTTGGAATCAACTGATTCACTTAGAGAAGTCTATACAGTTTCTGACGAACCTGCACGTTAACGCAGCAAAGAGCTCAGATCTTATACTGCTCTCGCTTAACCTTTCCCAGAAGCCAAGCTACCAAATACTTACCCAGAACTGTCACTTCATAATACCCAAGGCCGCTAGCACTTCTAAACTCATTGATATTTTGGTCTGTTCTGGTTTCTTTTGGCTGGTGCACTGCACCATGAAGGTTGTACTGTTGCATAAGCAAATCTTTGTGCACATAATCAAATTTACGTGGGATGCTTTCTGGAAAAATTGTGCTGTGATGCAAATATTTCATTAACTTGTCTTTCACTTGTGCCCACAGGTCACTCTGCCACGCATCACAAGTTCTTCCAGCCTCTTCACTTTCGGGAATATCACTCATTCCTTCTCGGTCTATTATAAACACAGAAAACATTTAGTTGCTTATACGCTCATAGAATCATATCACTTCTCTGCTAGATCAGAAATGTTTTCATTAGAACATTTAAATTACAAAGACATGGGAGAATGTTCAAAACATACAAGGCAATGAATTAAACTAGGGTTGGAACGTGAGTAAACTGGTAACCTTAGAGGCTAGGCCTGTTGTACAAAGACTTACTTCACCACATGAAGAGCATCATCGTGGCTCGTTTTTGCAGAGCACAGAACTTGTTTAACCAACAGGCAGAAACCACAAGAAGTTTAAAACGGGTACAAGTGAAGGTAAACTTTTCCATCCCTTGCACAATAACTATACGCTTACAGTGAGGACTATGCTACAGTTAAAATTCCTTACGATGCAACCAATGACAGCTCCATTCTTCACCCCTATTCCGTGTAACTTGAGGACTGTTAACGGTAAAAGCTCAAATACAATCACCACTTCCAACTCTGAACGCAAGTGTTAAACCCCACCTGTTGTGTTCTCAGAAAGCCCGTTTCAAAATACTCCCAGTACAGCCTTGATCTCCTCCATCTCCTGTGAAACAACTCATCAAGTAGCCTTCTGAACTGGGTATACGATCCACCCCAACATTTCTCTACGAACATACGCTTTTGTTACTTCTTTTTAATGTCATAATTGCTACGATGGACTATCAGGACATTCGAAACAAGAACGTACACAGACAAACTTGATGCAACATATGCAAGAACGTTCCACACGGGAAACAGGAGTCTCGCCGCACTGAATTAGACAACGAAGGACAGCAAATTTGAAGAAAATTGATGCTAATACTGAAATGCAAAGTGTGCTCTGGGTTGCATAAAGCAGCCTGCAGTATTTTTCTCACGTTCATATATTCATCATCTGAGGTAAAGGGGCACATGAAAGCTGCTACACGAAGGGATAATTTACTTGGAGAATTACAATATTCTCCGCAGGCGTGGCAACTTAATACTACTATACATTAGGCAAATAAAGTACAACAAACTTCCAGAATAGAAGGAGTGGGATTAATAAAACCCTTTCTATTTCTAGAACTTTAATCACAACTTTACTTTTTCCCCCTCAGTAAGGCTTTGGTGCTGTAATTTGTGTGTCCTGCTCGTACGCTCATTATTAACTTAGCATAAACAGATGTGCAATTAGGACAGCACAGCAGAAACAGCCACCACTGGTTATTTAAACAATAAGAAAGTGCTGAAATCTTTAACAATCTGACCACATTTGGGAATTGGGAAGAAAAATAAAGCAAATGTTTGAACTCCTCCAGCTATAGAGAGCCTCTTGGCAGCAAAGACTACTTCCTTCCTTAAACAAATCGTAATTATGAAAATATCTATGGTGAACATTGAAACACATGATTTCCTACAAAACACAACTGAGATGAACCCTGGTTTGACTTTCACTAGCAGAATTTTAGCAGGATTCCGTTAGCAGAATTAGCAGGATTTTTTTTAACCTGCTGTATAATTACAGTATTCAGCAGATGTTTGTTTCTTGTAAAAAATTAGAAGTTAATTTGGTCATCAGCCTACACCGTTACAATAAAGTTTCTTTCCTGCAAAAACTTTTGTGAGTAAATGTGAGCCACTGCATTTCTGCTTTATGGGTACGTATCATGGTATCTCGCTTGTGGAAGTAGCAGCTTCTAGCTATAATCTGTTTCAAAACTACTGAAAAATAAAGGCAACAATCATCCTTCTCAGTTATGACAATTTCTTTACTACAATTAAAGAATGAGGCATGTATTTCACTGTTCATCTTCACATCATTTTGTTTTTCAAAAACAACCTCTTAAACCAACTCATTGAAACCGCATACGTGCGCTCATTTTGTGAGAGAGTAACGGTATAACACAATAAACACTACAGCAACCAGAAATTCCTGTACAAATAATCTCAGGTGAGAACACTCGGTGTGATTTCTTGGTTTTAAAAGCAACAAGAAATTTCACCAAAGACTAACAACCAATAAAGCAATTAAATAGCAAACTTGCTTACGGATATGTTTTCTTACTTTTCAAGAACAGCTCTCCACAGTACGCGAGGCTGCTCTTTCTTTGCAATAAAACTTCAACAGTTACCTGCACACATTTTTCTCCAACTTCAAAGCTTCCTCATCATTTCACACTCTTGATACAGTAAACGTGTGGGAAAACTCACTGGAATTGCTCTTGCTTTGAAGCAGCACAACGGAGCAGATTGTCATCAACAGGTTACAAAGACAACCTAACATGGGTCATTACAAGATGAACTGCTGCCTTGCAAAAATAAGGGGACGGACAACTTCATACATAACGTAGCTCTGCATAGAAGTAAATTGGCAGATGTTAATGTTGGGACGGATGCTAGTAGTAGGCAAACTTTGAGGCGAAATTACATGACTCACAGTACATTCAGTCAGCTTTGGAAAGAGGAAAACATGTCCAAATATTTGCATAAAATAAAAAACAGACCAAGCTGCATATAATGAGAACTGACAAATTAGACTTCTTTCTTCATCCAAAAATAGATACCAAGAAACTAACTGCATGCAACGTGAGTCTATTTTTCAACTGCAGAGGAAGAAAGAAAAAAAAATAATAATACTAACTTAGAAAAATCCCTAAACTAAACAACATTCTTATTACTTGGCTTGTAAGCCTCATCCGCTTCCTCCCCACATCATGCATTTGTCTTTTTAATTAGGCACTCACACAGCTTTGGGCTTCCCTTCCCAGAGAGGGACAATTTTATCACACGCAGATCATTGTAGCAAGAAAACTGCCAACAGAAAACGTGAGGCCTTATGCCACTAAGTGCTTCGGAGGTACAAAGCTAACTCAAAACTTGTATAAAGCAACACCGAGAATTTATTGCTCATACTGGGAAACGGCCCAGCACTGTCTTTCCAGCCATCCTTCAGAACACACCAGGGGCACGACTGAGCAGAACGACATTAACAATACGTTGCTACAGCCGCTCTCTAGAGGTTCATGGGGCCAGAGGTACAGAAGAGCTGGCTTCACAAACAAGGGTTACAAGGATATCTTTGTTGCCTGTTTCGGACCTGAAGAGAAGAAGTAGGCTTAAACCTCCTAAGGTTAACGTAACAGTTATTTGCAACGTACCTGTGCCGTACCGAAAACTGTCTGACACAGCCTGTCCATTTTTATCTTGCACAAAATCTTCACGTTGAAATTCTGCCAAGCTATAAAAAGAAAGTTACAGTGTATACATATTTTTAAATCTATTTAACCTCAAACACTGTGCAGCAAGTTCAAACCTTGAGAGATTTCTAAGTGATAAATGATACAAGCTTGAATAAGTGAGCACTAGCACCTGGTTTCATATCACGAGACGTGCAACATAGCAGCTTAACATAACGAGACCTACTACGCTCAGTGAATCAGTTTTGAAGGGCTCGGGACAAGAACTGCTGGAATTCTTCTTGGCTTCATGAAGTAGGTTGGACAGCATTTCACCCACAAGCCCAGTGTTTGTCGCCCTCTACTGGGCACCTCCCGGAAACAGCATGTGTGACACAAGCCAAACATCACAGATGGCCAACAGGTTTATGACTTGATGCTAAAAAACGGTTGCACGGCATGCTGCATCATACCAGCATCCCTCAGCAGTCAAAACCAAAGCATGAATGCAGCTGCAACATCACTCCAGAATCCAAAATGACAGAGAAATTCCAAATACATACTTACTTTGGCATACTACTCTGTTGGAACAATCAGTTTGATCAAGAAAAACAGATTTTTGTTATACTTTCAGTTTTAACCATGACGTTTTGCAAGAACGGTAAGCAACTGTTCTCTCTTGAATTACCTGAGACATTATGCAGGAGAAAAACGTAACAGATACTCTGCAGCCACAACATGGTAAATAAAATCAGCTCTTAGGCCCATTTACTCCTTTCTTCTTTGCTCCATTCCTCTTATAATAAACTCACCAGGATGTCTCAATAAACTTAGGAAAAAGACCATCGTGATTATCTCACATCACAAACAACCGAGACATAGGCGAGACTTTGTTAAGGTACCATTGGAATTCCAGACTATCAAACTACTGTAACTGCAATTACACTGGGACAATATATAGACAGCAAAAAAGGAATCGAAGACAAACATGCTGTTTAGAGGGACATGCTGTATTTCAGTCATGAGGATTTACAGCGGAGGGGTTTTTTTTTTCCCCACTTTTCCCCATTTCATACTAGGATATATCTTGGAAATTTCATGCCAATGTTTCATAACCAATGGAAAGTATCTAACATCTAGTGAAAGACACAAAGACGTACGTTGCGGGTTTTGAGTATGAAAGCACGTTTTATGAAACGCACTATCAGCACGGTGCGGGCTAAGTACTGGAGTGACCTTCTTGCGATCTCCAACTCTAGGCACAAAAGAACCCTCACTTAAGCAGCACAAACTGTGCAATTGAGGTTTCAGCCACCTAATTTTGTAGACAAAAGACCTGCCACAGAGAGAACTTTAAAACAGCATGACTCTACTTGCTTCCCACCACCCACCCAAGCTTCTGAGCAGACCTCTATTGAAAATGTTGGTAAATGAAAATTTGAGCGTGTTTCTTTGTGACTTGGCAGTCCAAAGTATTTTTCAAATTTTGAGGTCCAGGGCAACCTCAGAACGACATGCACAAGATGTCAGATCTAAGCTCATGCAGTGGTATTTTTATCTTTTCTGATGAAAGGCAGCAGGGAAGTTTGTCACTTTTTAAAATGATAATGCAGTGATTACACTGTGCTTCCTATGGTATTAACTCTAAATAAAAGAATGTTGTAGTATCTCAGGAAGAAATAATTCCTTTCACAGGAACCATCATGGAAAGTAATTACTGTGTACGCTTAACAACAAATTAAACATTTACATACCAGCTATACCAATACATTTTCAAGCCATTAGAAGACACTTTCAGAAGTGTTAACAGAAGTAGTCTAATTAAAAATTAATGCCCACAAAAGAAATCCTACTTTTGAGACTCAGGCTTCTCAACAAGAGACATCAAAATCTAGCACAACAATAGGAAAGGCTTGCTCAGAAATCAGCGAGTCAAGTTAGACACATGCCAACTTTCCTCTTCATTAAAGCAGGGGATTAAACCAAGCAATACTGCTGACAAGTTTATGGAAATGGTTTCTTTTTCTTTGAAAATTGTCTAGTTTTGGAGGTGAACAGGCCCTGATTCAGAGCTAGTAGAGCCTCTGAAAAACACCAAAATAACTTGTCATAATTTTTCTCCCCTTCTTTCACAGATCTCTAGCTGGGATGATTTCTCCTACCTGTCCAACATATTATTCCTACAGGACAGCTTTGTGCTGGATGTGTGTACAGCGTAACTTGAGCTAGGTTTGTAAGTAATACCTACTTGTCTATACGCACAGTTTATGCACTTTTTTGCCAGCCAGTCTAACTGCAAGCTACCTGATACAACCAAAATCCTTCCATTTACTGCAATATGCTGTGGCTGTTGTCAAAACACCCAATTTCCTATTTTGCCCGTGCCAGCTTTATGAGAACACGTGCCACGCTGTATTTGCTGTTCCCAGCCTGCATTCTGCAGACTCCCCTTTTCAGATGTCCACTTCCAAAAGAGCCTTTATTCAATATTCCCAAATGCACTTGTTTTCATCTTTCCAGTAGTTTTACTTTAAAGTATTGTCAACAGAAACAATATTAATCAAAATAGATGGCAGATGAATACTTTTAGAAAACACTGGGAAACAAGCATGCCTTGTGCTTCACACCTATTTCCTAAGCCCTGGGACTAAATGGGATTAAAAAAAATGAAGAAGTGAAATAGTTACAATCTGTAGCTAGGCTCAAATGATCCAAGGGATTGAAGTGCCTCAAAACAACAAAACAAAACACCCAGTCACTGACATAACCAGTAAAAGCCTTATTTTATAGGCTGGTTTGACATCCACTTAACTCAACTGTCATGACAGCATTATGGTATGCGTACCTACCACAGCACGTAGCAGAGAAAGCAAATAGTGTTCTGCAATAATCTGACAAGGCTACACAAATTGATGGTTGATATCTATCAATTTCTCCCTGAAAAGTTCTGACTTATGTGAAAAAGGGCTCTGAAGAAAATGTACAATTCTGGGAAGCTTTCAGTCATGCAAACCTCAAGCTGAATTTCCCCATGCTATAGAATCCACATCCCTTAGCTCTCATCAGAGGGGAGGGAAAAAGGAGAGAAGGGTCTAAGTTACATAACCATTTATGTAGTGAAAAAAGGTGAAACTGCAAGGATAGAAGCATACGAAGAAGTTACGTTCAAGCAGTGCAGAGTGTGAGCATGTAGAGCACCAGCAACTCCATGGTAACTGCAGTGCTAAACTTACAAAGATTAAAATGCTACGAAAACTACTGTGCTTTTTTCACTTCCACATAAAAATGAGCATTTCTGAAGTTCCTGATGTTTCCCCACTCACAATAAACTACCAATTAAACTACTTTGGGGTATATTAAATGTTTAAAAGAACATTTGTGTTGTATATCATGACTAGCAAGGATATAAATATCAACAATAATATTAAATTAACAAGTTGTGTCTTACTTTGTTCTTTCTGAACCCCTTGATAATCAGATAAACAAGTTACCCATGAAATGTAGGAACTGAGGCTTATGAAGACATCAGTAAAAAGCCTTAAAATAAGCTCTTACTGTTTAAAACAAAAAAACCTTAAGAGACCAAACGCATACTGGAAAACTGCACAAAATACTTGATGCAAAATAATCTAAACTAGAATATGTACTTCAAAATATATCTCTACTGTTATTTCATCAACGTATAAAAATACTTCAGTGAGAGCTGACATTCTGCTACTTCTAAGCAAGCAAACAGGACACAATGTAGTTTTAAGGTATGTCACGCTAACCTATTTTTGTTCTGCAATTTGTAGAATTCAGCACAACTTCACAGTTAATTACAGAAATCCACAGGTTCCCTTTCAATTATATAGAGTGAAACAGCTTTCCATAATGCAACACAGACTTTCTCCTCCTTTAGTTGGGATTCTAGCACTAACGGCATAGCATGGACACACAGGTAGCGAGGAGAGTAGCAGGTTGAGAAAAGCAGAGAACAAAGTAAACGCGCCTTAACTTTTTGCTTCACTTACAAGAAATGGGGAGAAAACATTCTTCCCGTCCTCCACCCCTAAGAAAAAATGGAACACTTCACAGCAAGTGAAAGAAAACAGGATTCCTCACGTTCTAAAAAGCCTCCTGACTTTCCTATGGATTTGTGCCACAAGTCCCTGCAAACTCCTGCACCACCTGCAGAGACGTGACCTTAAAGCCAAGTGTCACGATTTTAATGAAAGGGCTGCAGAGCCAGGTAGCCGTTTTCCCTAGAAAATTCAGTATCTACCAAGAGGACTAGAGGAAACAACAGACCTGTGGGCTCAAAAGAGCCTTGTTTATCTCACAGAAAAAGCTTTTGCAAATTAGCTTCCAAAAAATGTTTTTCAAGAAAATAGGCGTGCTTGTAGGCAGTAATACTGGCAGAATGATCAAAAACCTATGATCAACTCCATCATTACTATTGTTGCTATGTCCCTAGCACCATGATTATTTGTTTTAGGAGGAGGGAAGAGGTGCTAAAAGTAAACTAAGTCAGCAACTGAGGGGCATACGTACTCATGACACAAGCCCAAATCACCGCTGCCAAAAAACCCAAACATCTGAAATTACTGACACCAAAGAGTTCAAACAGTCAAGTTACCCGAGCTGTGTTTGGAACAAACAACAAGAATTTATGGCCCTTAAACACAATGCACAAAGGAAAGTAGCTTTTTACCCCAGACTGGCAAATCACAACACTCATTCCGTTTTCTGAATAATTTCCCATTTGTGGTTATTTCCTTAGGTTCCAGACTTGTCAGGGCTCTGGATTTGAAATTCCTGCCTGGATTTTTTTTTTTTAAGTCCTTCTCTGGATCCAAACACAGTTGAATAAAGACTGAGCATTGGGCAGTGGAAGGAGCCAAGCAGCTTCTCAGGGACAACTATACATACACCTCTGTAGCATCAAGGATGATTTATAGCTCAGCCACTACGAGCAAATCCATTAATGCTATTACATAGTTCACTCTGCTTGCTAATTATGCATCCCTCCCTCCTACCACTGGCTTTCTTACTTAAACTGTAATCTCTCTGAAACAAAGACTACATATATTACTCTGCTTGCCATGATGGACCCCTGTTACTATATATCCCCTAAGCAGCACAAGTAACAATATAAAATATGTTTACTAACACACTCAAAGTAATGTTTCAGAGTAAAATAATCTAATATATTTCAACTAGAATCAGTGCAGAGGAAGTGAATAGAAAACATTAAACTCCACCCTGATCTGTTCTTCCATTTCATTTCTGTACAGATTCTTGACCTGTAAAAGTTTCACCTCAAATATCTTTCATAGAATCATAGAATGGTAGGGGTTGGAAGGGACCTCTAGAGATCATCTAGTCCAACCCCCCTGCTAAAGCAGGTTAGCCTAGAGCAGGTTGCACAGGAATGCATCCAGGCGGGTTTTGAATATCTCCAGAGAAGGAGACTAAGGAGACTTTGTTTCATCATTGTGATTATTTAACATAATAAACTTCATGTGACTTACCCAATTTTTCTTCTTGCAGACCGTGTGAAATAGGGGTAAGATGGTACAGGAATAACAGGTGCACTTCCCCTTGAAGCAGGAAATTCACCATTATTTTACAGTATTCAGTTAAACGGAAAAACACAAAGCAAAGAACATACATGTTTTTCTTTCAAGCAGAACAAACCTAAGACACTCAAATGTTGGAATTTTCCCTGTAGAACGGAAGCCCACTAACAAGCTTGCTGTGACACTGCCAAGACAGAACTTGTATTCACCGGGGTTTTCTTAAGTCTTAAGATTTTCATTCAGTCCCAATTATATTTCGTCTAATTTTCCCTCAAAATGTTCTGAATACCCCCCCTCTTCCCACATTATGACTTTTGCATGTAAAAAGCCAGGAAGAAAAAAAAATACCCACTACAGCATAAGAACTCCACTACAAAAAAAAGATGTGACTGGCCAGATTTTTGCAACATCAAAGCTGTCAATGCATGCACCAGGCTTTTAATACTAAGTACGGGCATGTTAGATTTTGCACAAACATTGCAACAAAGGGCGATATTATACAATCAGATATTTTGTTCTTGAATCTAATGCTGTTGTATCAGACAAATTATTTTGTCATATTCCATTGCTTATATTGAACTGATAGCCTTTGTCTATGTCTGACTAGATGCAATACAATTTCATGAAATCCCATCACAAGCAGAGCCATAGAACTACAAGTTATTTCGAGCCTTTAGGTTAGCACATGAGCACCCCCTACTTGCCTTTCTGACAGCAAGTTACAGCTACATGCAGTGCGTTCCATTAACCCAAAAAAAAAAAAAAGGTATGCTTGAAATTAAGGAACAGGTATACCAGATTTCCTCACACCACTGTCACTGTTGCTTGCTCCTCGGCTGTGTCACTGAACTGTATGTGGTTCAAGCATTAACTACTTTTATTTCAAATCTGTGAGACTAACAACGAAGTAGCAGAAACATTAATCAGAAGAGAATGTTGCAAACCAGACACCTGCTTTAATCAATCTTTCATTAGCCTGAACAGTGTAATTGTCATCACCTGATGCTACGAAAAGCACCAAACCACCTTTTAGAGATTAAACTAGGTATGCTTTTAAAGCTTTCTTATACATTTTCTGTGACCTGGGCTCTGAACTGTTTTCTGTAAAAACTTTTTAGAAGATCCACTACATATTTACAAAGGGAACTTACTGTTTTGCATCGATATTTAATCTGCGTGCTATCTTTCTCTTGACTGAACCCTTTTTTGGCTTCAGACATTGGTGCTGAGGTTGCTCCCCAGGAGTGCTATGTGGCTCCAGAAAAGACTTTTCTTCTTTATTTTGAAGGCTGGTGTTTTCTCCCTTGTGAACAGAGTCTTCTTTGGACACAGCAGAACTTTCAAGAGACTGAGAAGTATCTTTCTGCAACAACGGGTAATTATTTAAAGAGTGTCAAAGCACTTAAAGCTATTGTTTCCAACTCAAAAACCTGCAAGTTTTAAAGAAACTTTTAAAGAAACAGAACAATTTACCCTATCTTCTGAAAGTCACGTTATATCTAGCAGAAATTTTCTTCTAACCATATTAATAAGATAAACTCTGTCTAGAAAACAACAGAGAGCATGTTGCAGTAGTTGCATCTCCCATGTTCTAATTAACATTAGGTTATCCAGTCAGTCAAACTAGTAACTCCTAAACAGTTACGTAGTTTTACAGAGGACTGCCATCACACTTCCAGAAAGGCACTGAATCATTGCTTTTAAAAAAGTTCTCAATTACGACTTTCAAAATTTTTTCTCTACAAATAGCAAATTAAGTTAATCAAGAGGCAATGTAAGTAGGTTCTGAACGCAAATGCAAAATTCCCCACTCTAATTACAATCATAGTTGCTTAAATGCCATAGCATTAACTCTCAAAAACTGTACCTGAACAAGTTCCACTCCTGAGGCTTCTTCAGCTGCACTACTACAGCTGATGTATCTTATGGCACTAATTATTCCCTGAACAGCAATGCGTTTGTGCTCTCTGTAGTGCAAGTCTTCAATCTCTTTCCCCGTTTCACCTATGGCTTTCAAAACTGATTCAACTGCAAAAAAGAAATTTCCATAAACAAGTTTTAAAGAAATACAGTACCAAAATGTCTGAACACAAGACTCCAAATAAAAGATAATTTGTTATTAAATATTAAATTGATTTAAAACTACATTTTTGCAGAATTTACAATCTTTTTGTTTTCCGTATCACATAGAAAAAAAATTAAACAATAAACCTTTTTAGCTCACAAGCATCTGTTAGCGTGCATTAGCAGATACCACAATTTCTGTTTCAGGTGAAATTTGTAATTTACTGTATTCTTCAGTATAGCTGTCTTTAATGCTGATTTAGCAGAATATCCAGAGTAAAACTGCTGGGCAGATCTGTAGCTCATGTAAGCTGCTACAGTTTGCCTGCAGCTTATGCTGCCATGATACTTTCTCTAAGATGAGGATTTAGCCTACCATATATTTAGTCACAAACGGGAGTTTCTCTTAAACAACCTTACAAATTTGCGTGATCACTAACAGTAACTGCGTTGCTTTTTAACTGATGCTTTAAATGCTTGGAGTAAGACTGAACTGAAAAAGGCTACAAATCTTAAAGGTATTTGATGGTATGATACCTTTATTTTTCTTACAGTATTTCAAAAAGTTATTTGGAGGTCGTGGAAACGGATAATAGCCACCAATGACAGTTTTCTTCATTTGATCAGCTTCGCTTTGCGTTTTAGTCCACTGAATGAAGTTTTTCACTTTGGCATCCTTGGTGTATGGCTGGCCCTTGTGCCACCCTTGTAAAACAAAAAATAATCAGATATCAAAACCAAAGCAGGTTACTGTCATCCGTTCTCATCTTGAAACTCTCCTGAACACTACGTAGAAAAAACAAATTAAGAAAAACCGGACTAGAGAATACAAAACACATCTTTCCACTACTCAACAGTGTTTAATGAAATTAGTATCTTGGGACTCTGAAAGCTAGACAAATTATAAATTAGAAAAAGAAATAAAACAACGACCGAAAACACTACTCGAATACTTTCTCACAGGAGCAAACAAAACAATAAAATCATCAGGAATTGTTTTATTAGCAGGAAAGAGCAGATAAATCACCTTCATAGGGTTCAACAAAGATTGTTACTGACAGGTACGTATTCATTGTTTGCTGGTTTACAAACAAGATACGGAGTAAACACCAGTTTTAGCAAATAAAATTGTAATCCGACCAGGTCTACGACTAAACTGTGAACTGAAATAGAGCTTATCTAATGGTTTGCAATCTCAGCCGTAGTTCCCACTTAGGGCCCAAACAGACATAAAACAAACTAAAGCTGGGGTGGGAGAATGCTGAAGTATTTAATTAGAAAACGAAGCACAAAATATATGGAAGGAAAGCAAAGGAAAACCGAATCTCTCAAACCCTCCATTTAGGAGTTAATTGAATCATTAGAAACCCATTAACAAAAAGACTAGCTTGCTCTGCTAGTCCAATTAAGCACAAAACACCTTGCCCAGCTTGTCAGGAAAGACTAAGTGTATAGAAGTAACTATGCTCAGGCCCCCTCTCAGCACATATTTTTCTCTATTCCTACTTGTCAGAGGGAAGATTCAGACTGGGTGACTGATGTGATACGACCACTGAAGAGATGAGCTGTATAAACAAACACAGGAAAGTCACACCTATTGCACCTTATACTCCCTTGCAATTAGGCCAGTACTTCACTTGCCTGCAACACGGCTATTATCTGCCTCCTGATTCAAGAGCAAATACACTGTAAACTGCTCTGCCTGGTCCTGCCTGTGACATGCTCACTGGTGGTATCTAGTGCACAGTATCACAGGGCCATAAAGAGGTCGGTAACTGCAGGCGGGAGCATTCAAACAAGACCATCTAGAAGGAATGCTCCTTCCACGCGGCCCAGCACCATGTCCCTTCCCAGAGCACATGGTCTGCGTAAGGCCCTGCACATTGGGAAGGGTGAAACGTAACAGCTCTCCAAACATTTGGTGAAAAAGATCAGCTTAGATAAACTTAGGACAACTATACCCATTTCTTTTTTTGTAACAAGCCAGAAAAGCTGCAAGTGATTTTTAACGTTTTTAAGGCAGTGGTAATCTCCATTGCTGCACTATCAAAGGATTAAAACAGTCTGAAAGGATTAGTAAGCATATGACTCGACCTAATAACACTTAGGTACTTTTCATAGGATACACCCATTAATGCCTCACAAGAACGCAATTTGCCTTTTTGGTTTTGCAACAGTAGTTCTTTATTAACTCAAAGTCATTTCTGACAGGGAAACTGATACTATGCACCGATTATTTTGTTGTAAAACAAAAGTACCCTTTCCAAACAAATAAGAAAGGAATGACATAAACCTAAAAGTAGTTTAAGTTACCTGTAATGAAAATTTGACTTTCATTTGAAGTTGTAAGGTATATTGTGCTGGAAGGATTCTCAGTGAGGTCCCGTACCACTCTCATCTGTGTACACACTAAATACGTCACTGGAGAAAAAAAAAAACCCTTCAGTTTTTTTCCTGGTATTTCATCGATTTTAGCTTGTCAAGACTTACGCACACTGGATTAATTTTATCAAGTGCTCTAAACAAGACATTTTAGTTCTTGACCCTACAAATGCTTCAGCATGTATTGAGCCTCCGTTATAAATTATAATACCGAGATGTAATTAAATTTTCAATTTAATAACTGTGCAAGGAAATTTCAGCATACATGTTAGGACTAAAACATGAGATACTTCAGCAGGTAGGGTATCACTGAAACAAACAGCAAGAATATGGATAGTAGATGGCTGTGCTTCTTAAGGATAAAAAGCATAAAATCATGGAAAGCACAAGAAATCATGACAGGCCACTGCAAAACTTCTGAGTGCAAACTCACTCTTCAGTTAATATCTCAGTTAAACACTGGAATGTCATTCTTTGCCACTTTCCCAGAACACTCAAGATAAATGCAGCCATAATCTCAACAGTGTTGTGCACCTGGTCCTGCATCATATGATACAAAAAAACGCACGTGACACCAACCAGCATTAATGGAAGGATGAGCGCTTGGAGGAGTAGAGAAAGAAGGCAAGTAGAAATATTTAAAGCTCTTTCAAAATGCTTAATTCAGGATTCCCCTGTTTGAATTTTATCATTCTTAGCTCAAATGCAATAACTAACACAGCTGGGCAATGATTGCTGTTTGGCAAAAAAATATTTATTCAAAGAAATGAAGCTTTCCTACTTTCACCTCTTCCTTCCTCCAATCCTCTTAGATTTTTCCTGTCTATTAAAAAAAATTGCCAAGACAAAAGGAGTAATAGGTTTGGTCGGCTGCCTTCTTTATTTGCCTCTGATGCACGAGATGTTGCCCCAGGTGCTTCACTTCAGTTTCTGTTTGAAATCAATGAGATCAGATGAGCCCCAGGCCCAGCTGTCCATCTATTTGCTTAGACTAACTGGCAGATTGCAATATGATAAGGGTTTCAAATACTTAAACTGATTTCTTTTATTTTTATTTTTAAATTGTAATTTCTGGTCAGCTATTTTCTGTTTGAGGAGACAAACCACGGCAATTTTTTATTCAGTGGCAATTATACTCAGAATTTGAACTTGGCAACCAACTAGAAAAACACTATAAATAATTATTAATAAGTATTATAGAGAGAGATGAATACTTGGGTGAATATGCTCAAACACATCTGGCTGAGAAGTTGCAAATAATTCCAGTATGAATGGCTGGTCTGAGGTCCCATCAATGGCATGCGCCCAACGATAGAGCCAGAAGTCTTCACCATGTTCTATATAAACAAATATTGAGAAAAATGTATAAGCACTTATTCAGAAAGTTAGAAATTGTTTGATAAATTTTGAAAGTCATATTTATAGACAAACCTCTCTTTCTTGCTCGTTCAGCCCTTCCTACAAATGTCACAAGACCAATAACATCACAGGAATGATTGTTTGGTAAGTGATCCAGTTCCGACCTAAAAGCAAAACAGAACAAAAATGTGGGTACGTGTTAATAACAAAACATAAAGATAAAGCTTTCTCAGAAACTTCAAAAACATTTCCAGTTAACATTCAGTGTAATATACTGAAATTTAAGTTCCAGTGTGACAACCAACAAAACTGTTTTACCTTGTGATAAACCGATATTTAACTTCAGGTAATCCCCACTGTGGCTTGACCATTTCTTCTGGAATAATACTTACTTTAGCAGGAGGGTCTCGAACATTAAGGCTGATCTCTGACAAAGAAAAAAAAAAGCCAGTAACATTTAAGGCATGAATACAAATTAAAACAAAAACTTCAAAAAAACCCCACAAAAAACCCAGGGTAAAGTTTCTTAAATGAAGTATTCCAACTTGGTCTCACTGCTTGTGAAATTACTAATAAATTCCTTTGACTCTATTCCTTTGACTTCATCAAAATAAAGTAAGGAATTCAGGTACAGCATCCAACAATGCAATTTTATAGTATGAGCTACGTTAAACTTTCCAATGCCCTACATGAGCCAACTAGACCAATACACCCAGATACTTTAAAAACCAGCAACAGAAACTAATACTACAATACTGACTACACACGAAGTACTTTTTACCCGAGCTTCATTCTCAAATGTCACTAAGCTCTAAAACTGACTTGCAGACAATTAAGTAAAACAGAAGACAGAACTAGCAGATGAGAACTTCCACATCTGATACCAGTTCAGGTAGTTATTAACAACAGACACACGCTATGGCCATGGAGGAAAACAAAAGTTCTTCTCATGTCTATTCTATAGCACCTGAAAAATGTAAGTTATTACGCAGACTGTTTAGAGGCTGAATAACAAAAATGGTGGGGCATGGGGGGAAGCGAGGCATTCTGCAACCATATTAAAAATACAGGGCGAACGGCTTCAGCATCTAGAATACACAAGGTGGTACTCTGTGATCTCTCTCATTACAAGACAAATCTTGCTGGTATGAAAAAGACAGTGTCTGATGAAGTTTCTACAAGATGCTTGGGTTTGGGTAAGGGATTATTCAAATAACGCACACAGAAAAGTAACTAAATATGTGTAAATAACATACACAATTATTTATATAATTATATCCAGACACTCTACTTAAGAATTTTCTTTTGGCTGCCGCTTTCTAGAAATATATTTGGAGGACAAGTGTGGTTTTGCATATGGTGTTTTAGAGCAGTATCTCAGAGAAAATTCCCAAAACCAAAACTTTCCCATGCATCAAAACTAATTATCAATTGTTTTGTCACTTTGAGATTAGATGAAAGTCATACACTCAACTCAGGACTATGCCCTGGGATGATTCAGAAGCTAAGGTCAGGCCAGGCTATTCGAAACAGCAGTTTTCATCAGTACCACGTAAATTCAGTGCTCTGTGAAATGCATGCGTTGCCTAGCAGTGGAACTCAAGGTGGTGGTACTATTCAAGCTCCAAAGGCTTTAGGACCTCTCAGCATGTCATACAACGCTGCAGCTGCAAACAGAAGCAAGCAACACAGAACTTGCTTCACAGAAAACTAGCAATATGCCAGAAGCATACTGTCTCACAGGACCTCTTAATTTTGAAAGCTCTTTCCCTTGTGGCCTTGTTAACCCTCCAGACAGATACATTTTACAACGTTGACAGGTGAATGGTGGTAAGGAAACACTGGGATGTTGGGATTTGATGGATTTACAAACCAGAAAAAGATGATCAAAAAAGTAATTCTTACTGAAGGGATTCAGTGTAATTGATTGCTTTAACTACTTAGCTGAAGAACTTTTGGAGTACTCATTGTGCACGCTTAAAGAACCTGAAATATTGCCCCATATTGGGCACAGACAGAGAGATTTGTATTAACGGAGCAATTAGCGAGGCACTACATTTTGTCTGAACAAAAAGCCCCACACGCACCAGGAGTCACACAAAATTGATCGCAGAACTGCTCTCGACGTTTTTCTGGATATTCCATTTTCTTTAGACTCTCTTCTTACACTACACGTGGGCATAAGCTCCAGCAATACATGGTATTATGCGCTTTGTTAAGTTCATATCAAGACAAAATTCTGAGGTTTGTGCTGAGAAAATCAGTAAGACACTGCACATACACTGATATGAACCAAAGATCAGTAATTTCTACAGTTTCTCCGTGATCTGAAAATACACCGTGGCACTTTACTGTAGACGGACTTTCAATTCTTCCATTACACATCTATTACCGTTTACAGCCCATTGGCCTGACTTTCCATTTTCATCTCTTCATTACTATTTCTACCCCAATAATACTTGCAGAAATCAGTAGTGTAGTGTGAACAAAGCCATTAAAACAGACGTGATATTTGCCCCTAGAGAAAGCCACCTCACATGGCACAGTTTATTCTGTCCTTTTCCCGTAGAAAGGTTTTGTGGCACTTCCAACTGTTTTCAGGGCTGCCTTGTAGCCATCATCAGCTTCTCTCACAAACCGGCCATTCCTAGCTGAACATTTCTCTCCTGCCACCTCATCGCAAACAGGTCAGACATTAAGATCTGCTTTTAAGGCAAAGATACACTAGGCAGAGAATACACTGCTTCTAGCAGTGAAAACACTGTTTATTTTTGTGCACTGTAGCAACCGCATTAGGCAACTGTCATCGTTAATAAGTCATGCGTACATCATTCTTCACTAATGCGCACGTTTGCTTGTTTTGAGGAAGTTACTTGACTTTTCTGAACGCTGGCTGTCATTTGTTTTGAGTATAAAAGCACAAAAGGGGAAAGAACTCGTGTTCAGCAAAGTAGGAGGGAAAAAAAAGAAAAGTGGACCAAATCCAGTTTGAAAAGGCTATTTTTCTTGTATTGCAGCACTTGTATTTCTGTCACACAGCTCCTTTGAATATCTGTCACACTGAACAACTGCACGTACGAAAATACTTTCTCATAGTCAAGGAATATTCTTCATACATGCCCTCCGACGGTCCTGCTGTGTCAGCACAGACAGCAGTCATCCACACCGCTTTTTGTTCAGCAGAGCCTTGCTGGGCCTTGACCGTACACACTAAAATCTAAAGTCAGATCAGGTGACAAAGTGCTTCAGTGCCCTGGAAGGAGGTGTGAGCAGTGCACAAACGATACCTGTATTATTAATTGGGAAGCAGAACCAGATTAAAACTCAGTACCAGAGGCCGGTATTTATGACCCCAATACTTCAAATCAGGGATTCGATTTTTATTTATTTATTTTTGAAATAAAGGTTTTAACTAGTTGTGGCAATAAACTTTGTAGACACAACGCAAATATAATCGGGGAACAGTAAGAACTTGGATGCTAAGACACCTCTCAGAGCTAATATTTAAAGATTAAATACCTTATCAATTAGTCTCAAGAATTTATTTCTATGAACAGCTACCTTTTTACAGCTACAGTTCATTGAATCAAAACAGGTTTCTGCAATACTTAACCTATTGTAGCAAATCTCTTCATCTGTGAATCCCCCGGGGTTGGCTGTGTTTTAAACGGGTAACTGGTTTTGATAGCATACTGCTCAAGAAGAAGTACCGTGCCAACCTTCATACTGTGATACCATTCAGGACATAATGAATTCCACAAAACCATTGACATCATGCCTGAACCATCAGCAACTTCAAAGTAAGCCTAAAGAAAAAAAGAGACAAAGTACATTCATCTTTTATTTATCACCGTTCTGGTAGGTATTTATTATGGATAATGCATCAGCTACTTGACTCATGAACAATTTCTCTGATGATTACAAATGGATACAGAGTATGCTCCAAAAACCGTATTGGATAGTAGAGCTGAATAAATCCCTCATTTTGACAAAAGAATTCTTCCACAACTACCCCAGGCCAAACTCTTCTCTTTCCAGTGCTCAGTAATGGTAGGTGATGCCAGTTTCACTCTACGGTTTTGGAGGACACTGGGGGAATACCACGCACAAGAAATAATACTGAAAAGATTCTTCTTTATCACAGAGAAAGCTGTATTTAGAATGATATTTCAAAATATCCAGGAAGGAAAAACGTAGTTTGGACATTGAGAAGTTACAGGACCTCTTGCTTAAATGCTCTTGATCAAAACACGATACAAGCGTGATTTTCAAGCAAAAAAAAAAACCAACAAAAAAAACCCCACCAAAAACAATCTGCATTGCAAACCACTCTCTTTTCATTGAAGTTTTTCTCACGACAAAGATTTCTACTTGATTTTTTTCTTTAAACTGGGTGAGCTTTAATGCATAACTCAGCAGATCACTGAGCAGTGAAGAAGATTTTTAAACAGTCTTGTAATGGCCTTAAAAGGTAGCAGTCCACTGAAAAAAAATCTCAGCTCTATCAAAACGCTTCATTTTACCCATTCAGCTGTCAGCCTCAAAGAATCATCTGCTTTTGTTCATACTATCATCCACTCTTTCATACATGGCTGTTCTTGAACACGTCTAACACTTTATGTGTTTTTCCCCCTTGCTGCTCCTAAAATGCTTTTCCTTCTTCCAAGTTCAATACAGAGATTATACAAATCGACACTTGTTAGTTCATTCTAATATTCCTAATTAGCCATGGACCCTGCATCCTTGAAAGTAAACCACTGTAGCATTGAATCTTTTGGTAGCCCATTGGTTTTTACCTATAAAACCCTCTCAACACACACCACTATGTAAAGAAGGAATGCATAAAGCAAAAAGCGTGTAAAATGTGTCTCCTCACTTCCCGAGCTAAATCAGCCCCGGGTATCGATTCTACGCCTAGCACCAGGAAATGGGACTGATGAATTGCCATGGATGTTAGGAGTATCGTCTAGACTGTCTACTGAGAAGCACCTCCGTAAACAGACCCAGATTTATCTTCACGTGCAGAGAGAATGGAAACGTGGAATAAGAGAACACCACAGCCCTTCGTTAAGATGTTTCAGATCTCTCTCTCTCCTCATGGAAGAATTCATATGAGTTACTGAGCGCTTTGTAAAGTGTTACCTTCCTGTACGGGGTCGGGCTGGGACAAAGTTTATTGCCTTTGTACCAGCCTGCATAGCGTCACGTTTTAGAGCTGTGACTAAAATACTGTTGGTAACACACCACCGTTTCAGTGGCTGCTGAACAGCGCTTGCACGGTGTCAAGGTCTTTCTCTGCTTCCCAACTCTGCCACCCCAGCGACTAAGCTAGGGATGGGCAAGAGGCTGGGAGGGGACGCAGCTGAGAGCTGACCTGAACTGACCTAGGGGATATTCCATGCCACGTAACATCATGCTCACGTATAAAATGGGCTGCTAGTCCTCCCAAAGTACCCACTGTTCAGAAACTGGCTGGGCATTGCTCTGTGGTGAGAGGTGGTGAGCAACTGCCTTTTTATCACTTGTGTGCCTTTTTTTGCCCTTCACCTTATGAAACTGTCTTTATCTCAAGCCACGGGTTCTTCCTCAATTTTGCTCATCCAATTCTTGCCCCACTCCTCTGGAGAGGGAAACCACCAGCTGCTGAGTGCTTAGTTGCTGCCTGGGACCAACCTGCCACACCTCCTGCCTCCATTTCCAAAAAGGTCTACACAAAAATATCACAAGTAAAACATATTAGGAAAATCATCGAGAATTTTACAGGAAAACAATCTATCTGGAAGTCACCAGGTGACAGAATTAGGGGACACAAATTGTCAAAGTTTGTTTGCTTTTTTATTTGGACAAGACAGACTAACTTCCAAACCATAGAGACCAGAAACATTTAGGCTATTAAGCTACCAAAACTCCAAATATTTCTTTTTCTTCACAAAAAGCTCAACTGAACTATAGTAACTGAAACATTTCTGCCAAAGGTTGCACGTACAATCACGAAATTGACCATTTCCTACTCTAATGGGCTCAGCGTTTTTGTAAAGGTATCATTTTTAATATAAAGTAGCTACAACATAAATCCTAACTTTATGTGCTTACTATACGAGAAGAACGGTTTCCAAATATTCTGCAGCTATTTGTTTGAGTGTTAACCTATGTATTTATCCCTCTTTACCTGATAAGGCATATCCACTTTTTTCTCCGGTTTCCCGTAGTACCTTAGTCTAGATTTGTGCAGGACTCTCACAAGAAGTGGATGGAAGTGAACCCTGCCTCTCCAGGTCATTTCCAGCTCACCAAGAGAAGTCAGCTTGGAGACTAAGGTTACAGAAAAAAAAAAAAAAGAAAAAAGACCAAAAAGAGTGTTAATGATTAAACATTTTAGTTTTCAGGAGTAAAGTGCACAGACCAGGACATCACATGTATTTTCTTAATGTTGCTAACATTTCAAAAGACTAATTTGCTGATACTACTCACCATGAAATGCTGTTCTGAGCTATCTACAGACAGAATGGTTTTGTTTTGCTTCACTGAGAGCAATGACACATTTAATATGACCCAGATGTGTTGTCAGAGGAGCAGAAGAGCCACTACAAAACACATTAGGCATTAGTCTACAAGGGCATCACGCTCGTGCGGAAGTCCCGCTTACACCTCCCTCCTCAGCAGGCTTCGTGGATTGGCCTGAGTCCCTCAACACTGACTGCATTTTGGGTGGCAGCTTCTAGGTGTGAGCACCCAGCCCCACAGACCAGCCAAGAAACTACAACCACTGCTTCTGACGCCTCACGAGACAGGCTGCGAGCGCCAAGGCTACGTGTTTTCAGTCAACGTTCCGTAAAGTTTAAAAAGCCCTCTCAAAGTAACACGAACAAGCAAACTGCGACACACATGGCACATTCGCACTGGTGCCCAGCGCAACCGGAGGGCTGCTGCTGATCCGGGTCGGCCCGGCTGCACAAGAAACCGCGCCTTCTCACGCCTGCAGGCGGCTCCAGCAGCGCCGGCCTGCCTAGGGCGCTCGGCTGCCTCTGGGCCGCTTTTCCACCTGCGTCCCCTTCCTCGAAAGCCACGTCCTCTCCGCTTACCGTCGATGTCCCCCCGCGCCTGGGGCTTGGCTGCCACCCACACGTCTCCGTAGGGATCCTCGTTGTTCCACAGCGGGAGGTAGTGGTGCTTCTCCCCGCGGAGGGGCGGCGGCCGGTGGCGGGGAGGGGCGGCGGGGGGCCCGGTGCCCCCAACCCGCTCCAGCTCCTCTAGGCAGAGGAAGCCGTAGTTGAGGCGTTTCTCGTCGTACAGGTAGGAGCAGCGCCTGAGGCGCAGGCGCGCGCCGGCGCGCAGGTGCGCGCGCTGCACCAGGCCATTGAGGCGCGGCGCCAGGTAGCACCGTTCCTGGCACGCGCCGTCCGCCAGGGTCACGTCGTACCAGTACTGCGGGCCGGCGGGCGGCGGCGCCTCGGCGAGGTACCGCTCCACCGCCACCACCGTGAGGGGAGGCGGCTCCTCGGGGGCCACGCTCAGCTGGGAGGAGCCCCGCACTTCCTCAAAGACCCTCTGGAGCCAGGAGGCCTCGCCGCTCGTCGGCCCCACCGCCGCCCCCCGCCTCTCCTCGGCGGGGCGGGCGCTACCGCCGCGTTCCGGGGTAGGGTCCTGCATGACAGCTTCCTCACGGCCCCCCCCCGCGCCGCGCCGCCGGGGGCGAAAGCCGGGTCCCGGGGCCGCTGCTGGGCCGGAGGAGGGCGGCGGGAGACGGCGGCCTCGGCCTCCTGCTGTCACGGGCTGAGCCAGGGCGCCGCCATGGCGGGCGCGGGGCGGGGCCGGTGCTTGCGCGCGCCGTGTTCCATTCAAAGCTCCCAACGGTCGCGGACGGGGAGGGGTGGAGCCGGCCGACCGTTGCCGAGGGCGGGGGGTGGGGGTTCAGGCGGTGACGGCAGCGGGAGAGCGGGCTCGGCTGAGGCAGGGGTGTAAAGAGGAAGCGGTGGGAGGAGCAGGCGGCGGCAATAAATAGCAGGGAAGCGGCAGGGAGGAGGGGGTAGGTGGCCCCCCCGCTTCAGAGTACGCGGGGCGCGTTCTTCCGGTCGGCTGGCGCTGCGCGGGTCGTCAGGGGCCGAGCCTGGGCGCTGCGGCGCCGAAGCGCCGTTTGTTCGCCTGCTCCGGTGCTTACCGCCCGCCCCGTCTCCTAGCGGCGCGCTGCCGGCTGGCCCCGGCGCGGTGGGGGACGGCACGGCCGCCCGGCCTGCCCGCCGCCCCGGTAACACGCAGGCTCGTTATTCCCTGTTCCGGTAGGGGCTTTCTGCTGCACCTGTTCCTGATTCCGTTTTAATTGGGCCGGATGCATAATGCTCGGCATTGCTCCTACCTCGAGATGAACATGTTTTAGTTGTAACGGAGGCGTCCCGTGCTAGCTCCTAAAATTGTGTTTACCTTTGTCATAGCTGCAGCGTGGTGGTAATTGCAAGCATCCTGCCATTAAAAAAGGGGACTCTGCTGGGTCCTTTTCCTTTGTTGTTTCCATCGCTGCTGGAAATGGTTTAGTTTCCATCTATTAGGAGAAATTCTTACTGGTGGTCCATAAGTGTGTAACCTTACTTTTTTGTTTTATGTTGAGTCTCACCCCACTACTACTATCAAGATCGTCCTATTCTTCTTTATGATACTGTGATCACTCACGATATTAATGAAACCTCTAGGGATCAAGAACTTTGTATGTAATGCTTTCTTAGCATTTGCTAGTGTATGGTGTGGGTTTTTTTCTATCAGAGGAAACATTAGGCTATAAAGCAGCAGGACAGAGTGAGGAGAGAGGGGTAAAGATAAAGGGGCAGGAAGAGGAAGAAGAGAAGCAGTTTCCAGTACTTATAGTGTCACTGGTCCAGATGATAGCCTTTGGAAATCCAGAAGACCGAAGTGGGGCTGCAGCTTGGGCAGAGCTGCTTCATGCGCTGGGCCAGAAGCAGCTCTCTGAGCAAAGAGCTTGCGAATGATTGTATGCTTAGGCTACTGCCTTTGCCACTGTGGAGAGTTTGCCTTAGGAAAATTGGAAAACCTGTTGCTTGAACCATTTAAAACAGACCGAAAAACTAGACAAGGGGGTATAAAACCAGTGCTCTTTCTGGCCTTTGAACTGCCCTAATAATGGTATGAGTTTATGGATTTCATGTAACAGTGCACTCCTTGGCGAGAAAATTTAAAACAAATCAGTCACTCGTGATGCTTATGTTGAGGCCAGGGTATTGAGTAAAACTCCAACATGGTGTCTTTTTTCCCAGGTAAACACATGTTCTGTTGTGTGGATGGATAAAATGGCATTTACAATTTAACAAAACAAACACAACCCAAACATCTCTTTACTGAGGTTGCAGAGGATGTGATTTCACATCGCATACAAGCCTTACCTGGAGACCTGTGGTGCAGACCTTTTTTCAGCTAAGTGAACTGTAGGTGAAATGAGGAAATCTGTGACTGTTCCCAGCTTCTCTCCACTTTTGCCTGTGCTTGTGATATGACTTGCAGAAGAAAGGTATTTTATTTATAGCAGAGGTCATTGTTAACACGTACACCTGTTGTCAGGATTTTTTGTTATTGAAGTCACTGTGGTGTCAGTCATGAAAACTACGAAGCTGTAGCTTTTGTGGAGTGATAATGGACTGATAATACAGTTAATACTTTATCATTTTGGATAAATTTGGATGCATTGCAGTTTCAGATACAAGATGAGTTCCCTCTCTTAGGAGCGTGCTCCTGTTACTTTCTTTCTCACCAGGAGAGGTCTAGCTAACATACTNATCCAGCTCCTGCCTGCTGCTCAGTACAGTCCAGGAATTTCTCGGGGCATGCACCACTGCGTCCGGGTGACTTACTCGTCATTGTTATTGGTTTTGTACATATTTGTATATATCTCATTATTATTTTTCCTATTATTATAATACATTATTATTGTAGTTAAATTAAAGCTGCTTTAACTTTTTCAATCCATAAGCCTCCTTCCCTTTTCTCTTCCCCCCAATTTTGGGGAGGGAGGGGGTTAACAAAGAGCATCTGTCATCCGTTTAATAGCCAGCCCAGCTTTAAACCGTAACACATACTAATTTCAGAACGGGGACAGGGTAAATTTCTTGCTGACAGCATGCTAACAGCATGTTTTAATGACTGGTTATCTCTGAGTTCCTCTAGCTGTGACTTCCCTGTCATACCTGACCAGTGGGATGAATGTGATGATTGTATTAGAAACCTGAAGTTCAGAAACACTTGGAGAATCAGTAGCGAATGGTGATGAGCCATCAGCAGATGGCTGTATCAGAATCACGAAAACTGAGAGCTCAGTGTGTTATGTTGAGCCTGCTCCATCGGGGCATGTAAGAAGCTCATTGAAGGCAATACGATTTTTCACATAGCTATAACTAAGCATGCTGAACCATACCAGTGTTGACCTCAGGTGAAGCAATACATAGTCTCAAAGTCTCAGACATAATTAGCTGCCAAATATCTCAGTTTTTATGTACAACACACCTTAAGAAAAACAGCAGTTAGCTTCCATAGCAATGCCAGTGAGGAATGGGCTATGCTGAATAGGAGGACATTACTACATTCTGTTAAACATTACATTTAATATATGTTGGAGAAATGAAAGGGACAAAAGAATAAAAGGTGATGCTGTAGACTTAAACAAAAAAAAAGCTGTTGTGCAAGATCATAAACTCACTGTAAAACACAGTTGTTCACCACAAAGTGTTCTGAGGACAAAAATGGAAAAGCCTTTCTAATACATTTCACCATTATCTCCTAGGTGCTTTTGTTAAATCAACCTAGAAAATAACAGGAAGCGATTAAATAATGCTAAAATAACATAAAAATAACATTACCCAGCAGACATCTTCTTGCCTTTAATCAGCTTTATGCACTTTGAAGAGCAGTTTAAGAAAGTGGTGGGCTATCAGCAGGAAGATCTCTTACCCTTTTGTTGTGTGGAACTTTGATTTAGTGTGCAGGTTTTAGAATCTATAGAAGTCTTTTCCATAGACTGCAGGTTTGCTCGTGTTTCATTTAACTTAAATATAGCTGTCTAAACATGGGATTGAACTTGTAAGCTAGCTTTTATGATGGTCTTTGGAGAAACAATTTCATTCCAGAGCAATTTGGTACCATGAAACAAATTACTTTGAAATGTAAAACAAAGCTAAAATTAAAATGCCATTTCATTTGAGCTCCAATAGCAATAGATAATACAAAGCTATTTACAGTTTGTTTGATATATTATGTAACTTGCATTTTGTGTGTGTGTGTGGCTGTATCTTACTGCTTAGCTCTACTGTTTGGCAAACAGTTGTAAAATGAAGAAGATATTTTAGTTTTTCCTATTATGAGATAAAACCCCAAATGCTTTCACTTTCGAGTGGCATTATTTTGTTTGCAAAAGTGTGTTTTCTGGTGGTGAGATATAAACTGTTTTACCTATGCCTTTAGGTGCAACATGGATAATAGAATTTAATCAGGGCAATTCTTCTGTCAAGTCACAGTAAGTTTGAAGGGTTCTTCAAGTGGGGCAGTTTCTGCCACGGAGAGCGGAATTCTGTGTGTTTATTATTAGTGCCTGCTAAGTCACGCCTCCCCTTCCTGTTTTTTTTTGGCTACCTTGCAGATTCTAAAGAAACGGTTGCTTTTTTGTGTTAGATAAAATCTAACGGCTATCTCACTATTGCCTTTTGGCATCAGTATGCTGGTTTTGTGCAGTACCTTACAGAATGTACAGCACAAAACCAGATACAGACTTTGAAGTATGGAGGGCTGGAATGAGACGCACGTGTGGAGGAGAGGACTAAGTAAATTATGTATTAGGTTGATCCTGGCTGCTGCCTTAAGAAAGGGCAAGTTAATGCCTGGTCCTGTCTGTTGGCATCAGAAAGTTGTTCTGGAGTCCAGTATGCACCTCTTCTGTGATTTGCTTGTATGCTGAAAGGTATAGCAGGTGAGTGAGTTAGTATATGGATGGGTGATCCTGTGTCTCCAGGTGGGTTCAGTTTCTAGCAATTTGCAGCCTTCTGTTTTCTTAATAGTATTTTAATTGAACAACTCAGGATGGGGAGCAGAAGAGGATCATGAGCAAGGATGATCAGACTAATTTTATTTTGTTGTAAGTAAGTTGAATTTTACTTAGTAGTCATACAAATGAGTGCCACAGTCGGGCCCAGTTTGCTTTTTGTTTAGTCAGTATTTGCCACCGAATATTCCTATATTTAAGGGTAGGATGAGATGACTACTTTTCATTGCTGGCACACCACCGATTAAACGAGTGTGCTGCTTACCTGCATGTCAGTCAATGCCAGTGAGCAAGGGGTGGGGGAGATTTTTAGTTACTAGCCCATACAGCTAGCCCAATGTCAGAGGAAGCTCTGACATTCCTTATAGAAACCTGCCATAGGGATCAAGCTTAGTGTGTATATCGGATAAAAATACAAATAATGTTTTAGTACTTGTCTAGACAGGATAGATCAGTCCCCAAATCTTGCAAGTTAGGTTTGGGACTGCCCTTAATTTGCTCTCATGTCTGGGCATTTTGTCCAGTTTTACTTTGTCTGCAGACTTCTATCAAGTGTCACTTGCTCAGATTTCAACAACTGCAGTTTCCTTTCTCACACCACCATTAGTGCTGGTTTTTGGCTGGGATACGTCATCTGGGCCCAGAACTGCATCTGCAGGAAAACTTCTTTTCATGGCCATTCAGGCTGGAGCAGTGTTCCTGCTAGGAGTCTGGGAGATAGGCTTTTGTAAGAGGTTATATTGAGCATACGTGAATGTTCATTTTTGCATTTTTAACTTGGCCGAGAATGGGGATGGCAAACGAGCTTCTCCTTTTCACAGGAATGGTAAAACATACAAAGACCAGTTTACTGACCCTGTTTGAAGTTCTGATTCCTGAAGCCTGTTTTTGTAGAAAAGCCTGCCAGTTTGCTTATCTGTCTGGGGGTGGGGGGTTGTGATTGGAGAAGCTTGTTGCTGTCTTTTCGTAAAAACAAACATGGACAAGACAAATACTTCCCCCAGCATTTTCCTGGACAGTGTAGAACCATCTTGGCTACAGTTAAGGGTGTAAAAAAAAAAAAAGTGGAAGATGGAAACTGTAACCCACTCTAAAAAATCTGACAATATTAGAAACAAGGGAAAAAGCAGGGTCTTAAGAAGATTACTGCTTCTTGCGGTATGTGTTACTAACCATTGGCAAGGTAACACACATCTGCAGTTGAGAAAGGATCACCTCAAAAGAGTAAACCCTTGGATCCTTGCCTGCAGTTCTTTTCACAGATACGGGGCTGGGTACAAGATTTTTCATGCTAGTTCTAGAAAACAATACTTTTTATTTCCTGATGAGTTTTTTCCACAACATTAATGACATCTCCCAATCCACTAATAATGCATATATGAATCACTTTTTTATAGCAAATAAAAAGGAGAGAATCTCTCCTGTCCAACAGACAGAATCATACTGGAACTCAAGGCTAATATATTTCCTCTTGCGCTGAGGAGTGAAACTCATTTGAAGTAACTGGTGTGGAATAATCCAGGTGTACTGTGTTACTGAAGTGTAGAAACTTTTGGTGGAAAGAACAGTAACAACCGGGAAAAGTAAGCTATCTACCCAGTCAAGAAACCATGATATCTTTAAACTTATGATACAGATCCCACGCCATACATCAAATGATGGAAAAAATATGCTCTGCCAGCTTGAAAGAGACAGAACATTAAAGACAGATAATTAATTTTAAAAAATAAAGAGAAATCTTGCCTCATGCCCTAACCCTTTCCAACTCCCAACACTGGCATAAATGGCAAATTTCCTAATTCTTACTCCTAAGTGGTACAGCTACTAGGTGGTATCACACCTCGTATGTACCACAATATATTTCATATGCGTCAACAAAGACTGCACGAACACACCTGAGAAAAAGTGAACTGGGCTAACCTGGCATTCAGGCTGATACACACGCATAAAAGCCAGTTCTTGTAGTGTCAATGACCGCAAGCTGTCATTTCGCTCTAGTTCCATTGCCTTCATCCCACTGGACGTGTGTAAAGAGAAAGGCGGAAGCACAGACACTCACTTGTGAAACTCATTAGCAGCACACACAGCACAGTGCCACCTCAACATCTTTATCCACTGCAAGGAAATATAGGCTGGGGGTTGACTTGCTGGAGAGCAGCTCTGCAGAGAAGGACCTGGGAGTGCTGGTGGACAACAGGCTCACCATGAGCCAGCAGTGTGCCCTTGCGGCCAGGAAGGCCAATGGCATCCTAGGGTGCATTAAGAAGTGTGTGGCCAGCAGGTCGAGGGAGGTGATCCTGCCCCTGTACTTCTGCCCTGGTGAGGCCGCATCTGGAGTACTGTGTCCAGTTCTGGGCTCCCCAGTACAAGAGAGACAGGGAACTACTGGAGAGAGTCCAGCGGAGGGCAACAAAGTTGATTAGGGGAGTGGAGCATCTCTCTTATGAGGAAAGGTTGAGAGAGCCGGGTCTGTTCAGCCTGGAAAAGAGAA
>VZSC01006074.1:691632-764261 GCA_013398225.1 Steatornis caripensis | reverse complement strand
AAAAAAAAAAAAAAAAGGTCAGTTTACATTTATGAGAATATTTTTATCCATACAGGAAATCTGAGAGAATGTCAGAGTCCCAAATACAAGGATATATATGTCACAATTCATTTTTAATCCCATAAGAAACTTGTAAAAGTGAAACTGTGCTTGTGGTACACAGGGATGTATTTTTTGGTATATTTCTTTTCCTATTTGGAAAGAGACAAGAGAACATTTTAAAATAATTAATTAATCTAAACAGTTTTGGGGCAGTTTTCTAAATATGTCTGTGGGACTAAGCAGGTTTCACAGAACATTTATCAAGCACTGTTTTATGCAAGAAATCGTACTTGCTCATCCATACTCTAGTGCCTGCAATCTCTCAAGTATTAAGAGTGTTGAGGTTTTTTCCCCATGATGGCTCTTCTGAATTGCCTGTAATTTCAGTAGCCCAGGAGAGGCAGTCCCGTAGTTGGGCATGATCAGGGCTGGCTCAGCAGACGTCCCCACTACACCTGCTATGCTGGAGTCTGGCCAGTTACCAATGTCTGCATTTGTTACCACCTCTGGTGTCAGTTCTAAGTCTGTGTGGAATAGGAGTTATAACAGAGCTGGCTAAAGTACAGTGGTGTCAAAGTGTGGAATATCCATAGTGCATGCTGTGTGGGGTCATTGACTACATTTGCTTTGAATGGGGAAGTTATACTAAGGTAAGAAATAAAATTACATCGTCTTAGTGTCATAGTCAACATTACTCATTTTTCCTAAATCACCACACTGTAGTCATCTCTGTACCTTGTCATTTCTTTCACATAGAAATTTTAGCTTCTGTGCTTTTTTGTGCATAAATACTCCTTCCAGATTTCCTGTTTCCACAGAGCGTAGTTCAATTGCCTTCTCTCCCCAGCCCATGACCTGATTAGATTGAAGGTAAGCTAAAAGAAAAAAAAAATTAAAATTGATACTATGTAGCAGCTGAAAGACTGATTCTTGTGTCATTTGTGTCAATATGGACCTGAAGCATTTCTCTTTGCTAACAATGTATTCTGAATTATTTGTATATTAAGTTTACACAAAAAGCCTTGGGAACATAATTAAATTTCAGTTTCTCCTCTCAGACTTATTTTGGACTCTAGGCATAAATCTTAAGTATGCTACTATTGTATGTTTTAGAATCACAAAAGTTTGGAGGAAACCTCTGAAGGGCATCTTGTTTAACCCCCGCCCCCAGAGCTGGACCAAATGAGACAAGCTTACTCAGAACCTTGCTTAGACATGTTTTGATGGATATTTCACAACCTCTGAGCTCCTGCTGCAGTGCATCACTATTTTCAAGGTTAAACATTTCTCCTAATTGGAATTTCTCTTGGTGCAACTTGTGCTCATTTTGCCTCTCATCCTCTCACTCTACATGTCCAAGAAAAGTCTTGACTCTGTCTTCTGTGTACCCTCCTGTCAGGAAGCTAGGTTTGTATTTACTATGGAGTTCAGCTTCGTCTGAAAACTAAATAGTTTTGAATCCTAGACTACAGCATGATTAATTTGGTCTCCTTAGCTATTCTCTTCCCATCACTGGTTACGTGCAGCATCTCCAAGAAGTTAACACCACAGACTTCAAGTTAGTCACAGTTTCAACAAAATCCTCTGATTAGTGTATGTATGGGCTTCCAAGGTAAAAACACACTAGTTATGCTCTATTGATAGTTAATGCTCTGCAACTGTTGTTCTTGCTCAACTATGAACTGTTATTTCATCAGTCCGAGAATTCTGGTGCTCTGAAATGATGTACAGGCAATGTGTGCATTTGACTGGTTTTTAGCTTCAGTGAATAGCGCTTGCCTGCTATACATTATTAGTGCAGGCAATGTCTGTTCCTTAAAACCCTCCAAGCTGATTTAGATTTTTGTCTAAAAACTAAACTTTCAGTACACAATGATACAGGAAGCAACAGCCTGCAATTCTACTTTAGAACGACAGCAGAAAAGAAAGGCAATATGCCTGAGTGATTGTATATCCTTCTTCTAGCAGCTGTAGATTTAATATTAACTTGGAATCCTAGTTTTATAATTGTCAGAACAAGTGTACAAAAATTATACCTCCTTGGAAACATATGTGGTTTGGCGATAATGTTGTAGTTTTAGTTCCCTCAAAGTCTACAAATTTCCCCTAAATCTCTTGAGTAGACTTCCCTTTCAGTTATTCTTTGTGCACACTGAAGGCTTCCGTGCCACTACAGCTGAGAGCAAGAAAATTCTTTCCCGTATTGCAGTGATATGGAAAGAGGAAGAAACCATCCTGTTTGAAAAGCAAAACAGCAGTGAGCAACTGAGGATAGGTGGGAAAGAGAAGGGGGGATAGGGGGGACAGGGGTATTTTCTAAAAATCAGTTCCTAGGCTTTACAACAGGGCACTACTGCTGTAGGCTGCGAGTAAGAGTGTCATTAACATTTCTGAATCACTGCAGCATGATGAGCACCAGGGCAGCATCCATGCAACAAGCGGTTTGTATCTTAAAAGGTAGGTTCAGACCACACATAAAGTGAAGAAGATAAAAATGATACAATACTCAGACATTTGCTATTTTTTGGTAACAACTGACAGCACATTACCCTTTTCAAACTTTGCTTTTGAACACAACAGAGGGACACTGGTTCTGGGGGGTTGACGGCGAGGCAGGTGTGTATATATAAACATGAAAGCATTCTATGGCTATGCTGTTCAGTATAGGTCATATAGGTCCAGCAACAAAGACCTCATCCACTCATAAATCCCCTTATCTTTCCCACTACGTGAAATCTGCACTCAAGTTGTCAGTACGCTACGTCTGTATTGGCTGTATCCATGCCTTTGGCAGATTTCAGTTTGATAGCATCCTTGCAGCTCTCAGTAAGAGCTTAATTAGGCTCAGTTACAACCTCTAGGTCATCCGGGATAGAAAGCCCTGGACAACTGGACCACTACTGCTATGTTCAGAAGCGACCTGATCTCCAAGCAGTATTAAAATAGGAATACAATAAAACAGATACACTAAGTTGAGCCAGTGATGCTCTGCTGGCTGGCCAATATACTGAAAACCTGTCAACTGGCAATGGCAAATTTCAGTTGAAGTACAAGTAGCACAAAACCTCATTCTTGTAGCAGAAAATCAGAAAGTTCTCTCTCAGATTGCATCTGTGGAATAATGTGCCAACACAAATGCCCCATTATACCACTGGTGAGGTTGTCCAGTTACAATGATTTACCTATACATGAAAACTAATTTGGAGGATAGCAGGCTGTGAATCCAAAGGTACTGAGTCTTGATAATCTTCCCATGTGAGTGTACTTACAAGTGTTTCGTGCAAAATGACTTGAGAGCAGATTAGATACTCAGAATAAAGTTGTCTTACTCTGGAACAAAAGCTCCTATACCATGAGCAACTTTTGAGTCCACTTTCCACCTCAACAAGCTTTAGATAAAAATATTGTGTGCTTCCAGCTGGCAACACATTAGGGTGTTTATATTACACACAATGCAAGATTGTACTGGTTTCTAGCAACCCTAAACCTAGACAGCCACGCCGGTCCTTTGCACAGTAGCTCAGGAGAAACTGATTCCGACTGATGTGCCAATATTGCTTAACATACTGGAACAAAGCCAGTCAGAATTACCTGAAGTTCCCTTGCTTCCCCAGATTACCGCATATCTTAAAAAGACTTACAGTTGTTCATGTGGTTCCAGTTACACCATTTACACCAGCATTACTCCCTGGACATCAAAGGATATATGCCATAAAGTTAGTATAGCAAAGAGAGCTCAAAATCAGTTTCTTAACATCATGAAAGCATTAGCAACGTTCTAAACTTGGGGCAAGACTTGGTATTTCCTGTGTACAGTTTGTATTACATTGAGTTGAGTAGAGCCCCCATTCAGGGGAGTGACTGCTTCAAGGGGAAATGGTTAAGGGAGGTAGGAAAGAAATTACTGAGCCATATTGGATCCATTAACTTCCATGAAGCATCACTGAGATGAGCTAGTGATGTCAGTCTCACACCAGTAGCACTCAGTCTGAATGAGGTAAGTGCACTTGGTACACAGAACCCAGGTACTGCTACAATCTCACTCCCTTTAACCTTTCTTTTTTAAACTTTCCCTTCAAAAATCTCTTTTCTGATCTCATGTACTGAATTTGGCTCACTGCCCTAAGCCATTATTCCCAATTGACCTCTGCATGAGAGCAGAATCAGGCCAGCTTTTAGCAAAATATCATAAAATTGGGCTTTTTCAATTTGTGTTAGAGAAATAGGGCAGGAAAGGACTTTAATGCACCTTCTCTTCCATCAATATCTCTGTGCCACATCAGTATTGCTTCTGACAGTTGTTTGTCTAACATGACCTTAAAGACCTCTAGTGATGGAGACTCCAAAAATTCCCCGGGCAACTGATTCCACATAAATCAAGACGTTCGAAATGAACAAACTGAACATGAATTAAAGGAGTCTGCCCCACTTTTGCATGCCCACGTCATGATATCAAACTCCATTTCACAGGGTAAAAGAGAACGTATGCTGCTTTACTTAATTCCTTTTTGGGAGACAGAATGTGCATAAGTGAAATTCAATGCAAACAAGCTGTTTCTTAAGCCCTTTTTAGTCTTGTTTTATAGAAAGAAAATATTACAGCTATATTTGTATTTAGCCCTTCATACGTGAAATATCTCTGAGATGAAACATAGATAGACTACTTCTACAATTTTAATTTCCCATGGGATTTGAGTTTCCTCTCTCTCTCTCCAATTTCTTATTAACAGATCGGTCACAGAGGTCCCAACTTAAAGACTATGAGAGTAAGCTATATTTAGATTCCCTACCCTAAATCCATCCATTATAGTACAAACAATTTTTTATTGTTTTGTAGTCAATATGAAAGTTTTCTTTCAAAATAATCATTTAAAGAAATCAAGAAATGAGCAGAGGATGACTAGAGAGCACCCTGAGGTTAATGCAAGACCCTTCTGTCTCTGAAACACAGAGTGATAACTTTGAGATAAGTTTATACGGACCTTAAGAGGTCTGAAATAGGTCTGGAAATTCCAGGAAAACCGGATCTCTTATGAAACTTTCAAGATCCCACTAAGTTTGACCATGCAAATAACACAGTTATTCACACTTCTCTCATAATAGGTGATGTTTTTGTCTGGAGCCAAGAATTTCAAAGTATCAAGAAAATTAATAGGAGCTAGTGGGAAACAATTACTGAAATAATAAGTTACCAGAGGTCTTTGTTTAAAGTTTGAGTTGTGTGTTGAATTACAGGTTGCGTTAGTTTGTTTTTAGTGGAAATGTGATTCCAATCAGGAGTCAAATTAATCTTGTACCACATCACAAAGATTGACAGTTTCTGTTCCAAAGAAATAAATTTCTAAGATACCAGCAGTGCTGCAGCAGCAGAAACACAAGGGTTCTCAAGCTAACATACTGGAAAATTTTCAAATGACAACCGAGACGGGCTGTTTGGAGACTGCCTCCCTTCAGCTGTGGAATCTGCAGAAGTATAAACAACAAAAGAGACAGATGGATGGAGACGGACACCTTTCCTTCCAGAGAAAACCTACAGTCTTGCTTTCTGAGCACTGGGAGAAGTTCTACAAAGAGCTAGCTGTTTACTCAGCTCTCCTGACCTTACCATTGAATTACATTTCATCTAATTTACCTTCTGCTTCCTCAGCAGGGTGTTCTATTATATCTGTCCTACCTACTCGTCCCTGGATGGGTACCACCTTCCCCTGTGGTGGTGCCCATTTCTCTAGACTGACTACAGAGAAAATCTGAACTATTCACATAGACAAGACTCCTATATAGTAAAACTCACCAGACAGGATGCCACCCTCACAAGCATCTTCTTCAGCCTCTTCCTATTTAACTGCCCTAAAATACTGTAACAAAAATGCTTAGGTAATTTCGTACCGATAGCTCTCCATGAAAATGATTATCATAGTGGTGTGCTGAAGAACAGGAGAAATGGCTGCATGAGCACATGGGAAGGCGAATGTCCAAATGGGATTCCTTCTATTAAGATGTAATCAGCCTTGGGAAATGGAGAATATCATGCCTAGCCAGATGTATACTGAAGGATGTTTTAAATTAGAGTAATTAACTGGCACAAAAGATCACATATTCAGCTGGTCCAAAGCGGTGAAGCTTTATTCACTTCAATGCCAGCTGGGTACGCACAAGGAAATTTTTACTGATGTTAAGGCAGTGTAATTTCCAGGCTACAGGAAGGCTTTACAAACCTATCTCTCCTATCTGGGGGTTTGACAATTCAGTACTTTCAGCAACATTAGGAAGAAGGACTTAAACTCTCTCTGGTCCACTTCTGAGGCATTCCTGCAAAATTTTATCTAGATGAAGTGAAAAAGCTTTGAGAGCAATCCGTGCCCAGTGACACAAACTGCAAATTTCCAAGTAGGAGTCATAGATCGATGCAACTCTTCTTGCGATATCCCCATTTCTAAAGCAGGATGTAAGAAAGCTCTTTGTTCCTTCTATATCATTCGTCTTTGAAACACACGATCTATTTAGTAACAGTGACTCTTTAGGACATAGCATACAGTAAGAATAATACAACTAGAAAGGCTGTAATAGTTACAAATAACATCCATGGCTTTAAAAGTATTAAACGTGAGATTAGGGTTAATCTCTGGCAGGGTACTTATATAAATGCAGCTGATTTTAAAATTGTTTCTTCCCAAGGCAGGGAAAAAGAAGTATGTGTAGGAAAACAAGAGTTTAAATATTTATGAAAATCAGGTATCATAAATGCACACCGTAAGGTGAATAAGACATTACAGTTTGAAGAAAACGTTCACGTTAAGTAAGCTTGCTTCTTTTAGTAAAGCCTAAGGAAGCACGTCCTGTAACGACATGCTTCTTGAAAGTGTCTCCTTCAGATAGCATTTGTCAGTGCAGCTTCCAACTCTGTTCAGTACTTCTCATTAGAACTCTTCCTACCCTGGCTGAATAATTGCTTTTTGATTATTGTTTATTTCTTATGGTGTTTCTGACATTAATTCAGAGGGGATGTAAAATTCCAGCATATCAAAGACCATTAGATATTCCTCTGAAAAATGGAGAATGGACTTGATACATCTTAATTACACCCTGCAGCTCTGATATGGGCTGAAAATTGGAGATACGGCTACTCAGTGAAAGGAAGGAAGTGCTATATAGTTAGCTTACAACCTTATACCTGCTTTGCGAAACTGAAGCAGTTTTGTTGCTGAATTTTATTGAAACAGTGCAAAAAATAAGTTGTCTTGTAGTGATCTGTGTTCCAGAGGTGGGCTGCTTGCCCTCAGTACTGTCGAAAACCCTCTACAAATGTCAGACACGGCATTTACTCAAGGGTGTTACTCTACTGATTTTAATGGACCTTTCCTAAAACTAGCCAGCTAGAAGTGAAAGGAGAAAGGTGAACATCCTCAATTTTTCACTGTGGCATCCAGTGTCTGCCAAGCTAAAAATATGCTTTTATACAATCTAAGCGTCTTGGGCTTTTATTGTTTGTGGGTATGCTTGTTTTAAGATGCAGAAGAACAGGAGTGAGCCGGAAAAGAAATTAAAAGCAACAAATAATAATAACAAACATCTGCCTGCGGTGTTCTTTGTTTTCTCCACACTGTTAACTTGAAGCCCTCTGGGGAAGGTGAAACAAACAACTGTCCTGGCTGTGATACACTGAGAATCTCTTCCTACAAAGCCAACTGCAAGCACAGAGAGATTGAGAATCCACGAGAAATACCCTGGGCTGGCAGCAGTCTGAATTTAAAGTGATAAAAATAAGGGGCCATGTGACAGCAGTTACAGACCTCTTCAGTAACTGACCCCTCTATAGCTGTGAATTTTTACATAAAATGCTGTGGGCTATGAACAATCAAAGTAGGAAACGAGCACCATTTTTCCCTTTCTAATTCACGTAAGTCTCTCTATGAAAACTGGTGGTAGGCTCCATCCTCAGTGAAGTTTGGCTGTATAGTCGAGGTATGATGCAATAAACAGTGTGCCAGGAATACAAACTCTCATGATCCAAATGTGAAGACCCTGTTGCAATCATTGGCTGTCTTAACACAAACATACATAAATCTGTTTACTCTCGACACATCTAGTTTGCTCAGAAGTTGCTTTATGTGCCATACAACCACTTTGATATGGACACAAACCTCATAAAGAAGTCAGCCTCCATGCAGCAGAATCTTAGATTTAATAAAGCGCTATTTTTCATACATACCTACAGATGCTGGCATTTCTCCCCACTGTAGAACAGTCTCCTTTGTGAAATGCCCATATATATCAATGTAGATGCCTTCATCTTCATAGGTGAGTAACAGCTCCATTCCGCTGGTATTCGGGAGGATGATAATGGCATGTGGGCGAATAGTCCCCTGGATCTAGAATCACATTTTACTAAGATTTAGATCAGAAAATGGACTGCAATTTTAGTGACTGCATCAATCTAACTAGCTTGGCAGAGCAATAAAAAGAACTAGCTCATGGCTCATGGAAAGTGAAAGAAATGCCTGTTTGCAGAAAGGCTGTATAGTTTGCTAGCTAGCCTCTGAAACAGGCTTTCTCCCCTCCTCCCCCCTTTGAATGTGACAGTAGGTTTGCAAACAAATCAATGTTCAATATTTCACTTTTTATTTACGTTTAATTGGTTTCAAGAAGCCATGGAGCCACCGAGACACAATAATATTTACTTACTCACTCACAAAACACTTGCATTATATAAACAGAAGAAAGGTGAAATAAATTTGAATTTGCGATTATGTCAGAAGATGAAGGACAAAAGCTTCCACATTCCAGGAAAGCAGTGCTTTCACTTTCCATGATATTTCCCTATCCCCACTCACAAGCTAAAACCTGTAAATTCAACAATATTTACAGCAAGTTGAAAAGTCACCTGGACCTTTCAAATACAAGCCACTCTCTGTCCTTCCCTTCCCACATCCTTCACTAAAAATAGTTCCCCATTTAAATGCTGTTCAGCATACATTTTCTGCGTGCCACAGGAACAGTGCATTTCGCTCACAGAGATTATTTTAACAGCTGTTCAATGCACTAGAATCTCTCCCAGAAGCCAACACGTCCCAAGTGAAAAGAAAGTCTAAGTATACAACCATGAAGGTGGGGTTTTACAAAAGCGTTTTGGAAAGAAAAAGAGGACAGCCTTAGAAAACATTAACAAAGCATTTCCTTGTTTAAAGCACTACTCAAAGCAGGATGTTACATAGTAAATTAAACCACTACAATTAATATTTTTATAGGAAGCACACGACTGGAGTTTCTACATCATTTTCGCAAGCCAGCAACACACAGATCTTTTTTTCTTTAAGCACATACATTTATGCACACCGTAAGGGCACAATGAACAGTAAAAGAAGCACTGAAGCTGTACTTGCCAAACCGAATACACTCAGGCCAACCACTTGACTCCATGCCTCCGCAACAACTATCCGTAACACTAGAACGGGTATCCAGAGTCGCAGAGCAATTTTAATGCGTTGCCTTGGTACTCGCATGAGCGATCGAAGCAGGTAAGAGATGAAGAAAGAGGTGGGGAACCACGAAAAGAGGCTACCAGAAAGCAAGAGTATCTAAAGTCAGCCTGTTAAAGTCTGGTCTGTTGCCACCACAAAGCTCCTTGAGAGAATTATCCAATTCTAGCAGATGCTCTTTAAAATAATAAAATACTGAAAAAGAGAGAGCCACTGTAGCAGCAGATTTATTTCAGGTCTAAGACTCTAAAGGGAAAATATATTTTTAGTACATGCTAACTTTTGGTTGAAGAGCGCACACAAATGAAGACAGTCTTAAAGGTGCCCCACATGTTCAGGACAGTCACCTGGGAAATCTCTCTCATCAGGTACGTAATTATATTTGCAGCCTGTTGAAAAACGAAAGCCTCGAAGAAGGTTCACTTTTTTCTTTGCCGTTCTTATCTTGGGTAATTATGCTAATGATCTTTTTGGCAAGTCATTATTCACCTCACATAGCAACCAGCTTCCAGGGATGGAATGCAGGCACCACGCTCAGATTTATAAACTGACGTGAATTTTTCATAGTTGCATAGTTAATAAGGCTACTGATTGTCAGATTAATTTAGCCCTCTAACAAAATAAAGTCCCTTAAAACAAAAACCCAGAGAAATAAACAGCACAAGTTTTTAGCATGCGATTCAACAGTTTGTTCCGAACAGCTAGAAAAGTTACTTTTTAATTAAGAGAAGTTTATAAACTTAACAGCCATCCTTAGACTGTGCAGCAGAAACACAGGTCTGACAGAAGGCTGCCACTCGTCAGGGCAGCAGAGCGATCAAGAGGCTTGCCTGGGAGGAGTGGGTTTTCATTTCGTTTGAAAACATGGGCTGACAGTGGAGAAAAAGAATTTAAAAAACAAAAATGGTTCAAGGCGCAGGCTGCAACATGCAGGTCTGGGATGAGATTTCTTCAGACCACCTAAGCGGAACGTTGGGGCACATTGCCTTGGGATACAAGGAGGCCATGGCACCCGGATGAGCTAACCCCCTGCCCCTGTGGAACTCTGTTGACTTCAGGGAGGTTTTCAAGTGTGCACAGAAGTTTCCTTGGCAGGAGCCTCCCATCAGACTGGAGCCATGGGATCCTGCCAGTTTTCTGGACCTAAGCTCCCAAGTTTCTCTGGCTTTTGGGACTCACAGCTTTGAAAAGAACTATCTAGAACAGCTAAAAAATATGCAAACAAAAAAAATACTTAAACCATAGCACAGACTTCATATTGGACAGCCCCATGCCAGTCACTCACTTCTGCAGGGGAATTACTTTGCTGTTATCTGAGTTTAAGCAGGAATTTAGTGACCACCATCGCCTCAACGAACAGATGCACAATGCAGTATGTACACATCAACCTGAAATCAACATCTTCATGCCAACTTCTTGACAATCTAATGAGAAAATCCTGACGAAAATGTGAAAATTCTTTCGAATTTAAAGACTGATTTCACAGGCAACAGAACAGTAATATCAGCACATTTATTTAGTCTGGAAGTTTCTGCAAAGTCATGACTGAAAGGCAAATCACATTTTGCGCACAGAGCCTGGATCTGTAACCATGCGAAACAAATGCAGCTTTGCTCCGTGGTGAAGAAATTGGGATTATTCATGGGTGCACAGGTACTCCCGGCACCTCTAGCTACAGGTACTCATTGGTGCAAGGGTAGCATGCTTGCAGTGGCTCAAGGTTAAAATATGTTGCAACAGTCTTTGTAATCCAGGCCAAATTTTGTCTCAGTTCAGTGATAATTTAATCAGCTTCTTAGCAAGACTGAAAACCACAGTGGTAGACTGTAAAAGTCACCTAAATTCATGTAGATATTATTGTGTCTGTGATTGCTTAAGAAGTCCTAAGTTTCATGGATAAATCAATTAAAAATAGTACTATCCATACAACAGGCTTTCTGACGTTAAATGAGTAAAACTGATATTCTAAATGTGATAAAAGCCTTTTAACAGAACTTCAGTGTTACAAAAGTATGTGAAAAGTGGTTTTCTATTAGCTGGCATACAATAATTATTCTCTTACCCTGTCTTTTGAAATATAGCACAACTCAACTTGATCATCACCACCATACAGCCCAAAGAACAGAAGCATTTACGTAGTTTTTTGGAGTATCTTACGTGTGTTGGAAGGTACAGGTCATACACAGATCCAGAGTCCACATCAATAGCGTGAAAGCCTACTAGTGAGCCATATATGACTTTTAATCTTTGTCCATTTTCAACGGTCAGGTCAACTGACAGTGGCTTGTGATGAAGTGAGGTAAAGGACTAGAAAAAGAAAAATACACTATGTAAGACAATAAAGCTGTTGGTTTACAGATCTACATAGCCTGATCTTAAGGATTTTCAAAACTCAAAAGTTAGACAGCTATTTTTGTTCAATAGTATGTTACCCTTAAGGAGCTAAGTATCCATCATCCACTGAGCTGCAAGTAGAGCTGGATAACTCACTTGGGTTTTGAAAATCAATCAGATTCTAGAAACGGACTAAGTAAAAATTAGGCTGAGTACCATTCGTGTTCAATTTCCTCCTCTTTTGAGGGAAAACAGCATCAGCTTTGTGCACTCAAACATACATTTTGGCACAGCACTGAAACAAGTTATTCACATCTAACAGAACTGTGACTGCGACAGTGTTATGCCTGCCATCTCCGATGTATGTCAAATGAGCTACGTTTTCTTTAAAAGAATACTCATTTTATCTTTAACCAGAAATAAATGTTACACAAAGCAACAAACAGCAAAAGCAAAGAGTAGATCAGAGACAGTAGTGCATCTGAACCAAAGTGAAGTTTCCACTTACCTTAAAAGCCATGAATTTGTGATAAGGCTTTGGGGCCCAAGCATAAACCTCCACCGAGTTTTTCAAAGCAATGACAAGGAATTTGATTCTCTCATATTTTACTGTAATACAAGAACAATTCCTTAGGTACCAGACAGACACTTAAATCAAAGACTATCACATGAAATAATGTCAATGGACTGCTTGTAGAGGTAGGCATTATCCGGCAAGGGAGACTAATGGATTCTGGACATCAATGTTTAGTATCACCAGTGACAATACCTTGACTGAAAACCTATAGTTCATTTATTCTCATTAAAGCCAGATGACTGTTAACATAATTTATAAATTGCTTTTCATATATCTATGAAAAAAAACCCCAAACATATCTTACAAGTCAGGAAAAAAAAATCTTGACCCTACAGCTAAGCCAACCTGCTTTAGTTTTTAAATGTGAACACACACCAACACTGCTGCTGGTTGTGAATAAGCTACTTCTGGAGGAATGGTGGTTGTTGGCTAAACAATTCCATTACACTCTGCAGGAGGAATTTTCATTTCAATGTTCACGTGTGGGGTTAAATCCCCATGCGCTAGTGTGGGCGAAGGACTGTCATGTTTCCGAGATGAGTAAGCATTTAAGAGATGAGCAATTTCTCTAAGTTGATTAAGCTCATGTTGGGCCCATCGAGAATAAATGAAGAATCATGCACTGAAAATTAAGGCATTAAACCGTGACATTTGTACATTGCGTTTTCACTCTGCCAGAGACAAGCATTTCCTTTGGAAACAGAACACTAGGGTACTGCATCCCAGCTGTCCTGGTTTGAGCTGTCCCAATGCAGTACTCCATCCCATACACATCACACTCAATGTAAAGCTGAGGGATCACAAGGGTCCCTCCCTCTCCCTTTAGGGCCACGAGCCTGGTGGCACCGATGGGCTCTAACGGCCCTAAGCAGCCTCACCTGGTGCTTCCACCCACACCCGTGGCCCAGGAGCCTATTTCAGCCCAGCACAGGGCTGTCAGTGGGGGTCCTGGTGATATGGCAGGATACTGCTCTCCAGCTCCGCCCAGTTCCTTGCTCAAGCGTCTGAGCAGGACTCTGCCCCATTCTTCTGCCTTCGATCCTGATCCATGCATTCCTGAATCCAGCTCCTGCCTGCTGCCAAGTACAGTGTGGGACTTGGCTGGAGCATGCCCCACGGCGTCTGGGTGACGTATTCGTCATTGGCAAGGCGGGAGCTTGATATCGGTTTTGTATATATTTGTTATTATTTCATTATTATTCTTCCAATTATTATAATACATTATTACTGTAGTTAGATTAAAGCTTTTTTAACTTTTCCAACCCGTAAGTCTCTTCCCCACTGTTTTGGTGAGGGAGGAGGTTAACAAAGAGCAGCTGTCGTCCGTTTAATAGCCAGCCCAGCTTTAAACCGTGACACCAATGCATTCACCCTTCATTTTATATTCAGTGTCTGCTTGGCAGGGATTTTTAAAAGATGCAGGTGTTATGCTACTGAAGTAAGGTTTGTTTTCTGTGGAAGGAGGGCTTGATCAGCCCTCGCTGCTTATGAAAGACGCGGTTCACACTGGCCAAACATATACCAGAGGCATGAAAGAGGATAACGCTGAACACTGGTCAGGAAAACCTCACACAGGCAAAGAAAAAAACCGAATGACCAAAACGCAGAACAGCACATCCTTTTCCTCTTCTACCTGGACAAATGGCTGTAAAACCACAGGGCAAGATACCCGAAGATGCACCAACAGAAAAATAACAGCAGCTGTTCGTCAAAGAAGTAAGACTGGCTTGTCATATGTAAACACAGAAGCTCCTACCAGATGTTTGCCTAATTTTAAGATAACTATTTCTTTTTAAAAAAAAAACCTCACACCAAACCCAAAGATGAGCAACTGAAGTTGAATACCTGGGTGCTTAGCTATAATCACAAAGTAAGTAACAAAGCACATCTGTTTCACATTCTTTCTTGGATTTAACCCTTGCCACTTCTAAAGTCATGAGATATAAAAGCAAAAAAAAAATGTCAAGCAAGGTATTGATGAGAGCCAGCCACCTCACTGTCTCCTGCACTCCTCTATATCATTTCTCTATTTGACTTTGAAAAAAGTGCCAGCTTCATACACCATCTTTCACCAAAGCAAAACTCGCGCTATACATCACCACCCCTCATGCAGTTAAATGACAGAAACTATCACAATACTGACGTTCATCTTCAAGAATGAGTTGCCTGAAAGTCAAATAAAAAGCAAGATGGTTTTTCAACTGCTATGGTACCACTTCCAGTGTGTAAGTTTAAACAAAGGTATATTTAGATCTTTTATGAACTAGAGACAGGGATGAGCTGTAGCATGTCCATCTATCCTAGCTCTGGACAGCCTACAAATATGATTTACTAGTACTTTACTAGCTCAATTTCTTAGCAGTGACTCAGGGCCACAAGGGAAGCTGAATAGCACGGAGGTGAAAAACATCAGTCTAATTAAAACCTTAAGTAACTACAGAACTTCTAAATCACTAAGGGAGCAACAGACCAGAGCTCACACTCCCTTCTTCCAGCCATTGCAGGGAATACCCATAACATCATCTGGTAACTGCTGCAAGAAGAGTTGCTACCTGGAATGACAGGGAGCAAAGCATCTGCCATGTAAAACAGGAGACCTGAAAAAGCTCAGAGTTATTCGGCCCAATACAATCCTGAAACAGAGCTGAAGAAAAATGCCGGTGTCATGAGATGCAAAAGGATGATTAAGCAGCTCTGCAAGGAAAAACCAAATGTCCTTACCGACTTTGTAGTGCACGCAGCCTTCCAGGTCACCCACAGACACCCAGCCTTGCCGCTTCTCCACCTCTGGATCATTGCGCAAAATTTTATTTCTCAGCCATGATAAGTAATATACCCTCAACTTATTCTTCTTCCCTAGGATTTTGAAAAAAAGACAGACATAACGTTTTAACTCACTGAGGCCAAAGAGTATGTCCCTGCAGACACACGTATTATCAGAAATAATCACGCTACCTGGCATTTACTCTTTAATGTGAAAGAAGGAACACAGGTATGGCCTACAACGGCCATTTTCAATAAGTGACTCATTTAGTTCTAATTAACCGACAATCTTCATTACAAATAGCTATTTTCTTTTGGATGCCTTTCCAGGTGAGAATTACTTTGTCATCTTTCATCTCAGCCAATCTTTCTGTTGCTTTAGTTGGTAAGTACATACGGTCAACAGCAGTCTGGGATCACAGGTTAATCTAAACGAGAAGGACTGCGCCACGTAAGCAACCGGACAAACAGCTCTCACCATCAGCTACCACAGCGAGTCTGGACTGGAGACAAGGAGCTGCCGTTCCTTGCTGGACCTACATCTCTGAGCTTGTTATGTACTAAGCATCCTTTGAGGCCACTCTCATCCATGGGGAATAAGGGCCTCAGTACCTTGCAGGGCAGAGTCCAAGCTGTTTGTCAGCAACGGCTGAAGACGCTACTCCATTTAATGTTCCTGATGCTGTCACAGTATAGATCACTCTCATGTTACTCAGACATGTTGTTGAACACCAAATGAGGTTATTTAATGATATCTTTATAGAATTGCACTTAGATAAATGCTCACCCATCACAGAAACAAGCAAACAGACCGACAAACTATAACTTGCTGACAACCAGTTCATTTTAAGGACATGAAACACTTCGTACTTCCCACAAACCGTTTTACACATTAACCAGGTAATGAAATATCCCAAAGCCTCTCTAAAATGAGAAAGTAAATGTTAAAAATTCAAGAGTTTTCCTATTAACAAGAATAACTGTCCTGTGCTTTTCTGTAAGAGGAAATTTCTCAACCTAGTTTATAACCTAATTCTTCTTTTTAATTGCTTCCAACCGCAATGGAGGTCAGATACTTTTAGACACTGAACTAACCTGATATAGTAATTAGCACATTGAGTCCTTCCAAAACATCCATTTGCTGGAATCGTCTCCTGGTAATCAGCGAATACACTCTTCCTTGCCCACTTCTGTCCAACAGCCACAATCCATTCTCTGTTCCTACCAGTAAATTTACTCCTGTTGATACACAAAGAAAACCCCTGCATAAATCACCTAATGGTTCAGAGGCCACGGTGTGTTCATTGTTTTAAGAACGGATTCTTATTTAGTCTTACTTGATGGTACCTGGTAATTTCTCTGTTGCTCTGTGGATGACCTCCCAGGAAAATGAATAGAAAAAAAGGATCTCACCATTACAGTTTTTACCCAGCAGAACACTTACATGCCCACGTAACTTGAAGGATGAGTAGTTCTGCTGAAGTCAATGTCGATTTAAACAAAAAGGAAAATACTTTGCAAACTTGAGCTTCTCAGGTGACCTTGGAAAGTGCCTGTGAGCACTGCAAAAGTCCCAGTCCAGCACCATGCCACTGGCAACACAGGAGAGCCAACTAAACGATCTAAGGGTCTCTACCAATTAAAAAAAAAAATCTCTTTCCCCAAATACAACAAATCAAATCACAGGAGCACCAAACTTACGGGAAGAAGGGCTGCTGTGATGAGGAAGCAGAGCGTTTGTTTAAAAACAGTCTGTGTTTTGCAAGAATGCTTTCAAATGCCAAATTAAAGGAGTAAATCCATCTGAAATCCAACTACTCCCAAGGAAGCAAAGGCTCCAGTGAGTTGCTGACATCAGAGGACGTCAAAAACTGTGTTCAGCTAGCATGACATCTATGTGTCCTAATCAGCAGGTTCTAAAGAAGTGACATGAGGTATCCTGCTGTAACAAGCAACCTCCTCTACTGGCAATACTCTGACGAGCGCCTGGTGCTCTTCACCCTCAATGCACATTTAATTACAGAACTTGCCACACAGCTCTGTTCTTAATTTAAAATCTTGGTCTCCTACAAAAATACGTTACACAAAATCTGTGAAGCTGTAAACTGGAAATCTACATTTCCTTTGGATAACGTTTCGTTTGCTTCATTCATTTTCCATTCCAGACTGAAAAAGTGAGGGGGAGTAAAAGGCTGGGTGAGTCCCATAGCACACGTCTGTTGTTCTGAAGTAGAAAGATGGTTAAAACAACTCAAGAGCTTAGCTACTGTGAGACTGGGACAAGGTCTACAGTTGCTGAAAACTGGTCTGACTACACTCATCTTGGTTTTACACCATGTGAACCTGACCCTGTAAAAAGGTTGATCCAGTGAGGTTCTGAGTAAGCACTGACAGCAAGAACTAAGGAAGCCAAGCTTTAGGAAAGACTGACACCTGACCTGCTTCAGATTCATCAAATACCTAACACGACAGCAAAAGGCTTCAGGTTTGGATTATTTCCACTGGGTCAGGGCTTAGTGTGACCAGCTGTACTCATGTGCAGCTAAGACAAGACTAAGTATCATGAGCTACGGAAGTTACTAAAACATATGGAACTTTTGGCTCTTCCAATGAGTGCAATTTCAATTTTGTGCCCAATCAAAACATTTTCTCATTCTGATGCACAAAATCCTTTGCAACTTTAAGTCATCTGTTTGCCATCTCCTACCCAGAAGGCAATCTCACACAAGTGACGCAGGTATCTACTCAGGGATCCACTCCAGGACTTTGACAGGACGGGTGCAATACAACTGTGAAATCTGCCTGGCACATACTGCCAGCCCCTCCTGCTGCTGCCTTCCCTCCGTACGCATGCCCAAGTACTTCTGAGCTTACCCCACAATGCAGCACAAAGGACCTCTGAGTTGAATTTCTTCTTGTATTTACGAATTTCTGGACTGTCACTCTGCGGGCGGATATTGGTTGGGTTGACGTTGACAACGGAGCCCTTCCTTGCATTTTCTCTCCTGACAGGCTCAGGTTTTGCACTAGATGCTAGAGTGAAAGACATACACAAGCCTGAAAAATGCTGCTGTTTGGCTACATCTCATATTTGGCCTGTTTATGGCAGAAAGAAAGAAATCCCAGAAGGGTGAGAAGACACCTTGGGAGCATGACATAGCCAGAGGAAAAAAACCACACATATGGAAAATTCCTCAGGCATTCCCGAGTAAGCACTGTGGTGACACAGCAGCAGAGTAGAGCAAGCCACATCTGGAAGGGCAGAAGCAGTACAATGAAAATTCACAGCAATGTGGAGTTTCAGTTACTGGCGATGTTACCGACAGTTTCCATTTCCAAGCAATAGGTCCTCCCCCAGCATCTTCCCTCCCAAAAAAAAAAAAAGAAACCAGGAGCGACATTTTATGAGCAGGGAGAACTACTCACGAGAACTACAGGAAGGTCCTACTGGACTGGTGGGAGGGGTGATTGGCAGAAGTCTGGGATCTATGAATGAAGTAAACGATGTTGTAGACGACGTACTGCTCTTTGAAGGTGTGCTTTCAGTGCACGGGGTCTACAATGAAAAACAACAGCTGCTTCAGGAAGACAATGCTAGGGGAGCAGACAGCACACAGCAATGTGGTGCCTCTGAGGTTCAGAAGAAATGGCTCATGGCACACTTAGACACAATGAACAGTCTTAAAGCAGTAGAAATTCAGTGACAGAAGAGGAGGCCTGAGCAGGGAGTTGTGTCGGGACGCTTAGCCAGGCACTGCACTGAAATAACCAATCCCCAGAAGAGGAGCACGTCGACCACTCCCTCCTGTCTCATCTGCAACAGGGCGTTGCTCAAATCTCTTTGCAGCAAGGAGGCCGCTGTTGCCTGAAGTAAGGCAGTTTAGGACGTGACCCCTGACAGAGATGTCATCTGCCTCCAGTGACACACTTCTCCCCAGGAGACAGACCCCTATGCTCATGGCAGTGTCAGAGCCCTTTTGGGGGCTGCAGAGACATGCTGCCCTGGCCCCTGTGCACTCCCACCTGACACATGGATAGAAGGAAGCCAGGGAAATTAGCAGAGGCAGATGAGAGTGCTGCCTTGTTGACATGACAGGAAAAGGAGCAGATGGTACAAGCCCTTCAAGCCTGTGTAAAGAGGAAGGGGGAAAAAGGGAAGAAAGGGGAGTAGAGCGAGATATGGGGGCAAACAAGTGGAACAATAAAATCTGTTAGGGAGCTGGAGATTTCTTATCCATCTTCTAGATAAAACTTCTAAATAAAAGAAGGGACGTGGCGAAAAAATCAAATCACAAAAAGAGACAGGACAGATGGAGTTAAAAGGCTCTCAATCTCAGGCTCCTAAGGGGTGGAGGAAAATGATGGTACGATTAATTCAATCTGTAATTTATCTCTTACCTTATTCAGAGGTTTGTTCTGAGGTTCCTGGCTCGTTAGTGGCACTTTTGGTGGGTTCACAGAGGAATCTGAAATTTGGCTTTGCTGGAGGAGATCTGGCAGGAGATAGTTCTGGTTGTTTATGCTCCAGAGGCCTTCTTGGGTGCTGGAAATTTGTTTCCCTAAAATCTGATCCTGCACATGACAACATACAGTTAAACTCCACATTTACCGTACTTCCAATGCACTATGCAACTCCTGTTAATTAGGACTGGCTTCCACTCTTGAAGTGCTCCATAAATGTTCCTCAACTATGTTACCTCAACCACATGTACAGAAGCAACTTCATCCTCAGAGGCACTTGAGACAGAATCAAATGACTTGTCCTAATGTTACAGATCTGACTCTACCTACCACAGTCAAGACGTCGGTACTTCTCCGTCCTGCCTTTAGTTCAAAGCCCCTTACCATTAATTTCATTGCTACTTTCCATTTACTGAATTAGGAAACCTTATTCTAGAATGACGACATTCGGTAGGACCAAGTATCAGCATTTTCAGTACTATGACGTTTGGTAATGCAGGTCTCCTTACAGGATCCCAGCTTCAAGGACATACTTGTAAACTATGTAAGGTGTGAGGCACCACACAAGCTCTCTCCACGACAGCACAAAATATGGAGTCAGAGATCGGTTTCTGGGAATACATGGCTTAGAAGCTTTGAGAGGAAAAGATGGGATGTGTAAAGCAAGTGGTGTCCCAGACAGGGAGGGCAGCACAGACGGATCCACCCCTGGTTGTGATCGGTCAGGGTACCTGAACACCATCAGCATTGGAACATAGAGAGTGACAGGAGGGAAGTGCTAGAAAATTCCTCCTGAATTACACCAAAGCAAAAAGCACCACCAAACCTGAGCAGCTTCTGGCTGGTTGATTTCAAGGCAAGTCTGTACATCGTACTGACTTTGATAAACAACCTACTGAAATCAGATAAGCTTTTTTGAATGCTGGCCAAATAATATATTTTTTAAAAAAAGTAGATAATTCTAAATAAAAGATGTTTGCCTTTTAAAAGCCATGTAACTAACTAGAAATCAAATTGATGCTCTAAGTATGTTACATTTTAATTTAGATGTAAAAAATCCAAACCAAACCATACATGTGCGTATTTGAATTAGGGTATCAAGCCAGTATGGGGCTTTTTTTGGTTCAGTTCAGATTCAGCTGAACTGAACCAAATCCCCATTTGAATCATTTGGGCAGTTTGGTACCCCCTAACCACTTCAAACCAGTTCATGCTGATGGTCTGGGGAAAGGGGTGCTGGAAGAAGTCATGGAGACTCACGATGGCTCTGGTTGGTGAAACAGAGGTGGGAGGAACAGACAGGATTCTCTGTGAGAAGGAGGGAGAAGACTGAAAGGCATCAGAGAGATTTGTGAGGAAAGGCGGCAGTCATCTGTCTGTTCTCCCTCCCGCATTGTCCTCCCCAAACCCACCAGAAAATATGACCTCCACTCTTTTCCATCCTCCCTCGGGATGGATGCTCAGATACCAGGGGAAAGCACTGGGCTGGTTTTGCCGCAAGAAAAATACTGGGTTTGCCCTATTTACAATTCCCTCTCCGAGGCAGGGTCTTTTCTCCTCGAGGATGGTGGGTTGAAGGCAAAGTGGGAGTCCTTCCCCAGTCAGGAAGGATGCCGCTCTGGACTGAAGCTTAGAAATCACACCAGAGATAAAGAAAACTCCTTTTTCTTCGTAGTCCTGCCACAGCTCACACAAACAGCTCTGGATAAAACACGAGTTTCACAGCAATTCATTTTCCCTATCTGTGAAACAAGAGTACACTCGGTAGTATGTGAGAAGTGCTCTGACGCTGAGTGCAAGTCTTATTACTGTAATTTTTTTTGGTTTTGACCGCAAAGAACATTGTTCTGCTTCGTCTGTCTTCATCTTTTCTACGCTAATATTTATCACAGGGGATAAGCCACATGACTTGAAGTCCCTACTAGAAGCTACAGCTGGGAAGGAACCACAACACGACATATGAGAAGACACGTATTTTTGCTAAGTCAGCAGGGAGAGACGAAGGGGTTTCTTCCCTCTTCTGGTAATATTTTAAGTAGTAAGAGGTAGTTCCCTTTAAACCGGAATAAAAAAGGTCAAGATTTTTAAAAATAGCAACTACGCACACCAACAATAATCAACGGTATTGCTTTTTGGAACCTGCCCAGTGCCTTCAAGAAATACGTTGACATCGGAAACTACTACCAGGTCAGTAACAGTGACAAATAAAGGAGTGCAATTTTGTACCTAAACGTAAGCATTTTTATAGGAAGCACAAAACCTGAAACTACACATTTTTTCAAGGCTTATAACTATAATTTGCAATGACAGAGCAGGACTTCAGAGTGAAAATGCTGCTGAGAAGAAACGGATACAGCGTTTATCATGCACTTTAATGATCTGACTCCCCCCCACCGTACCCACCCCCTTACAAATGGCCATATTACCTTCTGTTCTGCAACGGTGCTTTGGGGGTTCAGTTCAATTCCATCTGGTACTCTCGTCCTTGAGAAATCTGCAACTCTGCTGCTTAGCAGTTGCCTGGTAACAAACTCCAGTTAATGAACAGAACTACTTCAGGGGAGAAAGAGAGACCAAAAAGCAAAAAGCCCCACATACACATGTTCAAAAGTGAGGATAATTAACATTCACTAGTTACACTTAAAGGTTCTTGTACAAAAGCAAGCTGATTAGTCTGTGGATGTGCCTGGACAGACTTGACCCTGAGGATCACTCACACACTGCAGGAAGCTCTCCCCACCTCGATGGAGAGCATCCCTTCATCTCCCCGCATTTCACCCATCATTTTTCAGACACTGCATAGCTCAGGCAAGTGAGAGCTGGTCCCTCAAGCTGTCATTTGAGAAGTGCCTACTTCAAAACTTCTCCCGTCTCCCCTCGTACACTACCCTGTGGGGTGCAATTATGAGCCCCCAAGCCCTCCAGAGGAAGAGCATCAGCTGCACTTGCAACGAGAAGAGCTGCTGCTCCGCTATATGCTGGTATCAGGGATCTCTCTGCCAGTGCGTACTGGGACAGGCTACACTGGAGTTTCATACTGTGAATCAGTCCCTGAAACATGGACATCCTCACCTTACGTACAAAGAAGCAAACAAAATGTTGCCCGGTGCACACAGAGACAAAAGAACGTAAGAGCTGCTGGACTGGCTGGGGCCAAAAGACCACCTAGCCCAGCATACTGTCTTCAACAGCAGATACCCAAAGCAAGAGTAAGAACACGGCAAGCGTCTGTTGTGATATACTCCAGCATACTATCGCTTCCTACACAAACAGTGGTACCTTCACATTTTAAATGTTTTCACCCAAGTTGCCTCAAACTTTTGTCAGTGAGGCTCTGGCCTCATTTCTGTGAATTTCCACCCCATGTTATGTATTTATTCCACTTATTTATATTTATTTATTACTGCAATCCATTTAAGGCTATGACATTCCTCCTTTCCAGTAACTATAAAGGTGACTGGATTCAGGATGCTGGTGTGAAGGGCTCTACAACTGGTAGGGGAGTGTACTGGCTGGGTTTTTAAATGTTGCCCAATGCAATAACAGAGAAGGCTTGGTGAGAGTGCTACTGACTTAACATGGTTGTGAAGGAGCAGAAGTTTTTGTGGCGCTTTTTTTTGTTTCGGTGTCTCTCCTATGAGGGGGGTAAATATTTGCATACTAAACTTAGAAGGAATGGCAAGATATGGAGTAGGACCGATGGTCAGTACAAGGACCTGTTCTTATCAGGAAACCAAGCAGCAGCTGATCTTAAATGATGTCAACCTCTCATTTATTAGAGGGAGAAAGTAATTCCTAGCCAAGCATGTATCTGCACCCACCTTGTTCAAATTTTGGTAGGAACAGTATATAAAGAGCAGAGAGAGGAAACTGAACTGTACAAAATGAGCCCCAGGAAATGCAGTGTTTTAGGGGGATCGTGAATGCTGCAGGCATCGGGAGGAAGACGCACTCTCGAGAGAGAAGGAGAAATTAGCATCAGTGGAATAGACACGGCATACAAGCAGGTAAGATGCTGGATCACATACATTGACATCCTTTCCTTAAAACAAAAACCTGGTGTGTCTGAGGAAGAATTCTGGCTCATCTCACTGAAAAGAAAAACAAGACCGAAAGTTGTTTTACTGGTGAAAGACAGCTGCCCTTAGTCCTGACTTCCTCAGAAATGAGCCTTCTCTGGGTGGTTAACAGCATCGATCCACGAGAATATGAAGCTCTTTCTCTTGTATGTGTGTATGTCCCAAGTCTAGTCCTACTGGGCACCTCCATCAAAGCTGGAGCGTGGACATCAAAGGCTGCTCCGCAGCCCAGGCAAGAACAAGAAAACAGATCGTTTTCAATAGCCAACTAAAGCTTGGCCCAAGGTTTCTCAGACAAAGCCCACACAGAGACACTCCTATGGACTGCAAGGGGCTTCAGATCCTGCATTCACATGCTTTGTATGTGAAAAGAAGATAAACAAAAGTCTTCGCTTTGTCCAGAACATGCAAAGTCTCAATGCTGGTTGCTGCTTTCACTTTGACCACTATCCTTTTTGCTATTTACTTGGTAGTAATCAGGACATGTTTCCCAAAGTATCTATCTTTTCATATAAATGATGTTCAGCCGAGGTGAAGGGACTTTACTGTTAACAGATGTGATTATACTTTTGGTTTTATGGGAGTTCTTGCAGTGGCTGTGTGCACAGGAAGGCAAACCTGACATGGATCATCCTGCTAATTCCACTTCTCTAGAGGACTGGTGGATCTCACACGCAGAGGAGATGCAAATAAAACATGCAGTTTTCCAAAGGCAGTCATACCACTCCTTCAAATCATTACAGCATGCAAGGATCACAGCAATCTAACACTTACAAAACAAAGTCATTGCTACAGGGCAAATCCGTATTTTTATGTAGAGTCTTTCTGAGGTCTAGGATGAATTCTATGACCTAGAGTGAATAAAACTTTGTACAGATCAGAATAAGGTGGCTTGGAAGAGGAGCAGTAACAAAACAGAGGCATTACAGTAAAAAGACAGCTTTTTCAGGTGCACTGAATGAGCTACAAGATTTTTAACATTCTCCCTCCTCAACCTTCAGGTATTAAAATAAACTTCAGAAATGCAAATCAGGAGCACATGCAGGTGCAAAAACTGTTCTTCAGATAGCACAGGGGAAAGGACTGTTACCAGGCCAATACAATAGCTTGCCAACAGCAGTACAAACCTGTGCATTTCTTCCTGAATACTGACAAAACTGCATGTGCAATTATGTCAGAAGAGCAAGGGCCTCATCCCAGAGAGCTCTGCAGCCCTCTGATGCATCTCAAAGTAAATCCTAGAACTTGAATTAAACAGAAGTCTCTTTGCAAGAAAACTAGAAGTTTCATTTATCAATACTAAAAAACAATTCCAAACAGCAGGGCTGGCCAACTGATCCCCCTACTCTCTTTCACTTGGACTAGCAAGCTATTCACGCTCCATTATTTCTCAGCAGAATACACGTTTTTGCACAACGGGTAAAACACCACAAGATGTCAGTCACAAAATCCACAAAAGACACTGGAAAGCTAGAGAGAAACGGTTCCGGTGAGATCAGCTTGGCACAAGTCACAGCATCATCTGGCAACCACGGCAATTGTGCAAAACAACAGTATCAAAAATACAGCAAATTCTACAAAAACAAATCCTGCTTACACTATCCCCGCTTCATAAACAGCCCTGGTGAAGGAATCAGCTTTTCAGTGGTAATTATTTCTCCTGGAGTGAACAGGCTATCTGAATACAAGGGGTCATGTTTGCCTTGCTTTTTTCACTGTAACCTGTATTTAGCATGGAAGTGTACGGTTTTCTTCTCTCTCTCCTTTTGTCTTTCAAAAATTCCACTTAAACGTAGATCAATGTGAAGTAATCTCTACAAAAGCACTATCAATTGATATGCAGTTAAAACGAGACATTTCCTCATTGTCCCGGGGCAGCAAGTCATCAAAGCTTATTACACTGCGTACATCTGATGGAGCAAACATTTACCCCCGGGAGTTCATTATAGTGTGATTAAACTGGTTAATTACAACTGACAGAAATGACTGATAGTAACTTCAGAGGCGAGGTAGTATTTATGATGCCAACTTTTTTCAGATATTTAGAAGTGTGTAACAAAAGGGAAGAAAATAATAATAATAATAGTAACAACCCTCAAGCCAACCTTGTGTGGTTCATGTCATCTTCATCGCTGCTGCTGACTTCATCACTTGATGAGGAATAGTCTGCTGCTTTTAAGAATGAGCTGGCACCGTCCTTTCCCTTGGCAAAGGAGCCTGGGCTCTGAGCAAAGAAAACTCATTTGATTTTTTTTCTCATAGAAGAACCCATCGCTAAACAGCATGTGCAGTATTTTACTGTCCCAGCAAATATAGTTATTGTCACTTCCACACCAAAATACCTTCATTAAGAAGTTGATGCTTTTGTTGGTCCACCACAAGTGGGTATTTCACACAGGAAAGTGACCTAAGCCAAAACACCTGATTTTCCTAAAAGCTGACAGGTGACTAACTTTAGTCAGCACGTTATTCTGAATCTGAAACGTTCGTGATTCAATATTCACACTTTGCAGGAGCACAGAAGTACTTCCTTCTTACACAAGAAAAGGAGTGCTCTGCACCAGCACTAAAGGATTATATGGCTTGAGTTTCATTCCAGCCTTGGGCTACCTTGAGGCTTGTGGGGCCGTGCCTAAGCACAGGCTGTGCCTGTGCAGGCCGGGCACAAAGCACCTTTGGGCTCGAAAGCCAATACTAACACAGCCATGGTCACACCCATGAGGCAGTCAGACACCCCCAATCCTACGGGAACTCGTATACAGGCCTCCCACACTACTGGCAATGGCCTAAACACAGAGTCTTCTTCAAACCTCCAGTCCCTGACAAGCCAGGAGGGGTTGGGGACTCCGATAAGCTGCAGTTTTCCCCTGCTGTCCTGCTCTGCATCCTCTGGAGCCACCCAGATGTCCCCCATCTGCCTGTGAAGTTTCAGAATGTCAAAAATCCCACATACGAGCTCTTGCACAAGGTACTGTGAGCTTCATCAAACACTACCAAAGAAAAGAAATGCCTCAGTAAATAAGATGGAGAAGTAGCAACCATCCTTTCCATCAGTGGCATATCAGCAAACAGAGAGCCAGGACAGTCTTGAGCATGTCACAGCCTGGTTAGAGCGTATTCCAGGCAGTTACAGCCTGGATATTTGCACAAGCCACCAGCACGGTCTTCTGGGTTGTACAATAACTGATCAATGACTTCGTGAAATATTAAAGACATACCCTTCCTTTCTAAAGATTTATGATCAGACAGGTTCAGGAAAACTGAGTGTTCTGCCAACAACCTGAGCTGGACACAAGTCAGACCAGGACCGAAAGCCGATGAGACACGTTAATGCAGTTGGTAAGCTCAAGTCAGCCCCAGACGGCCTCTCAGGTGGACTCACTAGCGAGCAAACTCAAGCACCCACAGAGGAGCTGTCTGCACAGACATACCCTCAGTGGAAACTATGAACAAATCAAAAATATCAGTGGATTTAAAAGAACTTACTGCAATCTGGCCTGAAACTTTTTCAGACTTCTTATGCAGCTGCAAGTGGTTCTGGGACAAAGCGTTCTCTGCGTTGGCTGATCCTGGATTCCCTGGAAATAAAAGAAAAAAGAAAGTGTATTTTTTTAAATGCATGTGCAGCAGAGAGGGACAGGGGACCAGTAAGCCAAGCACATACAGTCACCACCCAAAGCAGCAGACCAAAACCTTGGCAACATACTCCCACTGTGCAACAGCGATAGTTTCATGGACTGGAAGGCACCTTGCATGGGAAAAGGGTGAGGGCATGCTAATCCCTTCCTCTGATCCTCTTCTTGAGGGGAGACAGCTCATTGTATCAGCAACTGTTGGTCATGTCCTAGCACTAAAGGTGCCATCCAGCTATATTGCTGTGACTGGAGGCAGGGGGAGCCAGGGAAAGGGTACAGGAGCCTGGGCCCCTCATGTACATTTTCATGAGCAAATAGATGTGGTGCCAAGATTTGGCCTTCCTAAAACTGTTGCACAAAAACAGTCTAAAAAGTCGGATTCTCTAAACCCAACTGCACTGAGGGCAAACAGCTGCACCAAGCTCCACTCATAAGCATGAGGTCAAACTAAAAGCAGAAGAGGATTCACCATTTCGCACAGCAGCACACGGAGAACCATGTTCCAAGTCCCCGTTTCCCTTGGGGCACACGGAGTGTCACTCCTCAGCTCCCGCTTCCACTCTGCCCCATGGCAGAGTAGGTAATAACAGTTTGCATTTTTGCAGAGAGAGCTGGCCCCCGCTGCAGGCCAACTCAGTATCAGGTGGCACCTCGTGACACTCTGCCCAAGGTCAAGTATGGGCAGCAAGGAAGCTGCGGCACCATGCTTCCCTGCCAGGTGGCTAGGGGACCTACGCTTGCCACCACACTCGCACAACTATTGAATACCCAAGCAAACAAGACTGCAGCAGCTGGAGTCCATCTGTGCATGCTGATGCCATGTTAGGAGGGATGCTTGCAAGTAATTAAGCAAATGTTCCCTTTCAATGTCCCCACTGCCCACAAAGCTACCTGGGAAGAGCAAAAGCAGCCTTGGAGAGATGCTGTCTTCTGCACACAATTCCTGATACAAGTGAAGGGAGCGTCCCTGCCACTGGGACACACTAGCCAGCTCAATGTCTACTTGTTCAGCAGTTTCTCCCATGACTTTCCCACTGCTACCAACAGGACTCCTTGCAATTTAAGGGGGAGAATCCAAGCTCACAGAAATTAGGATTTGTATTTGGTAATTTAGATAGTTTTATCACAATGGCTTCACGTATTCATGCATTTTGCAAAGCTTTTAAAATTCAGAATTCCTTATTGGTCAATGAGTACCTAAGCAACTCAGCAGAAGTATTAGCTTTAAAGTATTTATAGCCCTTTCCTACCCAATTCATTATCCCTGTGGGTTTGAGAAAGCAACAAACTCTTTCTGGAACACCATATGCCAGAACTAGCGGTAATTTAATGACACTTAAGAACCCGAGGAGACAGTTTAAACCACAAGGGAGGCTTTCTATTCTTTCCATTGCTGGTGAGGTTTTCATTTCCCCATGCCAAAATAGCACAGGAGTTACACATCACGCAGACATTGCAAAGTTGAGCTGGGCTGTTGCACGTTGTTCATGTCTATGCTGTTATTCAAGCAAAAGACATAAGAGCAAAAAGAAACAAAACCCAAGCAGTTTGAACTGTGTTTTGGATTTCTCTTGAAGCAAAGCTTCCTATTCTGCATAGTTAGTGAAAGTAAAACTGGCTTGACTGCGTAAGTGTAATAAATCAGCAATTTGTTCTTCATGTATTAAGGGATTGCAAATTAACAAAGTGAGCCTCAGGTAGTTTAAAAATAAATTACCTCAGCAGTTTCAGAACATTTTTAGCATCTACTCTGCTTCGAATTGGGCATGATTCCCTATGTCCCCCATCTTTAGCAGTCAACCTGGATGCCTGCAAGGCAGGCACTTGCAGGAGCTGCCTTGCAAGGAGCTACACAAGAAATTGCTGTACAGTTGACCCACAGAAAATGCCCTTAGGAATAACAATAGAGGAACAAAGCTGTCCGCTTCTGCTCCGTGTCTCCATCTGCCAGAATCTCGGGTCATGTCTCAGGAACCAGAGTCTGTACTGCAAAAAATCTGCACAACCACGAGCAAGCCCACTGCATTACTGCAGCACTACCAGTCATAGCAAGACAGCTTACAAAGTCGCACTTTGCTTAAATTGGATGAGGCTATCTCTACCTTTTAACTTCTTTTGCCTTTTTTTTCAGTTCCACTATCTTTCTGCAAATGAATATTAGAGGAATGTTTCATAAGGTGCTGTACAGAGATGCTTATGCTTCCCTCAGCAAGTACATTATCAGAGTGCAGAAATATTAGTGTACAGCAACTGCTCATCTATATCATCTTATCAGTGGGCAATGCAAAAAAGCAGCATACGGTTATGCAGAAAATGCCAATGGGAGAACATTAGTATTGAATTACATGTGCACGTCTGTAATGTTGGCTCTGCTGAGTTTCAATAATGTCTGAAAGCGCAACAGAACTGGGGTTTTTTTCAATTCTTAATTGAGGCAATTCAAAATTCTCTATATGGAAATATGTTCACAGTCACTTTGGCTCAAAAGAGGAAGTGTTTATGTTTTAGGAACATGGAATCATAAAATCCAGAGAGCTTTCAAAAGCCTATCACCAGAAGACATCCTTAAAAAAAAAAATCCCATTTGCGATGCAGCAGTTGACACCCTGCAGAACCCAGTTTCATGGGATAGGAATTCTGCGCATCTTGACTGATGAATCTTTGACTCAGAAATCACCTGAGGTTGACCAGCTGCTCTGATGAGCTCCCATCTCCCACTGCTTGTTGCCAGGAGTGCTGCTGCTGCTGTTTAGCTTCAGAGCATGTCCCCCGGGGGATGACTGTTGAGTGTTACTAAACAGAAAGACAAAAAACAGATCAGACTATCTTGCATGCAGAAACACAGACTGGAATGGACCTCCTAGGCCACTGAACCAAGTTCCCTGCTGTTACTGTATGATATAATGCTCCCGGATGAACAAAAAAAATATATTCATTGCTGCTCCAAGCAGGGCCACCCAGTAGTGAGAGAAGAGGATGGAGGGGACCGTTGCCTCTGGGCAGTCATTCTGGGAGATTACAGATATTCCCAAATCATTACACAATATCCTACTATATGTACTTCTCCCTTGGCCTCTTCAGATCTGTGTCACTCCTGATTCCAAAATCTCATGGCTTTTACAAATAACGAAACCTACTCCAGTACCCTCCTAGAAGATACGTCGTGACCCACTTATCAATGGAGAAAGGAGTGCATCGGACAGTAAAACAAGCTGCCAAGCTTGTGAAGTAAAACAGTGGCTCACCCAGAAATCCAGGCTCAGAAGCCACTCACTTGTAACACTGTGGTTTACTTACACGGTTCTTTTCTGCTTTGCCTCCTATAATTCCTCATTAGAGAACATTTAGGGCCTGACTTCACTTGAAAGTTATTTCAGATGATGTTTCTGACTCTGGTGCATCGGAAATGCTGCACATTACTTTGTTATGTCAGCTAAATCTACTTCCCTTTCAAATCTCTCCAACCCTAGTTTCTCACAGTGCTACGTTCCCTGATTAAGACATCCAGGGGGGCTACCCTTTACCGCCGACATCTCTGCATCCTTGGTCTGTTCTCCTGGGGTATGAAAAAAGTACACTAGCCTTAAGGGCAGACTGCCAAAATAGTCAAGATACATCTACAGACAGCCTGTTCAAGCTACTACCAAGCAAAACAAAGCTACAGGCACAAGCTATAATTAAGTGCCTATATAGGGAGTCGGGGCCAGATGCCCACTTGCCAAAACATCCAGGCACCTAACTCCCCTTTGAAACCAATGGCACTGGTGCTGATGCAGAGCATCTGTGAGAGCATCCAGGCAGCCCTGACCAGCACCAGTCCCACCTGCCATCATCAGTGTCAATAGGCTAGGATCTCAAGTAACCTGCACCTTCAGCAGCCACTTACTCTGAAGTGAAAAGTAAAGCATCACCAAATCACAGGAAGTTAAATGACTGCAAAACACACTGCCCATTAACCGGGAAATGGATGCACAATTTGCATGCAACCCACTCAGGCATGCCAACAGGCTGAACCAAATGAAACAACTCATTGCAGGAATTATTACAGGTGGAATGGCCCTTATATATGAAAAACACTGCTTTCCACCAGAAGGCAGAACTAACTTGCATGACAAGGCAGCACCGATCTGCAAGAGGCTTGTTTCTCTTTAAATCAGTTATGTCAATCATCAAAAGGAACGTGGCTTAGATACTTCCTTCAGGAAGTTTGGTCAGTTATTTTTGTGGACAAACTGACTTAAAAACCAAAATAATTGTACGTGCTATTAAATGAGGTATGAACCCATGTCAGTTTGGGCTTTACTGAGGTAATGGCTTTGTTTTTAATAAATTGGCTTTAGTTTTCCTATTGACAATAAATAAGCATTAGTATAAGCATAAAACACTTAAGAGCTTACCTTGAAAGGCATCTCTGATGGCCAGGCTGATCCTTGTTGTAAAATTTAGAGGTTGTCCTTTCTGGAACCTTATGGATTTAATGAAATGTTTTAAAGTTGCTACTGATATTTTAGACTCAGTTAATAAACCTAATGCTTACCCTACATCAGTGCAAAAATAAGACTAACCAACATAAACAAATAATGCTTCAGCAGGACCTGTGGAGAAGCCTTCCATGATATCAGCCCCAGAAGCTGCAAGTCAGCAGCAGGTGCTTACAATTTGTGCAATCTATCAGGGTGCAGACTGCAAGCGGTTTGCACCTTTCCTTAAAGTCAGCATTATTCTTTGTCAATATTTAAAGCAGACAGGGAAATGCATCTGCAGCCATTTAATGCAGCTTTCCCTAGCTGGTGGATTACCTTATGTTGCTACCAAAGGGCTGGGGGAAGACACACACCCCGCCCCCGTCCCGCAACTGCAAAGTAATAAAATAAATACAACCACATCCTCGCACAAATGTTCTTGCACTTATTCTTCGAAATTCTGTTAAAAAGAGAAATACACCATCACCTGAATTACACAAACTAATGAGCTTTTCTGTTACAAGCCAGGTTTTTCACAGAAAGGGCAGCTACAAATACTCGGTCTAACAAAAGAAGCGTATCTGCATTCGCAGATCCCACAGGTGTTATATACATACACATAAACTCAGAACACTGACCTGCTTATAAATTTGTATCTTCTTTCTACATTACTGAGACCCAGTTAACGTACAAGAAATGAGATCTTCACCGAGTTTCATGAAGTCCAGAGGACGGATACTACACAGCGCAGGAGAACTGAGGGGATCTGGCACCGACAGTGCCGAACACCCCGAGCCTCACATACCTTTGGGGGTTGGTCTTCATTTTGACTCAAGCTCCAGAATACGTCATCCTGCACAGGGCTGAGTGGTGTCGTCACCATATCTGACAGTGAACTGCTGTGGTACACATCCTTACTAGCTCGGAAATTTTCACACTTGAAACAAATGAAATACATGTTGAATTGTACTTCCCTGCCTACGTAACGGGTGCCAATCTTAACAGATATCAATGGTTCTGTTTATGAGCTCAAATTTTTAATAAACGTAAAAGGAGTACCGTGTTCGGATACAGCCCTAATCACCTTGTTCACTACAAAGTTATTAATTTCCAGCGTATTAGCATGTTAGGCACAAATATTTCAAGGTGAAGGGTACAACAAAAAGAAACAGTAAAAACATCTATGCTGTACATGTATCTCCCCTTCTTAAATCTATGGAGAAGCTAATAGGTCATTGGCAATGCACAGCGAACTAAATGATGCAAAAATTACTGTTGAGTAAGCATATTTCCTTCAAATCTGACCAATGCTTCCATTTTAGAATTTAGACAGCGTAATCACTGGAGGTACCCACCTCCCCTAAGTTAGATGTTGACTTCCAAACTAGCCTTTGCAAGCCCACCATCAGCCTAGAGCCAATGGAGACAAACTGCCAGCTGGAAGCACTTTCAACTCTCCCATGGTTCTGAGGGTGTCCTGGCCCTCTGCTGTAACAGATTTTTCAATTACTTGAAAAATAATCAAACCTGAGAATGCAGTAAAAAAGAAACAAGAAACTATGCTCAGACTACACCTCATGGGTAGTCACGTCCAGGTGCTCCCATTGTGACCACCTGTGTTTAAAAGATGTCTTCGAAGGTATCAAATTAGAACACGAGGACAGCAAATGTCCTAATCATGGCAGAGGGTGGGGAAGAAATCAAATCACTTCCTTACAAAGTCTTCATTCCAAGGGAACAACAAGTAAGCAGTGTAAAACTCAAGCCAAAATACTCAAGATTTACTCCACTGATTCTTTCTGTTTTTAAAAGAAAAAAAAAAAAAAAGAGAAAATACAGAAAGGTCCCTTAAATTTTACACACTAATGATCCATTATACCGGTGTCTTCCAAAGGGGAAGAAAGACAGAGACCTAAAAATGTCATTGAATGTACTGATCTGCCCTGAAATGAGAAATCCTCTTGGACACAAGACTGAGACAGAACACATGGAAATGCTGCGTGGGCTGGGCCCATTGTGAGGGATCGCTATGCTAGAACCAATCTGATGCTACAGAAATAGAAAAAATATCAGAGAAATGCCTGAAGCTATGCCACGTTGTACTTTACATTGTCAGACCTCCCATGCAAAGCAAGAAGACCACGGCTCTCCGGAGACACCCGCAGCTGCCAGGAACACCAAGGGCCAATGTCCTTCCCGTGCCAGGAGGGAGCCCGTGCCCCAGCACGCTAACACTCCTCTCTGGGAGGCACCTCCTTCTCAAACGCACGGTAAGACCAGCAACCCCACCACCTGCAGGCCTGATGTGATGGCTCAAAACAGGACACCTAAGAAAGAGGTTAGCCATTTTTGGCTGAATGAAAAAGTTCAAACTCTTGTGTCTGAATGAGTTACTGCAACTTGGATCAGAGGCAGATGCAGTTCAGTTTCCCCAAAGAATGACTCAGACAAATATTTGATTGATTTATGAGCCAAAACCTATAAAATTCTTCAGCTCCCCCGCCTTAAAAAGTAAAACACAGTAACTGAGAACTGCACATGGCTTTTCAATAACATGGTATGATTATGAACTCCCTGTAACTCTACAAGACTAATTATTTCATGGGAACAATGTTCAAAATCACTTAAATATTGACAGATAGTAATTCTAAAACTAGTTAAAGATGCCAAACATCCATTCAAACATCCCATTGCAACCTCCCAGACTGGTATGGCAAAGTCAACTGTGGAAAAACAGCCCTGAGAAGCTCACCTAGTTAAATACACAGGTGCTTTTTCTGCCTTTTTGGGACAATACATTCTGTTGGCTCCCTTTACTGAAAATAGCTTTTTCAGCAGTTATAACATCTCATAATCCACGTCCTTTCATTTTGTCAAAATTACTTTTTTGTCCAAGATGACTGGCACTAATAATAGTTTTTAGTTAACCAGAATTATTTCAATAGCAAAGTGTTCCCCTGAAATGATTCATCATGGATACAGGAATAGGTTTTATAGCAAGTGTGTTATTATCAGAATATAGGAAGATTTTTTTTCCTTGACACTGTTTCAATGAGATACTTACATTTCTTCCTAAATTCCAGCTTTTGAGTTCTGCAAACTACCAGAAAACTATTTGTGCTTAAAGCATGGATGAGCTTTGCTGAATCATGATGTAAGTGACTGGTTGAATCCAAACTCTGCAGATGGTACCCACACACCTTCTTTAGGCAGAGAGAGACCAGTACATCAGTTCCATAAAAAGCCAAGCGATGCCTGCTTTTGGAATGATTTCTGTAGGACCTACAAAGCTTGCAATTCCATGGCAAGCCCAAAATGTCTCAGATAACCCCCAAAATCATAGTGTTTAATATTCCCCTTAAGTTTTACAGATAAAGTAAATGGGGGGGTGGGGGTGGGCGTGGGTGTGAATTCAAAAAAACCCAACAGTGATTCTAAGCTCCTGAGGCTTGAGCCTGAAATTGCTTTTATTTTACAAGTAATACCGAAAGAACTGCAGCAACTCTAACACACGAAAGCACTGGGTAGAAGAAATGTTACCTACTCCGTGTCTTCAAGCCATAAAGCACACCTAACAGACTCTTTGCTCCCCGAAATTGTAACATAAGGTGATATATTACATAAGACTGATTACTAGAGTCAGTTTAAAAAGATTTAGGAGCAAGAAGTTTTAAAAAGACAGGCTGCACTGCTTTTTGGAGGATGCTTAAGTTATTAATTTGAACTGAACCTACACAGGGGGTAGGTAAGTGCAACTGTTGTTACGAAACAGCACAAGGAAAAGGATTTTCTTAAACTTCTGAGCAGATCTGCTCTGGGGTACGGGGTCAATCCATGACCTAATGCACACCTAGTTCTTCTAATATCGTTAGCTTTCTTGTTCTGTTTCAGCCACATTACCCCAGACAGGAGAGGAGATCTAGCTAGCAAATCCTACAGGAAAACCATGGAGTCAATTAAAAAATGGAGTTCATTTCAGACAGATAGGATAGGGCCACAAAGATGATCAGGGTGCTGCAGCACCTCTCCTATGAAGTGAGGGTGAGAGAGTTGGGTTTGGTTAGCCTGGAGAAGAGAAGGCTCTGGGAAGACCTTATAGCAGCCTTCCAGCCCCTTGAAGGGGCTGACGAGAGCTGGAGAGGGACATTTTACAAGGGCATGAAGTGACAGGACAAGGGGTAATGGCTTTAAACTGTCAGAGGGTAGATTTAGATTAGATATTAGGAAGAAATTCTTCATGATTAGGGTGGTGAGACACCAGCACAGGTTGCCCAGAGAAGCTGTAGATGCCCCCTCACTGGAAGCGTTCAAGGCCAGGTTGCATGGAGATTTGAGCAGATAGGTCTAGCGGAGAGGGTCCCTGCCCATGGCAGGGAGTTTGAACTAGGTGATCTTTCATATCCCCTCCAACCCAAACCATACTATGATTCTATGATCATGCTGCCTGCACCTTAGGGGCTGTGTTAAGATTTCCAGTAAAATAAATTTGAGAGAGAGTGGGGCAACCGGGATGTGCCACAAAATCTCACAGAGTATGAACATTTAAAACAAGAAGTAATTTTTGTCTGAGCAGAGCTGTGATGACAGATGATCGCTCTCTGACAAACCTGGCTGGAAGTTCTTCGGCACAGACATCTGTGATGAATTCAGCTTGCATTTTAACTCCGCAGTTCACTCTTATTTTAAATCAACAAGGCACCCACGTATCAAACTTCACAAGTATATTGCTGTGAGTCTTTTAATCCCCAGGTGACTAACTGGCCCACCACTCAGATTGCCTTAACACTTCCATACAGTTAATGCAGGTAGCATATCCAAACATGCCGCTATTAGCATCAACCGCTGCTGCCAAGCAACAAAACGAAACACAACCCTTCAGAGGACTTACAAATTACCCATTGAAATTCATCCGGTCTCTACGCTAACGCAGCACGTAAGAGTACAGACTGGCTTCTCCCTGCCCACACGGTCTCTGTCAGCTGGAGCACTGACTTGTGAGTGGGTACCAGGGCAGCTACCAGCAGGGAGTGAAATCACATGGTAACAACTGTATATCACTTGCTGCTGTTAACCTTAAGTAACACCATCACTTCAAACAGCATATAATTTTTATAGTGTAGTTTCCACCAAGGAATGCGAAAGAGATTGGTAAATACTGCTTCATTCCTCACCGCTCCCCTTGGCAGCTGGGAGAGGTACTACCAGAGAAGCACTGACAGAGTGCAAAGGAACGAAGTGACTTGTCCTAGGTGATGCAGCAGCCTAGAACGTAGTTCCTTTCATCCCAGCAGTGGTATTTTAACAGGGCAGGACTATCCTCTGTACAGCCACTGTGCTCCTGCAGAATCCCAAACACCCTGCAATAAGCTGTGGACTCTCGCACTTCTATTGCAGGGTTGAAATATCCACCTCAAAGATGCTGCCAGCCTCTATCCAAGGCTAAGATACAAATGTCCTTCTTGTAGAGGTTGCAACAGCTCTCCAGTGATTTGATGCTACAAGCCAAGCCACCAACTCAGCCCAGTTACAATACCTGTGACTTGAAATAACAAACAGGCCCTGGAAAACAGGACAAATATTTTCCCAGGTAAGAGCTATCAGGTGAAACGGGGCCTTTCATCCCCCAACATCTGTCTACGGTGATTTTTCCATCATCGTCAAACAGCAACCTGAACAGGAAAGACTTAAAGATGCTAACAGTCAGCTATTATCTGCCTCCCACAGCCTCGCTCCAGGGCATAAACAGAAGCAGAAGGACAGGGGAGAGCTGAGGCAGGGAGCCTGATCCACGAGGACCCTGGCTCTCAGGGAAGGAGGAGCTATGGAGCACTTTGCAAAGCACAGCCTGGGAAAAAGGCAGAACATGAGAATGATGCTACGAGGAGGGCTGAGGGCTGACTCAGGACATACTGAGCTTCACACAGCCAGTATACGGAGCTATGTTAAGGCACATGGAGGACAGGGAGGTGATTAGAGACAGCTAGCATGGCTTCACCAAGGATGAGTCTTGGCTGACCAACCTAGTGGTCTTCCATGACGGAGCGACTACATCAGTGGACAAGGGAAGACCTACAGATGTCATCTATCTGGACTTCTGTAAGGTCTTTGACATGGTCGCCCACAACATCCTTCCCTCTAAATATGGATTTGATTGGTGGAGTTTTCAATTAGTGAGGAATTGGCTGGATGGTCGCATCCAGAGAGTAGTGGTCAAAGGCTCAATGTACAGATGGAGATCAGTGACAAGTGGTGTCCCTCAGGTGTCCATACTGGGATCAGTACTGTTTAATATCTTTATCAATGACACAGAGAGTGCTATTGAGTGCACCCTCAGAAAGCTTGCAGATGACACCAAGCTGAGCGGTGTGGTTGATACACCTGAGGGATGGGATGCCACCCAGAGGGACCTGGACAAGCTTGAGAAGTGGCCCCACGTGAACCTCATGAGGTTCAACAAGGCAAGTGCAAGGTCCTGCACTGGGCTGGGGCAATCCCAGTATCAACATAGGCTGGAGGATGAAGGGATTGAGAGCAGCCCAGCTGAGAAGGACTTGGGGTGCTGGTGGATGAAAAGCTGGATGTGAACCGGCAGTGTGCGCTCACAGCCCAGAAAGCCAACCATATCCTGGGCTGCATCAAAAGCCATGTGGCCAGCTGGTTGAAGGAGGTGATTTTGCCCCTCTACTCCACTCTGGCGAGACCCCACCTGCAGTACTGCGCGTTCAGTTCTAGAGTCCTGTTGGAGCAGGTCCAGAGGAAGCCACAAAAACGATCAGAGGGCTGGAACACCTCTCCTGTGAGGAAAGGCTGAGAGAGTTGGGTTGTTCAGGCTGGAGAAGAGAAGGCTCCAGGAAGACCTTACTGTGGCCTTTCAGTACTTAAAGGAGGCTCATAAGAAAGATGGAGACAGACTTTTTAGCAGGGCATGTTGCAACAGGACAAGGGGTAACGGTTTTAAACTAAAAGAGGGTAGATTCAGACTAGATCTAAGGAAGAAATTTTTTACGATGAGGGTGGTGAAACACTGGCACAGGTTGCCCAGAGAAGTGCTCGATGCCCCATCCCTGGAAACATTCCAGGTCAGGCTGGACGGGGCCTCTAAGCAACCTGAGCTGGTTAAAGATTTTCCTGCTCGCTGCAGGGGGGTTGGACTAGATGGCCTTTAAAGGTCCCTTCCAACCCAAACCCACTCTGTGATTCTACGATCTTCCACGCAGGATGTTCACCAGGATGTCATGCCAAGCAAGATTTCAGTGGTCAGCAATAAGCTTAAGAAAAGCTTAGGATAACACAACCTAACCTCACAGTAATAAGCCATAATGGCAGGCAGCCTTAAAGCTGTATGCGGACCCACCCTGATGCTCGGGCTCAGTGGTGAGGCAGCAGGACATGCTCTGAAAGCAGCTGAGCTGAAACTAATAACCATCCTCCCCTGCAGTTTGATTTTGTCCCTTTGACTTCAAGATCCAACGTACAAGGAAAAGAGGCCACAAGATGCCACAGCAGCATGCAAACAATGCCTAGGCCTGATTCGAATGCTGCTCTGCTGAGGGTAGCACTTCCTAAATCCCACGGAAGCAGCTGGAGAGATGGGTCAGAAGCCGTACGGCCATCCATCCAGGAGTCCAGCACAAACTGAGAGCTGCCAAGAATAAAACAAGTGCTGTGATTGTATATCCTCGCTGAGGGGATGAAGGAATGCACAAATGAAGTGCTATGGGGAACTGTTAAGGCAGTAAGATTATTCCTGCCACTGCATGTTTTCAAAGCAAGTGGAGATTTCCAGCTTAAATGAGCTGTGCTCACATTTACAGTAGTTTATTCCATTTCTACTTGCTGTCTTGTTTTTCTTTTGCTCGCACATAGTTACAGTCCCTTCACAAGAGGCTGGAGAAAAAAGTAACTGCAGTCTAAGCTCCTTATTTCATACACTGAAAGAGTAGGACGCTGAAAGGAAGTCAAGTTTTTGGGCACACTGCGAGAACCCTGAATCATCTCTCCCCGAACTGGTAGAAATAGCAGGAGCTAAAAATGTCTTGAGAGAAGGATTCCAATACAGAACTTTATCAGAGTGCTTTCCCTGTATAGGTACTGCTTAGGTACTACTTCTACCTCTAATACTGAAATTTTTCAAGTCACAGACCTTCTGCACTCTTATCCAAAGGCAAAATCTGGCTCTGCATTGGTCCTTATTGCATCTCCATAGACTTCTAGATTATTTCATAAGATCACTAACAATCTTGTTTGTTTTTATGGTCTTCAGGGATAAAAATTCTCGCTTGGGACTTGTTTCGTAAAGTGCCACATATTTTATGGCACCATACAAATAATACATCATCCACGGACTGCAACAGCGCAGTTATTCAGGCTTTCTGTGAAACACCTAAGAGTAATATCATGGAATCAGCAATGAGACATCAAGGATATAAAAATAACTGTTATCTAACCCTGATCTGCAGTGCCTAAGTATAATTCCACGTAGAACTTAGCAGCACCTGGTGGCACTAAAAACCTCTGAGATGGTTTGCACAGGCCTTGGACATTTGTCCCAGGAGTGAAGGGAATCAGACTGCCAGCGTACTGTTCTGCTTGGGAACCACCCATGCTTTCTCCTCCCCACGTAGGGCAGCAGTACCGTACCTGTACTAACAAGGCTCTCTGTGGTGCAGGGGTGCAAGGGCTGGAACTGCTGCCAGACCCCATCCTGGCGTGTGGCGTGGCTTCGTGCCCCAGCACCGCTAGCCACTGGAGGGAAGGCTGGATGCTGTCACTTTTCTTTTTTCGGTCCTCGGCCTGAGAAGGAGAAAAGCAGCAGCATGTTGCACATGGAGCCTCAGGCTTTTCAACCTGCATGTTCTCCAACAGCAGCACAGTGCGCATCAACTCTGATGGACCTCCCCATGGCACAATATGAACCATTATTGCCTCTCCATTTGCAACACTTCCCTTTTCCATCAAGTTTCCAAACTGCAGCACGGAAAAGGGCCTGAGTCGCCATCTGCTGTATTCTAGGCCATCCCATTTGCTGCAGGCTGGGATTGTAGCTGAGAGGAATCATCTGTCTCTATTTACTTATCTTTGACAACATGCAGCCTGTTTCGCTGTGCATTTATTACCCGGTTCTACAACGCTGACATTACTGCACGTTGCTTTCTACTTCAAAACACTTTTAACGCTCTATCTTTTGGAACCTTACTTGCACTATGGAAAAGACTGAGGAACACAGAAATAAAGGTCTTTTTCTTTCCTGAGGGTATTGCTCATTACAAAAATCTTTATGCTGTGGTTTTGACCCCACTACTCATTCCAGTTTCCTTCAACATGACTAATTCCCATTCTCTAGCGTAAATCTTCAGCAAATCCTCCGATTCAGCAGCCTAGAAACAGCTCTACACAGTAAACTAGAGATTAATCCCATAAAAACACCCAGTTATCTGTGTCTGGGCGGGCATTCTTAATGGCATCTCTCTCACTACGTCTATGTGTTTGTGCCCATGTCAGGAAGGTAAGCATATTCTTAACACAGCCTAGGAAACTGCTGAGGAGATGGAAAATGATTCCACTTAGTCTCACAGATCTCAATTGGGGAAAAAAGAACACCAAAAAAACCCCTCTCAAAAAAAAACCCTTATTAAAACCAGCAACCACAGCCAAATACCGTGAAATTCTAGCCCCAGTGAACTCTACAGTTACACTACTCTTGAGGCCAGATTTTCATTACTTGCAACTCCTAATAACGAAAGGCAAATTTTACCATAAGCAAGAAAGAAAATGTAAAAATTAGAGTGGTTTCACTAAGCTAGATATGATAATTTACCTACCACCTCTGTGCCCAAAGGGTGCTCACACGCAATATATTATGATCCAGATGCAAACTCACGCAGTTGATACTTTGGGATCCCAGAGCTGATGTCAGCCCCTATCCAGGCACTGAACTAGTGCAGCATCAAGTCCGAGCGAAGAGTCCTTGCCTCTTAGCTCATTAGCTCTGGTGCTGATGGGACCCGATACCGCACAGAGTGAGCTCACATCTGCACACACCTGGGGAAACCCACTTTGACCTGCCTGCGACAGGGTGAGTGCAACAGCAAAGGCATGGAACTCCCCGGAAAGGGTTCTGTGGCCCCAAACATTAAACCTGAGGCTTTGGAGTGCTTTAGGTTTGGTTGGTTGTTTTTAATGCCTCAATGCAACAATAATTCTGTGGAGTTTTTGTACATTAATAATTGGTCTGGCAAATGCCACTGAGCCCTAAAGAGTATGTGAACAAACTCGCTCTTGAGTAGGCTATCTCTGTCCCTGTTTAGATCTCTCCCAACAGAGAAACTAGCATGTCTTGGGCTAATAAACTGGGAAAGATCAGTATCAAGAAGAACAAATCCCCTGAGTTATCACTGTTAAAAACAGTCAAAACTTTAATGCATTTTAAAATTGTTGTGAATAATTATGACTGCTGACATGATTACAAAGTCTCAAACATCAACCATAAAATGCAACTCTACCACTAACCGCGGTTTTAGTGGAAACAGCTGTGACTTCCAAGAAGTTCTGAGATTAAATAAGTAATACTGTAAAATAATCTGTCCTTAAAACTGGAGTATATTATGGTAGCCATAACAACAAGAGCCTCGTGCTGTGAACATAGAAGGCAGGCAGCACTTTATCTGCAACTAGTGATATTTTATTTCACCACTAAATTAAAAGTTAACAGTGAATGCGCACTAAATTCCATACTACGTTTCATTCTGCTACAAAGGGGTCACTTACAAAACACATGCGAAAACCAGAGATGTGTATTTAACCTGACATTTTGGAGTTCTTTCGGCTTCTAACTATAATGAAGTACAAAAGAAAGTTAAATTAACTCAACTGAGTTGTATTTTCTCCCCACCCACTGAAAGCCTAGCAAAGGCAAAGCATTTCTGTCGACTTTGACGTTGTGTATTTAGCAAAAGCAGCTTACCTGTCCACACCCAGTTTACTCCCCAGCTGGAATAAGACCCAGGCCTCCACCATCAAACAAATACTGATTTCAAGAGCAGTTCATTCAAATTTCAGTAACAATTTGTTTAATCAGTCAACGCAATAAAGCTTTTGGAGCTAGGGCACTTGGGTTTTTGACAGTTAAAAGTTGTACTTCAAACAGAATTTTTCTCTTGTTTTCAAACTGCTACTCTAACAAGGAGCTTAAGATCTTTTGTTTTCCTGATTTCATATTGCTGCTTAGCTGTTTACAGACTTCATTCACTTATTAAAATTCATAATCTCAACAATCCTAGCAGTTTCATTTAACTGTTTATCAATATAATTATATAAATATAATTGTGGAAAAAAGGACTAGCTACTTGGGAGGAATATAGGACTGTTGTCAGAACATGCGGGGATGCAACACAGAAGACTAAGGCACGACTGGAATTAAATCTGGCAAGGGAGGTTAAGGACAACAGGAAAGGCTTCTATAGGTACATTGGCAGCAAAAGGAAGACTAGGGAGAATGTGGGCCCGCTGCTGAACGAGGCAGGTGACCTGGTGACACTGGACACAGAGAAGGCAGAGTTACTGAATACCTTCTTTGCTTCAGTGTTCACTGCTAGGACTGGCCCTCAGGACTCCCAGACTCTGGAGATAAGAGAGGAAGCACGGACAAATGAAGACTTGCCCTTGGTCAATGAGGATTCGGTTAGAGAGCAGCTAGGCAAACTGAACACGCACAAATCGATGGGTCCCGATGGGATGCATCCACGTGTGCTGAGGGAGCTGGCGGAGGTAATTGCTAGGCCACTCTCCATCATCTTTGAAAAGTCGTGGAGAACAGGAGAGGTGCCTGAAGATTGGAGGAAAGCCAATGTCACTCCAATCTTCAAAAAGGGCAAGAAGGAAGACCCGGGAAACTACAGGCCAGTCAGTCTCACCTCCATCCCTGGAAAGGTGATGGAACGGCTCATTCTGGAACTCATCTCCAAGCACATGGAAGAGGAGAAGACTATCCGGAGTAGTCAACATGGATTCACCAAGGGTAAATCCTGCTTGACCAATCTGATAGCCTTCTATGATGGCATGACTGGCTCGGTGGACGAGGGGAGAGCAGTGGACGTTGTCTACCTTGACTTCAGTAAGGCTTTTGACACTGTCTCCCACAACATCCTCATAGGAAAGCTCAGGAAGAGTGGCTTAGATGAGCGCACAGTGAGGTGGGTCAAAAACTGGCTGAATGGCAGAGCGCAGAGGGTAGTGATCGGTGGTGCGGAGTCTGGTTGGAGGCCTGTGACCAGCGGTGTTCCCCAGGGGTCAGTGCTGGGTCCAGTCCTGTTCAACGTATTCATCAATGATTTGGACGAAGGGACAGAGTGTACCCTCAGCAAGTTTGCTGATGATACAAAGCTGGGGGGAGCGGCTGACTCACCGGAAGGCTGTGCTGCCATTCAGCGTGACCTGGACAGGCTGGAGAGTTGGGCGGAGAGGAACCTGATGAAGTTCAACAAGGGCAAGTGTAGGGTCTTGCACCTGGGGAGGAACAACCCCATGTGCCAGTACAGGCTGGGGGTTGACTTGCTGGAGAGCAGCTCTGCGGAGAAGGACCTGGGAGTGCTGGTGGACAACAGGCTCACCATGAGCCAGCAGTGTGCCCTTGCGGCCAGGAAGGCCAATGGCATCCTGGGGTGCATTAAGAAGAGTGTGGCCAGCAGGTCGAGGGAGGGGGTCCTCCCCCTGTACTCTGCCCTGGTGAGGCCACATCTGGAGTGCTGTGTGCAGTTCTGGGCTCCCCAGTACAAGAGAGACAGGGAACTACTGGAGAGAGTCCAGTGGAGGGCCACGAAGTTGGTTAAGGGAGTGGAGCATCTCTCGTATGAGGAAAGGTTGAGAGAGCTGGGTCTGTTCAGCCTGGAAAAGATAAGGCTGAGAGCAGATCTGATCAATGCTCACAAATATCTAAAGGGTGGATGTCAAGAGGATGGGGTCAGACTCTTCTCAGTGGTGCCCAGCGACAGGACAAGGGGCAATGGGCACAAACTGGAACACAGGAAGTTCCACCTGAACATGCGGAGGAATTTCTTTACTGTGAGGGTAACAGAGCACTGGAACAGGCTGCCCAGAGAGGTTGTAGAGTCTCCTTCTCTGGAGATATTCAAAACCCACCTGGACGCATTCCTGTGCAACCTGCTCTAGGCTAACCTGCTTTAGCAGGGGGCTTGGACTAGATGATATCTAGAGGTTCCTTCCAACCCCTACCATTCTATGATTCTATGATTCTATCAATATAGAAAATTTCAGCTAAGGGAACCAGTTGCAGCATGCATGCACACAAAGATGTGACAAAGAAGGACCTTGCTTAAAGACTGAAGCAACATGTTAAGAAGCCGTGCTCTACATTTCCTCCTACACATATGTGCATAAGCTGTCCTCATGCCTTTGCTTGGGTATTTTGGGAAGATGCTTTGTCATGAATGCAGACACCATCACATCCACTATTCTACTTCAACACAGCCACCCAAGGAGGAACCTGTGAGCTGCTAAGATTTTTGACATCGACCCAGACTTTATTAACACAACAAATCGCACCAGCTGTAGAACTGGGCTCACAAGTTGGGCTTATAGACAAAATAAAAGTGTGCTAGGAACAATGAGATAACGCATGTGAAATGGACTCGTAGCTTTCATAATATAACAGTAACATGAACAAGTTCATGCGCAGAAATACTTTCAGAGTTAGCAAAAGAGTGAAATGGATTACAACCCTTAATCAAGGACTATGTGTGGCTACCCCGACCCATCAAATCTTGTCTATCTAAAATCCTGGGAGACAAAGAACAAGAAAATGTGTCACAGCCTGATACTGGGCACAGAGGTCTGTGCTTGGGATGCATGATGTCATTCTGTGTCTGGGCCAATTTTGTTAACCCCAAAATCAGGCAAAGACATCTGTTAAACTTCAGAATTTACCTTAATTCATTCCTCTTTGGAAGACAAGTAAAATCTTTCTCTGAACTCAAGTAGAAGTGACAGAGCAACCTTTCCTTTCCCTTATTCTCTACGTTAATGGACAGCAAAGGCTTTACTGTAGCATAAGCATGTTATAAGATAAAGGTAAAGCTCCAGATTTACATTTAAAGATCAGTCTGTTCTCTGTTCCAGCATTAACACAGCACCATAAGCTGCAAAGCACCAAAATGCTGCATTGGCTGAGACAGTACCTCTTTGCTTGTGCTGCTTGATGGAGGACTCACTGCTGAATTTGAACTCTTGGAAGGCTCCTTCTTCTTCTGCTTGTGGTCATGCTGGAGAGACAGCAGCTGTGTCTGATCTTTGGGGAGAGTTCGATGCACCTTCCGGTTGTGCTGCACATCTTCCACCTTCTGAAAGCACAGTGATGAACCTCAGAGAGAACAATGCCTTGGAGGACAACCCAGTTGACCACTGGGAATTCTGGCTTTTCAAAGAACAAAGCGAGCACAATGCCATCAGGGCTGACAGAAGAGCCACAACCCCAAGCAATAGGACGCATAAAGTGACCCCAACCCTCTGTGTTTGGCTTTTGAGATGGCACATCGGAAAATAATATTTTTTCTTTTTACTCTTCCTAAAACCAGAGGCCTTTAATCAAACATGCCATGCTTCTGTTTGATTACAAATCAGTTTGCTGCTGAAACACTGGAAGAACATCATGGCCAAGGTGCCAGACTTGACAAAGAGACTTCAGCGTTAAAATGAACCTCTGCTCCATTTTTATTTGTGAAAAAGGAACGGTCCTGGTTACAACCCAAACAGAAATTGGGGACTGGAGATTTAAGCTAGGTTGAGCTGATGCTGGAAGCTTTCAGGGTAAAGGTATTTCAAATCAGATTGAAGTGACTGGAGGCCATTTCAGCAAAGAGAAACGCCAGGGACAGAAGTGGGAGAGGCAGTGTAATCGCTGTAGATAAGGAGGATGACTCAGTAACACAGAAGTTAACTCAAAAGAAGGCTGAATCTGAGAAAAAGAGGCAGTAAGTGCATTAAAAAAGTCCCTCTCTGGTCTGTGACTCAGAGGATGGGAACACCCTCAGGGAACTGAGAAAGACATCAGCTACAGGAACACCGAGCTGCGAATTGCTGTCAGCAAACACTTTTCATACCTGCTTCTTTTCTGATTTCCTCTGTCCATCTAGTATGAACCGCTCCTCTTCCACAGCCCTTTTGTCTTCTTTATACCTCTCCTCTTTCATCTGAACGGCCTTAGGCTCTGGCCATCTCTGCTCACACTCCTGCTGCCTTCGTAGCTCCTGCTCTCGCCTCTGATGCTGGAAGAGAGCCAGGGAATAACACTGCTTATTTTACTTTAACTTTTGTACCCACCAATTACTTATGCCAGCATTCATTAATCACAAGGCCCATCTCCTGCCATGCAGTCACTAACAGGGGATACCCGATACACTGCACAGCAGAAGCCGACAGCCACAAGCTGCCACCACAATGACTGCCAAACTTGAAGCGAAACCTTCGCCCTTTCGGCAGCCGAGGGCAGACGTGCCATTTAAGCAGGCACACGAGATCTCCGTGATGGCTGCCAGCTAATCTAATGAGAAATGTCTTCCTCTCATTTTGAGGAGGAAAGGTTTTTCCAGAGTCCCCCTGTTTTGCTGGAGCAGCACTATGCTTCACAAATGCCAGCTCTGGAGTGTTTGCACAAGGCTTGAATTCCATCAGATACTCATGAGAAGAGGCACAGTGGTGATTTAGCAATGCCTCCGACACTGCAGTGTCAGACAGCTGAAAAGGCAGCGGCTATCTTGTAACATCTTAAACAGAAGCAGGGCCAGCACTCTGCATGAGACAGACAGACTCCAAATTGGGCAATGCACATGAGAAAGAAATTGGGATCTCTCATCCCATCTGCATGGGCTTCTACTGCCAAACTCAAGCGAAGTGCCCTTCCTCTTCCGCTCCCAAAGCTCAGGGCAGGTTGTCAGCAGGAAAAGGACAGAGCCCACTTAAAATCATTGTGTTCAAAAGTGACACAGTTCTCCCAAGGCTAAAGGCTACAATCCAGGTTGTGCTGACAATTTAACACAGCCTTTCTTGCCTTTCAAAGCCTACTCGCTACAGGCATGTTTTCTATTTGTGATGAGACATGGAACAACAAAACAAGCCAGTCCCTACATCCTCCAGCCTTCTCCTCTGCTCCTTCTGCTGGTCGATCCGTTTCTGCCGCTCTGTCAGCAGTTGCTTCTTGTATTTCTCCTGGTCCTTCAGCTGGTGCTGCTGGCGATGAGGGTCAGAACGGTTTTTGTTCTCCTGCTGCAGCCTCAGAAATTCACGACGGAGAGTTGACTCCCCTGGGAGATTTACTATGGAGCTGAAAGAAAAGGGGAGGTTTCTACATGACTAAACATAACACTAAAGAGAGAATACAAGGTGCATTGGGAATTGCTTGCTGTCCTCTGCAAGCAAATTAAGGTGTTCCGATAAATCTCCAGCGTGTTGACTATGCATCCGCGCTTACTGTGCTACAAAACAGCCTGAAGCTGATTGTTGGGTCCTTCATTTGAGAGTTTCCTCCCTATTGCACGAGAACTAAGCAGCAGCTTATTACAGACATCTTACACTCAGCAGTTACATTTGATAGCCACAAAACAGTTAAAGCTACCAGCAGGGATACAGGAGATAAGAGACTCAGAGTGAGTTATGAAAGCCATTCTGGCCGAGGAGGGCTGCCGGCAGTAAGAACAGCTTGGGCAGTCAAATTGTCTATTCCAGTAATAAAATTAACCTGGGTTCTCCTTCATCTTCATTCAGCTCATCATCTTCCTCCTCACTTCCACTGTAATCATAGTCCGTTTCTTCTAAAAAAAGAGAACAATAAACAAACCCCAGTGGAGGATGCTGTTATTTAAGATGTGATCTTGAACTTTGTTTCTGAGCACTCAACCTGAACGACATGTAGCTCAGCAGGAATTTAAAAGCCACAGGTTGCACTGGGAGGCTGAGGGGAGGTAAGATATCCACGTACACATTCAAAATCTAGTTCAGGTAATGTTTCAGGGCAGACCCCTTACACATTCCCACTTTTCCCTTCACTGACTGTTTGGTTTTGCCAAACTAACCTACTTCCATAATCTGAAATAAATTAGGCTAAACCCACAGAGAAATCCAACTCCCATAACAACACCAGCAGAGGAGTTCCTTATAAAGATATTTAGCTAGGACATAAAAGACTTGTACAGCCCTTCTCTGCTGCTGTATACCTGTCGTATGGCTAAGCTGGGGCCTTCAGTAAATCCAGGTTTCTTTTTGTATTGAAGTGAATAATTAAAAAGAAAAAGATAATAAATTGATGCTAGTTTTAGCATAGCAGTTCAGAAGAAGGTGACCCACACTTCTGAAGTTCTCTTCAAGACTCATATGAAGGCAGCTTTTAAGGGATAAATTCAAATTGGTCCTACTCTGCATTGCTGGCTATATGGCAGGCTAAAGTGGGACTTCAATTCTTTTGAAGTCACTATTTTGAAGTGTACAGTCTGGCAATTTCACACTGTTCTCCGTTTCAGGGGAGCTTTGACTAAAAATAGCAATTTTCAGGTCAAAATATAACTATCTATCAAGAAGCGATTGTTATAATTGCATTCCCCTCTCTCCACCCCACAAGGGCATATGTGAGAAATTCTAACTTGCTGTCTTTCCATTAGAACGTGCTTTGAGATTCACAGCCGAAAGCTGGCAGAATTTGCAACTACTATTGGAGTCAGTAAATCTACGTTGCACGGCAGTTTCATTCCGGGCACAAACATTCCTGTTGTTAAATCAATACTTGGAGTTTATAAGTCACTGTCCAAATGTATAGTGCTTTCGGAGTTTGCCCTCACAGTCGCTGATCTTCGCAGTGCCCCTACCAATATAAAATACACAGAAGAGGAAGAGAGGAGAGAGGGCAGGGAAAACGGGTGGTCAACAGGCTACGGCTCTTTCTCCACTTTGCACAGCCCTTAGTCTGCTGCGCACAGGCATTTACACAACTATCGTCCCCACATCAGCACTGCTTCTTCCAGGTTTCGCTCTAAAGACTAAGGCTAGCATTTGGAACAAACTCAGATTCTCTCTTTTTCTTCAGCCGCCCTGTGAAGTTGATGATTCATTCTACCCATTTGTGTTTTGCTGGATCTCAGAGGCCTTCTCAAGGTCTCTTTTGGGCACTCTACTGCAAAATGCTCACGGAGCACTTCTGCTCCCAGAGAACTCACAGGCTAAAATTAGATGGAGACGGAACAGGTAAATTAAATGGATCGGGGACATACAGATGAACTAAGAGACTAGGAAACGCTTGTTGAGTACTACTTAGATACTCAAGAAAGTAGGGACCTAGACTTCACTTGGACTCCTCGCTCACGTTAGCATTAGGGTTGTTCTCAGCGAATCAGGGTCAGTCAGGCTCCAAAGATTTTAGCACTTAAACACCATTAAGGACCTGGGCTTCGGCAAAGAAATCTTCAAAGTGGCCCTGCTGCTATCAAGGACAGCATTTTCTCACAGTTTTCTGTTGCACCTGCCTTGTTCTCTGCTGCCAAAATTGGAAGAGGACCTACTACTACTCTCTGTAGTGCCCTTTGTTTTGTTTTTGCCACATTACCCTTTTCTCCTTTTTTCTTCCTGGTCCTATCCAGGTGGTCTTTCAGCATGATGCGCACTTGCCGTTCATTCTGCATGTCTCGGATGAAAGAATGCTTAAGCAAGGTTTCAGTGGACGGACGATGCAAATAATTTTTTACAAGGCAGCTTTCAACAAAGTTTAGGAATTTCTTTGACCTGAAAAAGATAGAAAAGTGGAGGAAAACAATAATGCTTTTCAACTCGTGTGCCAACACTACCTTGTGAGCGATGGAGAGCACTAACTTTGCAAGGTTTCCTGTTGCAGTGGAACTGCATGAGACAATCAGTTTTGCCACCAGCGTGCCTCCCGAGACCAGCACAGTGCTGAAGGCAAACGATGGGGAACTCCACCACGACCGCCCTCTCAGGGGAGTTACCCTGAATTTACATCCAGATCAACAAAACCACAACCTGGCCAATGCAAGTCTTTCAAAAATGCCCTCACCCTTTTGATATGGTGAAGATTTCTTTATATACTTCATGTAAAAGACAAACTAATTCGCTGCAGGCCACAGTGACTGCCATTAGCCCCACAATGTCCGTGCAGTCTTCCGGCAAAGCACTGTCTCCAAGCAGCCCATCTATGCCTTGCCTATACTGCAATTTCAGCCACCCATGCCAAACTTTAGCAACTGCAATGACTGCCGCAGTTTAGGCAGGGTTCAGAAGAAAGGTGTTGCTTCCCAAAGGTAAACTACATCTTCACCTGTGGCTTAACCCAGCACTAGAAACAGCCTAGGAAAGACCTCATAGATCACTGCAGGATTTAACAAGGTCATTGTCTCTGGACAAGAGAGCTCAAAATCCTCCTAAGCCCAACAAAGCAAAAATAGTTTTTACACATCTTTTTACCATTTTCTGGATTTCAACTTTGGGGGCGGGTTCCGTGGGATGAGGAACAGCGCTCTCATGGGGTGCATGTCACACAGGGCTGCAAAGGAAACCACAAGCTATTGAAGGGTGCGTGTCCCACCCTGTGTCCCTCCCACAGCCTGACCACACTGACCCAGCGGGGCAGGAGCCTGGATCTCCTGACAGAGAGGAGCATCCACCACAAACGCTCCCACTTCCAAAAGCACAGCATCCGCCACAGAACCGCACCGTTAGTCAACAAAATTCAGGCCACAGCCAAGAAATAAGGTCTCTGAGTACGCAGAAATCTTTCACGACAATATGCTGTTATTGCCAGTTAAGAGATATTTGAAAGAAAGGCTGCATGGCAGGAACAAGTACAATTTTCTTCGTATTTTTTATATATAAGGCTTCAGAAGGACATAAAAAAAGCTCACCTTTCTAATACACCACAGGGTGTTTTCGCATAAATAGAAATTAAAGTTGGGATTGAAATACTTATCTAGTTCCTTATGTCTGGCTTACGGTTCAGATAAATGATAAGTTAAATTTTAACCAAACTCTTAGCTACATCATTCATGGCATAAGAGAAAACGCAGAATGAAGAAAACCTAATGCAAAGCGGAGAGTTCATAAACTGCATCGCTGGCACAGAGCGTAATGACTACGCACACATTTCATCTATTCTGTGTTTTGGGACTGTGAGCACCATTATTAGACAATCTGCAGCAGAGCCTTCTCACGCATTCAGATGCTGGTTTCTCTCCAGCCCAATGTACTTCTCTTTAGTGTTACTGTTGTGGAAAGTTGAAACTACAAAGAACTCTGCAGAAAGTAAGTACTATCACACCTCATCTACAGCAGGCATTTCGTATGGAATTATGAGTGTGCTCCATCTGTCACGGAGAAATATCGAGGGCCAGCGGTCTTCCTCTGACAGAGCTACTGAATGACAACTGATAGGAACTATATGGAGGCTGCCTTCTTATGATATACAGGTGTTCAGCAGTGATTCTCTTAACAGGAATTGCCTCACGGCACTACAGAACTAGTAGAAGTGAAAAGACTGTGGGTCTGGTAAAGCCTTCACTGCCTTCTATTAATTTCTCTGCCTGTATCCACCTGCTGTCGTTCCTCACATCTGGGTTCTGTTTTGGATGTTTTCCTTTGTATTTTCCATAGCACACCAAACAGTGGGGATAGGGGGCAGAAGCAGTCTGGTTTCTAACTATGGGTCCCAGACACTGTTGTACTGCAGTAAACATAACACAAGTGTGATCCACAGCATTTCCCTGCCAAAACTAGTGAAAACATCAAATGGAAGTGGCATGAGGAATTAGCATGCAAAGCTACAAAGTCTCTCTCAAAGAAAACTCCCCATGGACTCATGTCTCAGGACTAAGCCTCAGCTAGGCTGAAGCACAGTGTCTGAAAATGCTCCTGAACTCCAGCTGGCTCCTGAGCGCTGCTAAAAACCAAGTCGGATGGGAGAACAGCCAAGTGTGTTTTTAAAAACACAGCCTACGTGCTCTCAAGTTCAGGCCAGAGTATAATTTATTTCATTTCCTGTGCTCTCAGCAGTGACCAGATACCCCATCACATCACATTTGCTTTGCGAGTGCTGGGGCAAAGCAACTGGTCCTCTGTGGAAACAAAAATGCAGGAGGTCTTTGCACCCACGCTGCAGCCGCCGATCTCTGCCCAGTGCTGCAAGACGCTAACGGGAGGAGCACGGGGGACACCTGGCACGTGAGGGCAGGCTGTAAAACTCTGGCAATCTGCTGTCAGGTTGAGAACGTGGTCGTGGACCAAAGCCATTACGTAAGCAAATACAGTACTCATCCCAAAATCTGTGAGAATCAAGTCAGTCCCAGAGTAAAAATACATGCTTTTGGCCTAGCTTCTCTCATTGCCATATTTTTTTTTTAGTGACCTAAACCAAAGCCACTCCTGTAAACTTTTTCTGCTAATGTGTCAATCACTTCTGCTTAGCTGTATCCACAGCCAGCGATCAAAAGGATGCTAACAAGAGCTCTATGAAAATTTTTTTTGCTTGCCTAGGAAATGAAGGCAAAGCATGAAAATATAGACTTAAAGGGTCTAAAAGGAAGAGGAAAGCAAAAGAGTCCAAATAAGAAAAGTCACAGGTTATTTTTAAAGATACAGCTAGAACTGGAATTTTGTACATCTGTGCATTAGCCAAGCATGAGTTATTTTAACACAGAACGTGCTCACAAAGCATAGACACCCCCACCTTTATAGCAAATCACTTACGAGGAGCTCCTTCGGCCATTTCAATAGCAGTGATTCCCAGAGACCATAGGTCACTCTGCAGGAAAAGAAACATTGCACATTGCAACTTGCAGTAATCAAGCTTTTTTTTTTGGTTCGTTTGGTTTGGATTTTTGGGTTTGTTTCTTTTTTGTTTTTACAGTTTCCCTAGATTTCTCCTGGATTGGGTTGTTTTAGTTGGAGTGACACACATTCTGCTCCCTCCCATTCCCTACTGAGCTTTTAGGAAATGTGCTAATAGCCAGAAGCTTCCCATTTCCCATGCAACTGTGAACAGCTGATTCATCATTTAAGCAGCCAGCCCCAAGACGCAGACCTTCTGCATTCAAAACGTAAGTGCCAGAATATAGCAGGCACCGTTTAAATATGAGACTTAAATCTTTTAAACTGATTTCATGAGGCAGTGAGGCACAGCAGAGCCTCACCCCTCTGCTCCTGGCTAAAAAAAAAAAAAAAAATCTTGGTCTTAACGCTTATTTCAGAGCAGTCACTGCTGAGTTTCTACACCAATGGAACAGAAATTATAGTCCTTGGGGTGAGACTTTTTCTGTCTACAAAGTCCCCAGTTGCATGTTTTTGAGCACATGAAAGGAGAGCACATAATGTGCTCAGATTTACGCTGCAGTATATGTTCAGCTCGGTTAACTTTGAGTGGAGTCTCCTTTATCAGCTTATCTGGATGCTAAGGGCTGGGTTTTGATCACGGAAGATAAACTGGAAACACTACCAGAGACTATAAAAACTTCACAGGTTTCCACTTGACTAATCGTGCATTATTTTACTATTTTTTGTGTCTAAACGTAGTCAAATGAGAGGCATGTGACCAAACCAACTTGCAGTGCTTCTCTAAAACTATCTTTTAAAAAGGGAGCGACAGAAGATAAACCTTCAAAGATTAGAAGCGATACACCGTTACATGAACAGCAGCTCACACCCAGCCTGACACTAGCTATATTTGACTTTATCAACAGAGCCTGCTCAGTCCAGCTGCTCTGAACTGCTTTATGCAAGCTGAAAATCAGTTCGCATCATAGTTTGTGGAGGGATTTGACAACAAAACTGGTGAGAATTTAATTGACTTATTATTAAGTAAATGACTGAAAACCAGAAAAGTCTCTAGGGGTAGCCCTGCAGGTTGCAGGGACAATGGAAGAAACAACCAGGCTACAAAGAATTTTGGTTGGGAGTTTCAAAGCATGAGAGGCAGACAGGTGAAAGGGAAGATGGCAGCAGCTCCTGTAAAGGTCAATGTGTGCATATACATATTTATTATGCATATATATTTTTACTCACTTTTTAATTTTTTTTTTTTTTTAATCAGAGCTAGAACAACAACAAGAAGTTACAGGGTGACTTCCTGCTACTTTGCTCATCACATCAGCTATAAATCTCTGTAGAAAAGACTGGCCCCGTGCCGCTTTACGAGTCATAGCACTGTCTGCATAAGTGCTTCCAAAACCCTCTGCTGATCAGTTTTAAACTACCATCTGTACAATCTATTCAGAAGCAGATATAAATGCACACAGACGAACTGCGATTATTACTGAAGGCAAAGAAACCTCAAGAATTAGGGGTTGATTTCCTAACAGTTCTATCTTCTGAAAAGCACGCATTCTGAAAAGGAAATCGAACGGGGAGAGGGAATGAAGACAAGAGATTAATTTCTTGAGGTTTCAGTAGAAGATTTACATGGTATGAAAAAATAAAATAAAATCCAAGAACATTCTTTGGTCATGACAGACACTCACACAACGTGACCTCATTCTGCCAGTGCAGCACAGAAGGTCTCAGCAAGGGAGAAGCCTCTGAATCACTAGAAAATGGAATTAATAACAGGTTCTTCTAATAAAGATTTCTGAAGCCACAATTAGAACGAGAGGCGCCAAGTGGCAATGAAGAGAACATCTGAANTCACACAACGTGACCTCATTCTGCCAGTGCAGCACAGAAGGTCTCAGCAAGGGAGAAGCCTCTGAATCACTAGAAAATGGAATTAATAACAGGTTCTTCTAATAAAGATTTCTGAAGCCACAATTAGAACGAGAGGCGCAAAGTGGCAACGAAGAGAACATCTGAATGAAGCGAGTGACCAGAGGATCGCTCAGAAGATGGCTGCTCAGAAAGCCATCCCTGGAAAACATCCTTCATGGTAAGTGTAGACAGACAAATGACAACACCGCTGGAAACAGGCCAGAGACTTTGTAAGTCTCTTTGGAACAGCATCAGCATGTTGTAAGAGTTAGGAGAACCAGAAAAAGTACTTGATAGCTGTTCTTGGCCTCCTCAGTACAAGGAAGTCATGGACATACTGGAGCGGGTGCAGCAAAGGGCCACAAAGATGTTTAATGGCTTGGAGCTGGGAGGCCTTGGGCTGAAAGAGATGGAACTGTTCAGCCTGGAGGAGGGAAGGCTCAGGGGGATCTCGCACGCGCGCACAAATTCCTAATGGGAGGGGAGTAAAGAAGACCAAGACAGACTTCTGAGTGGTGCCCAGTGACGGCACAAAAAGCAATGGGCACAAACCAAAACACAAAAAATTCTGCATCTCCTCACCTCAGCCACCCCGCGAATGGCCAGAAACGATTCTGGGATGGGAAATCTCTTGCAGTCATGTGCTCATAAATGAGTGAAGTGATACTAATTATTGCCAATTAACTCTGGATTCACAGCTGAGTACAGAGTAAAACAGCTCTGTCAGAGGAGAGCAGTAACTTGTCATATTGGTATTGCACCACTACAAGTATCCTTCCAAATTTACCTCTTCCTTACTTTTCTATCCTGACCCGCAACCTCCATGTAGCAGTATTTTTTTTTTTTTTGCACAGAAGTTCATGGAAGTATTTCATATATTCACAGTTCACAAAAAAAATTCATAATGAAATTTCACTCTTAAAAAGAGCCACCACCCACATATTACAAATACTTCTATTGTACAGTTATAATATTATTGCAGTTACAAAAGAGGGAAGTTTGAACTTTTTGAATGCAGTACTTGAGCAGGATTTCACGTAACCTGCATGTTTTCCTGCCTTATGCAGCATTGTAACACTTACTCTGTAATCATATGTAGAGTCTGGGTTCTCCTCGCAAGCAATGACCTCAGGTGCCATCCAATATGGTGTGCCAATAAATGTGTTTCTTCTCCCAATAGTCCTATCCAGTTGAGCGCTTACACCAAAATCCACTGAAAAGCCAAGCAGAGGTGAAGAAATTAATCAAATGTTGTATACACGTGGCAGAGTGTTTACTTGGTTACTTTCATACTGTTTAGAATACCAAACCTTTGGGCTACAATGCATATTAAATCCGAGTTCCCCTACTACATCTTGTCCAACTGTTGAAACTTAACAGTCTTTTTTTTCTTTTTGACAGAAGGATCAAATAAACAGCATGCTAACTCTGCCAGACAGGTTCCAGCAGTTAGGAATTGTTCTAGAAAGATATTACAGAATAATTTACGCTTAATCTAAACGCTACATTGAGTAGGACTCAAGATCTTTAACTAGTATCTGAAACGAAAAATAATATCTACTGACAAGGCAAATTTGGATGTGTCTAATACGGCCATTTGTGAAAGCTGGGAAGAACTATCATATCACTTCATTTTGAGGTGTTTGGAATAACTCCTTCCTGACATTGATACACTATCTTAGAACAAGCTAGAGGGTATACTAGCTTATTCTCATCTTAGATTCATTATAATGAGAGAATTGCGTGGTGCTCTTTGTGCTGAAAAGGGTGTTACTTTCATCAGGACTGCGTAGCAAAATGGTTTTGTTCAGGTACGAAGAAGGGCTCATACAACCAATAATTATGTGATTGTATTTTTCTTTGAACAAACCTGTAAGATACCCTAACTGGATCCACTGGGCATCGCGCTTGAGTGCTACTCACAGAGCAGACAAAACAGGGAAAAGAACGGACTGAAAAGAGACAGCCCTATGGTTACCATGAAGGAGCAGATTTTCTCACGTTACCTCACTGCAGATCATCTGAAAGCCACAATAATTTGTACTACTCTAATTTAATGTGCCTGTTCAGCAAACCTTCTCCAATGATAAGTTGGACCTGACCTTTGGGATCATCATGCACTCTGTGCTTCTGATGGAAGCGTGCACACTTACGCTGAAGTGGAACGGAACTGGACTAAGGACCTCTTGGGTTCCTAGCCTCTTTACATTAAGACGCATGAGCTAAATGTCTGGAAAGACCTTTGTTTCGTTTTTGGTTTTTGGTTTTTTTTTTTTAAAGTGTCATACTTAGTAAATCTGTTTCATCTTTACCCAGAGTCAGAAAGGTTTAACTTTCTTGTGAACCATGTGAAGAATGGTGGGACTAGTAACCATACAGGACCGTAATCACACACAACCCCTGCATCTTGCCAGTTTTAAGAGGGAACAGTTGAAGACTAGTGCATATCTTTTAAAGACTAAAAGCAAAATCCTGCCTTCATTTAGTGTAACAGCAAAACTCCCTTTGACTTCAGCGAAGCCAGGATTTTGCCATAAGGTTAAACCACAATGACATTTAAAGTACTTATGTTAAATTGCTCCAGCCAAACATCCTACTCCATACCCACAGGCCATGTTTATTATTTTTGTTCTCCAACTCTACAGTGAATTCTTTCAATTAAAGAGAGAGGGGGAGTAAAGATCATCCCAAATAAAGTAAGTGTTCTCCTTGAGACTGCTCCTTTAAATCATTGCCATGCATTCTCTGTGATTCGTTCCCAAAACATGAAGACATCCCCTCCTCAAGAGAGATACATACTTGAGTTTAGTCTTAGGAAGTCAGAAGTTGTCAACACTGACATGTCACAGCTAGAAAAGGAAATAAGTAAACTCTCTGACATTTGAGATTACTATCAGTTAAAACCTACTCTACTGAGTAGTAGCCCTCACACATGAATAATTTCAACTATTGTCAGATTTATGAAAATCTCCAAGATCACTTCCCGTAGAGAAATGGATTAGCATAATTTATTTCCTCAACTTTTTTTGGTTTGGATCTCTCCGCATGCCGGGATCTGCTGTGAAGGCTTGATGGTGCTGTGACTTACTAGATAGGTTCCGTCCCTGACTGCCCAGAAGTAGCTGTATTCCCCACAGGCTGTGAGTAACATCCTTGCAGAACGCGTCACATTCTTGGCTCTTTCTACGTAACAGATACCTTGTAAACATAAGCATTAATGCTACTTGACATATTTATTGCTCTTAGGTTACTGAAGGTTCTTTCCGAGACAAGATGGAAATCTTAATTTTTTACGAACAGGTTTCTAGCACACATTTAAGGCAACTTACCCAGTTTTACTTCTGCATTTTCTGTGAGAAGAACATTCTGTCCTTTAATATCTCGATGGATGACATGGTGAGCATGAAGATGTGCCAAGCCCTAAAAGAAAACCAGACTTTCCTTACTGGTTCCTCCAACCATTATCACGAGTGTGGCATTGTTGCCTTTTTACACTTTTACCCTTCTCAGACTTTATTCACAGGGACAGTCCTTTAGATAATATTAGCAACATGAAGACCCCAGTTTTGGGGAGGAGAGCGGACAGCAACCACAAGTTTGATTGTCATCTTTACCCAAAGGCCTGTCTGTAGTGAAGCATCTCTGAAGCCGAGTGTGAAGAGAACAAGGTAGCAATATTTTGAACTTCTGTCACGGAATCAAGGGATGCCTCCTTATACTGTGTATTAAAAGCAAACAAAAGATGGAGAGAGCAATGTGGAATGCTCTGTACAAGGAACAGAGACAGCAGCTGGCTGGCCACAGTGGCTTAACTCCTCCATTCAGCAAAACCACGTTCAATGGTAAATGGGCCACAGAAACTTCAAAATACCACGTCAGACCTCTTTTTGAACGCGGCAAATACTGTTTTCATTCAGCTAACATTTGCAATATTCTGTCTTCAGCTTGTTCCAAAATTGTCCATGGTTAAACTAGCATAGATATAAAGGAACATGGAATACATCACAGTAAGCCAGCAGATGCTTCACTCAAAATGCTTAGCCTCTGTAATATCAATTACTTCAAATAGAGCTTACAATCCATGTGTAACTGTGTCATTCTGTTTTGAAACAAGTGCAATTAAATCCAATCTCTTGTTTTACACCAGCATGCTGTTATGGTTTTCAGTTGTGTGAGCGTGAACCAAGTGTTTTAATATCAATTGCTTTAATAGAGAAATTTTAGCCACACAAATGAAGAGCAACCTGACCAGACCATTAAGATTTTTTTTTTCAGAAGAGCTCTCCCCAAGCTCGCTACAGTTACTACAATCTGCAGTCTAATGCCAAATCTTTGTAAGACGGCAGGTGTTCTTCCCTGAGCACATTTCTCAACTCCTCTTCTCCAGAAGCAAAGATTTACCCCTATTCAAGCATTATCTGGCATGCCATTTGAACTCCAGAATATACATTTATCTTACCGTTACTTACAAAAAAAGTAAAACTCCATTACAAGGAAGACAGATCAGCAACTCTGTAATGGGCTTTAAATTCAGACTGACTGGTTCCAACTTTTTTTTTTTCCAGGCTAGTTCACTAGATTACCCTGGGAATTGTTTTATCTTCTGTACTCTCCAGGAATAAAAAGCCCCAGCCCAAACCAAACACAACAACAAAAAAGCCCTAAGCCTGCACAGAATGAAATATAGCCCCAAAAACTGTCTTGGGGAGTATTGCCCCAGCAGGGCCACCTTTAACATTTTGGAATGCTGTTTAGTCAACATTGCTTCTAATAGTGTGGAAAAGAGGCCTCTGAGTGTGTGCAGGTAAAGGAACTATGAACAGAATGATCTTACACAGGGTGAATAGCTGAAGGAATGAGCAGTAAGATCTCCTGATGTGGAGGACAGACTTACTGAAAACAGAAAATTGATTTACTCTTCTAGATGCCCAGAATCTGGACTTTCAGGAGATGGCTATTTGCCACAGGGAACAGGAATTTTCTGTTCTTCATACAGAAAATGGGATTAACTACAATAACATGAGATGTCAAGCAGCCATCGTGCTGGCTGTTTGGGCTCTTCTGAACTCGAGGACCACAGCCCATGAGCCCCACGGGTCAAAACCTTTAAACAATAATTCTCATTTAATGACCTACGTTAGCAACCAAAGTCTTGGAAAGGGCTTTCTGTGGCAAACGAGCAACAAAGCTCTGTTGGCACGACTCACCCTGAGAACCTCTCTGCAGATGTACGCAATCCAGTCTTCCTTGAAACAGTTCCCTTTTGTCTTCTTCACCAGGTCAGTGACAGAGCCCGCACCGCAGTACTCCATCACCAACTGCAGGAAGACAAATGCAACGCACCTTTACCACAGCACTGACAGGGTGCCAGCTGAGATACCATGGGCAAACACCCACTCCACCACAATCAAGGTGTGGCAAACTATATGCGACTTTCCCGGATGCCAAGTGACATAAAATCTCATTTCCCGAACGACACACATTGCTGCATAAATAAAAAGACTCAGTAGCACTAGTCTCCTATTTCAGGTTAAAGGTACTTTTTTTTTCTTAAGAAACTACAAAATTCAGAAAAACAAGAGCCAATAGCACTGAAAAACACAGAATTTTTTTCAAAATTTGAAATTCCTCATTTTGCTGCAGAGTTTCAATAATCTTGTAGCCAAAACAATTGGAGGATTCATTTTTTTCTTCGGTTTACTGCCAATTCCTCTGTTCCCTTTTTTATTTTCCAACTGAAAAAATGAGAGGAAAGCAATAAGAAAAAGGAAAGGAAGAGGACAAGATCTCTCTCACTTTCATTAAAAAAAATAATTGCAGAAACATTTAATTTGAAAAAATAAAAGCTTCAACAACAAATCAGAATGACAGCACAAGTCACAAGTATCTATGCCCATCCTCAAAGGAAATCATAGGGGATGGAAGAAATGTAGGGAGGAGCAATTTTTCTCTTTTATACATTATTCTTCAGAACAATGACTTCAGAGCTCCACTGAGACAGACTCCAAGCCAAGCATACTGGAGCTCTAAAGAAAGGAGTCGTAAATCTGATGAACAGAAATGACACTAAACACTCACCCAGAGCTGATCGTCTTGGCCTGCAGGACTTTTCTTTACAAACGCGCCATAATATGTAGCAATATTCCGGTGATGGGAGTACTTCTTTAGCATATTTATCTCCAGCTTGATTTCTTCCTCTTCATTCTGTAGCAAAAGAGAGCAGAAGGCTCCTTTGGTGACCAGAGATCGCTGAGCTCCAGGGCTGCCCAGAGCCGGAGGGCAACCTCTGTCTTTGGAGGCTTCCAACAGCCAGCTGGAAGCAGCCCTCAGCCACCTGGTTTGATCCCATGGCTGACCCTGCTTTGAGCAGGAGGTTGGACTGGAGACCTCCTGAGGCTCCCTCCGACCCGAGTTATCCTGTGATTACGAGACTGCAACTGAAGGACAGGCTCTTAAACTAATGACCGAATCATCCTGATCCATCGGCCTAAAACAATGACTTGCTAGGGTTTGGCGTAAAGAATCAAAACTGTCCCGATCTGTATATAACAATCTCATATTGTCTCCTCAGGGGGCTTAGACAGGACCTATTACTGCCCCATTTGCGGTTTCTGTATGCAATAATTTAGTCTTGGAGAAATCAACCACATTCAAACAAAAGTAAAAATATGCCTGACACTCCATTACTTAAATACTTGGAAAAGCACTTGGTGCACGACATCAGCCAATTTGTCTTCCCAGTCCCATGGAGGGTCTGGCTGGGAGGAAATTGAAGCCAAGGAGGAGGCAACTCGCCACAAATCAAAGTCCAGAGCCAGTGCAGGGTTAGGATCTGCTCCTTCCTTCCAGTTGTGAGGCTACTCCACCTGGACCATGGAGTTTTTTCCCCCGCTCTTAACATCATGCCATCAGTGAAGTCTCAGTTCAGGGAATATCAACCCCCTAGACGTACCCTTCCAGGTACCAGCTAGCTCCGTTTTCCCACTGTCTTTATTTCAGTCTCTTCAGGGCAGAAGTACAGCACCGTGCACAGCAAGACAACTCATGGAAACACAAGTGTTAATTAATTAAACTAGAAGAAAATGCCCTTTTTGAGAGAGAACAGCCTGATCTGAAGAGGCCCTCTCAGCTAGCCGGTTTGCTATGCTGCCACCAAGAAAAATGGTGCACAATACCCAGTGAAACGCACGTGGATTCTGCTGTCTCATTTGCTTTAATAGGAAGTGAGTCGTGCTGCAAAGGTATCCTTGTATCGGTTAAAAGGAGTATGACAAAGCTGAGAATTAATTTACCTTGCTGCAAAACATCCCAGTCAGCACTTACTAGCTGAAGGGAAAAAGAAAAAAAAGAGGCAGCAAGAGCAGCTCAGCCCCATAGGAGGTTTTTCTGCACTTTTCCGCTAATTTCCAGTAGCTTTGCCATCAAAGCATTCCTTTAGCCATCACACAGACTGCTTACAAAACCAGCTGCGTTGTCCTTTCTACCTGTAGCAAAACATTAAAGCCTGACAGGCTGAAGCCAAATCCCCTCAAGCATATGCACATGATGTGTCTTACTAAACCCTACCACACAAAAATCATTCCCAACAGAACAGAAGGGACCAGTAAGTTTTCCCCAGTAACATGAATCCACAGGAGGCACGTTACGAGACCAAAGCCTAATCATCCTAAGTTTTAGGAAATGGGAAATGTAAAATAACTGCACTTGAAGCAAAATGAGCTGTTTCAGGTTTCAGAACAGCCCCTTTGTGAAACACAGGCACTCAAGCTGCACACATTACACTAGATATTTCATATGTATTTTGTTTGCAATTAAGCAGAAAGGAGGACCCTTAATCCTCGGCTTGACACAGCCCTGGATGTTGTATGACTTAATTAGCAAGGGTAAGGAGGAGCCCGGTGCAAGATCTGGAGTCTCCAAGAGAAATCAGAGCTGATCCCCAGACAGCATGCAGGAAATCCAGGAGCAAGGTCCTACTTCTGTCTGCATGTGGCCAGGGCACAATCAAAGGGAGCTGAGAGCTGGTGTTGATGCTTTCTGGGAGGGAAATCAAGGCTCTACTCCCTTTGGGGCTCCAAATGGTGCATGTGAAAAGGTGGAAACAGGCAAGTGAGGAGAAGGAGGCAGAGAATGAGATGGGAACCGCCATCCTGGACCTGACCACAAGGGTTCTGTCAGTGACACGAGTTTCTGGTAATGGACCTTTAGGGGAGAAGGGCAGAAAGCGGGACAAACAGGGAGGACCCCTTTCCTCCTCCTGCTGTCCCTCCTGCATCCTGCCCGCTCATCCTGCTAGGGCAACTAAACGTGTGGAGGAGCACCACTAATGCCCGGTAAAGGCCTTCCCCAAATTACTTCAGATCTTCAAAGTTTTGGGGGTTTTTAACTCTGCCCATCTGCATGAACTTTGCACTGGTGGAGTCCGACTGAAAAGCTTCCTGCTATGCCCTCAGCACCAGCCTGCAGCTTTCACAAACTTTTCCTCAGGCAGCTGGCAGATCTCAACCACTTCCTCAGAGCTGCTGTCTCTCTTTCAGCAATTCTTCCCTTGCCCAGTTAATTGACTATATGTTGGAACCATGCAGGCACAGCTCTTATCCAAGTACTTTCTATCCCTCTGCAATCTTGCCTCCATGCTTTGAAAACAAAGATAAGCACGTGCCTGTTTGTGAACACAGCTGGAATACCAGGCAGGCTCTTCCACACCCACTGGAAAGCGCAAAGAGTAGCTGTACATGTGTAACGCTCCTTTCCTGTTACCAGCAAGATGGTCCAATTCCTCCTTTATCTTGTGTCCTTATCTGTTTATCCAGAAGGTGGGAACCCGCTTCTTTCCTCTTCTTCCCTTGCCCATAGAGGCAGCTACCTGTGCTCACACACTGCTGTATGCTGCTCAGGTACAGGATGAGTGCCTTGGGAAGACACTGCTTAGACTGGACAGTGGGCTTCCCTACTGAGCCCCACCATGGCTGAGCAGAAACCCCCTGAGCCAAACTCTTGCATCCTCCAAAGACAGATGTGACTTCAAATATCAGTCTGTAAGGTAAAGGGCTATACAAGACAGCACGTGGGCATTTCACAGACAGAAAGTACCCTGTCTTCCCAGTACCTGGGTGAATTTTGGAAAAATTACTCTATTTCACATGGAGAAAACAAGGCAAAAGGGTAAATGTGAGCGATTCTGTCCCACAGGCCATGTCTGAAGCCCAGCCAGGGAACTGAACATGGACTTGCTAAGTCTCGGTGCTACATACATCCTTCAAGGAGGCTGACTGGGGACAAAAGCACCCTCAAGTTTTCAGTGCATGCACATGCTCAGGACTTCCACTTTCCACCACCCCTCTTGTTAGTGTTACCATAAGCCACAACTACCAGGGGTCCAGAAATGTGCTCATAAATCATGCTGCTTAAGAAAAGGAAACAAGTTTGCAGATGTGCAGGTGCAAAAAGCTGTTTGCTTTCACAAACCAATGCGTTTCTGGGCACAGATGGCTGCATGCGCAAAGATGACAGGTTCATGATCAAAGGCTATTTTTGAACATGTGGGCCTATCTGCAATGACATTGGGAAGCAAAGAACTAGAAAGCACACGCCTCTGACCTCAAATGGAAACAAGATCATCAGCTGATAAATACTCCACCAAGAAACCCCATAGTACCGGGGCAGTTCTAATGACAAGTTTCTCATTTAAATGTTGTTTTGCTATCTGGAAAGAATGAAAGCAAGGACAGACAGAGAATGACCTGTTGCAGAAGCTGGTCATGCTGCTCTTTGATCACGTGCACCGACAGCTGAAGAGAAAAGCATCAACCTCTTTGCAAGCACCCTGCTTGCTTGGCGCTAACAGGAAGCAGAGCCTGTGTGGTGATGCACATGAGCGCACGTTGCCATCGGCTCCCTTCCACCATTTCAAAGGGCTCCCCCCGCTCCCTCCCGTAATGTGACACAGCAGCACTTCCTGACAGATGTCCAGAGGATCCCGCAATGACCACAGCATCCTGCTGCCGCTCTTAAAAAACTGGCCCGGGGCTGCAGCTCCTGACCACAAAGGGCAGATTTGCTCAGCTCTTGGTGTGCTCCAGATCTTAGAGCTGAACAATCACAGCTGGAGCTGGGCAGGGAATTTCTCATGAAATTATTTCTTGCCAAAAAAAACCCCAAACCCGTAGATTTGGTGAAAAAGAATCTTTTGGCAGAAATGTACTGGTTATGATGAAGCATTAGCTGCAAGACTACTTAGGTTGGATTCTCTAGTGATGAAAACATGATGCTGGGGGAGAGAAATCCACTGCAGAATATCCAAGTAGCAAGGAAGTAGCTCAGACCCCTGGGATACGAGATATCCTTGTTCAATCCTATCCTCCCCCAAGTCAGACAACACTGACCTATTACTGAACAGGTGAGTGACCAAAGCATCACCAGCCTACACTGGTATAGGGCTCTGTCAAATTCAGCCGCTGGAATTGCCCCACTTTGAATTAGAGTGATCTACTGGAGGCTTGAAGCGGGAGTCCTCTAAGCAGGTACACAAATCACAAGGCCAATTCAGGCATTCAGCTCTTCTCCACTTTTTTTCAGAGATAGGTGAAGGGAAAAAGACTGCATTTGTCTTACTTTATTTTTTTAATCTTCCTGTTTTCTACCACATGACATTTCCACTCCCTAAGAAAACTGTTCCCTGTGCAGCACTGATCAGATCATGTAACCACCCAAAGATAAAAACAGCCACAGGGGCTAAAAGCCTCCTGGCTCACTCAAGCAGGTTTACTATGACAGCTTCCATTTCTCACAAGCAAACTCCATGCGAGATGTTGCTCTCAGGTGCCATTTATAGGCAGGACATTGGAGACGAGGATTTCAATAGTTTAAAGACTTTATTTAATGCCTCAAGCTAGCTTTTCAAGACCAAATGATCAGAAAATAACTTAAACCTGGCAGACTAACAATGCAAGAGAAATACTGAATCCTTGACAGGCTCTGAATTTATGACACTGAAATTCTGGAGATTGAAAGGATTTCTACGTTACAGTCAGGGCCCACTACTGCTGTGAGAGGCTTCAGTAACCAAATGCTATGAAGTAGAGAACAGCTATTGCTATTTTACATGAGAACTGAGCTTCAGAGATGCCCTGGACATGTACAGCACCATCCTCAGCCGTACCCACGCTCCTACCTACCGCTACTGCAGAGCAGGAACACACTGGCTTCAACCACCCCATCTGCTCTGCACTCAGAGACCAGCAGCGCAGCCCCTGGCCATACGGATCTGCTCAGACGCCTGGCAGTAACCCCATTTCTTGCAGCCATGTGGCTCACCCTGAGCGCTCTGGGAATTTGCACCAAGGTGTCTGAAGCGCTCACAACCACAGCTGCCAGCCCCACCCTGCCACTGCACACAGCCGTTCACAGCCCGCTGTGCTGAAAGCAGTCGGGGTTTACCGTAACTCATCCAGCTATGAGATGTGGTGGCTGAGGAGAGGACAACCCCAGGGCAGAGCAGACAGCTGCAGGAGAAACCGGCAGCAACTGCCTGAATCACTCCCGCGGTGGTCTCCCAACACCTCGTGGAGGCACCGCCGAGGGCCTGGAGGAAACCAGTGACAAAGCAGAGGATTGCATCCAGGTCCGCCAGCCTGTGCCCTAGCAGCAGGAACACAGCCAACCCCGCATTAAGAAAGAGGAAATAACAGCAGAAAGCCTTGCATGCACCCTGCACCAAGGTCAGAAAGCAGAAACACTCAAGTACAGCTGAACTGGATTTGTTCAGGGTTTAGAAGGGGGAGAGCACCAGGGAAAACCCCTCCAGGTGGCTGAGCCAACATGCTCACCACTCAACACGCAAACCGTCACAACTGCTTTTGCGTTAAGTGACTCAACATGAAAACAGCATGATCTGTTATCATAGTCAATGGGACAAGCAATGGGACAGGTTCCCCAGCGTGATGCTGGCTCTCCAGCCTGCAAGGAAGCAACAAATCAGACCTGAACAGCTGGGTTTTCTTCCCACAATCATGCAAGTCTACCAACGCGAATTCCTGAAGCTAGACCACAAGGTTGTCCTCCGTTTAAATTTCGTTTCCATGCAAGCAGACATTACTGGATGCTACAGTTTGTTGCTTACACACAAAGGAGACCGTGTTACAGCAAAGGGAAGGAAATCTTTCCAAGGTTCCTTTCCTGCAGTTTTTGCTTCAATTGTTTCATCAAGGAAGAGACTGTCACTGGGGTTAACGTGATGGCCCACAAGTGACATCTCTGGCCAGCCCTCACGCACTGCTGACTGACCCAACAAAGCACAAAAGCCATCCATACAGCACCTCTGGATCACTCCTGAGTCCCTGTCAGGATCTGTCCTGTCATCTCCTCTGTCAAAGCACAGAGGTGCTCTGATCTCAGGAATATGTCTGCAACTCAAACCCTACGCTCTCTGCCTTCCAAAATCCAGCAGCCTCATGTTTGGTGACTGCCAGTTTTTAAAGCCAAAGCACCTGATGATATATGTACCTGTAGAACTAAAAGCAAAAATCACGCCCATCTAATGTAGCACTCGTTTAAAAAATGCACCCTCCTCTGTGCACAGAGAACAGCAACACCGGCAATTCAACCATGTGTGCGTATTTTCAAGGGAGCAGCCAGAGCCACACCAGCCCTTAGACAGGCTTTGTCAACAAAATACAGTAGCATCTATGTTCAAAAACCTAATGTGCAATTCAGACCACTTGCTGCTCAGGGCTGGATTCCTACACCAACAGCAGAGACAACTGTCCTGGACCTGCTCCATGTGACAAGGCCCACGCAGACACCAGCTTGGTCTGCCGTCTTCCAAGACAATCAAAAGACAGACAAAAACGCAGGCGAGGCTTGTTCATGCTTGCCCAAAACACCACATGTAGATGTACCACTGGCAGACTTGGCCCAGAGGACTTGGCCCTGTTTTTTATTTCGGGCGATAACCCTTCCACAACATCGCAAGAGGGCTCTAACTTTATCTTGGAGTTTTGTACTCCGTATCTACACTGCCAGAGTGACAGGATGAGAGCGGGTCTTCGGTGAGATTAGGTGCATCTGACCAAACCACAGACTTCCAGTAAACTCGAGAAGAGGATGCAGGGAGCATCCCCAGCCTTTCTGGGGCTAAGGCTAACACGGTCATCGGGAGGCAAGCTGCTTCACTACTGTCTGTGCTCTTAAAAGTAGAAACAAAAATCAATACTAAGCAACTTTCAACACCCTGTTCCAGCACTGACACCACTTTATAAATGTGAGCAGGGACAGTGCCAGTTAAACTGCCTCCTTCTCTCATCTGTCAAGTAACAATAAAAAAGTGCTACATTTGCATTTCTAACATGTTCCTGCTTGCTAGCTGTCAGGGTAGCTACTCTGAGGAATGGCTGGCACGCGAGGGGAGAGGATGTGATGAAACACAGCAGGGGCAGCACAGAGCTATAGGAAATCTTTTATTTGCTATCTCTGGAAACAGATAATCAACTAGAAACAAGCAGAAAGAGAGTTCTCCTCTTTGTTATTACAGACCATCAAAATATATGGCAATGCACTCCCTTATTGCTTTGTCACCATTGGTCAGGTGCAACTGAAAAATCTGGTTGTATTAACACCTCTCAGTACTTTATAAAACACAAACCGGTGCTCAGAAACCATAATTTATTCCACTGGATCGTCTTTTATAAGCTATGCACCTTCTCATGATCCGATTATTTATTTTTCCTTTCACTTTGATAACAACTTTTTTAATTTTGGTTTTGCACTCACCTCAGTGACATTCATCACTTTGATTGCTGCTAGCTGCCCAGTCTTAACATGGCGACCCTGTTAAAATAACAAAAGACTGTAAGTAAAATACATATGCAAACTATGTATACACTAACAAATCAGGCATGTAACAACCGGGAGTGAGTCCTTGCTGTCAATCACATATCAACAACCTTCCAGTGATGCAAAACTACCAAGGTGAAGTTTGGTGATGTGCTATCAGATCCATACCCTTACCACGCTCCAAAGTTAGCCCAGTTACCTTTGCAGGGTCGACTCTCCCCTTTCAGTGCAACACAAGTGGCAATGCTGGGACACCTCTGCCGTCAAGAGCACAACACGGCATGAGTTTATGGGTCTCCATCCACTCCTGTTCAACAGCTGGTGCCACCCCTCAAGCCTCCTCTTCTAGGAAATCTCAGCACAGGCCCAGGCTGACCCAACCAGAACAACCTCCTTGTCCTGCAATCCAGGGCCGATGCACGCCAGGGAAGCGAGGCGCAGGGTAGCTGCACTGTCCCCACCTCCTCACCCTACATGTTCTGGCTCACCTCGGGGTAAAGGGAAAACTCTGGGTTTCAGTGCATCAATCTGTACGTGGCTGCCAAGAAACTAAAGCTGTACATACCTTCCTGCCTTTTTTCTTTTTTTTAGAAAAAAAGGCTTTTTACTGTGAAATGCTTAGCTTTTAAAATTCTTACTGCAGCTGAATTAAGCATATTTCAGCTACCTCCCAAAACCCATGCAGAGGCTTTGTATTTAAAACATAATCTTCTGTGGTGGTGGGGAGGAACTCTCCCAGGGCTTTAACTGCCATGTGTGCCTACATTCGCACACACACTTGTGAAACGCCCACACCCCACAACCATTATTAAGCAATACACAACTGGTAATTTTAGACTAGGTAAGTGGCTACTTTTTGAAAACAAAGCTAGGAAAAGGGAGGTAATAGGAGATAAAGCTATTAAAAGAGCAAATTTGATACTGAGACTGACAAAATGTGGTTCACAAGAATGCGTATTAGAAACACAACCAGGAATCTTGCTGTAAATTGCAGTTTCTTGGCTTGGTTAGATCAAGTTGCTAAACAGTTGCCACAGATCCAGTGTTTTGCAACAATAACCAAAGCTAATCCCATACTGAATGACAGCATCAAAAGATTTGTAGGAGCAGTGGATTGGCTACACGTCCTAACTCCTCACTTCCATCAAATGTTCAGAAATGGGTTTGAAGCTTTGAGACTGCAATTTTCTTCCTGAAATAGTGGTGCCTGCAAAGCCGTATATCGAAATAACTAACCGACATCAGTTAAGGAAGCCATAGGAAATCAAACAGCAAATGCTGCAGTTTGCAGACAAAATGATTTGCAGGTGCAATTTACACCTGCAAAATTAAAAGTTAGGTTGATGTCATTTTGAAACCCAGGTCCTATCTGCACAAAATTGCATACAAGTGTTATTTCTAAGACTAAGTAATTTTGCATCAAAGAAAAATGATTCCTCGTTCTCACGCAATATGTCAGTGTCATGTTTTCTTTTACAGAAAACTAAATCCTGCTGAGTTTTTGTACATTTGTAAGTGTCCTCTTTCCGTGGAAGCACTCCTGGGATTGCACAGCTTTTTCTCATAAACCAGAATGATAGGATTCATACATTATCACAGACCTTGGGAGGAAGACAAATGGGACACACCCTCACCAGGCACACGACACACAGACCACCGCAGCTGAGTGCAGATGGGCCAGCAACGAGTGCTAGCCCGACAGATGCCGGTGTTTGGTCAGCATCCATCCCAGCTGACGTCAATCCCGGTTAGCGAGCTTCCTCTGCACGGCCACAGCTCCTTTGTTGGAAGCCATTGTTTGCAAATGTTTCCAGGCATTGAATGTCTTGGCCATATAGTGAGAGAGGACCTTCCACAAAATACGGTCATGCTAGACACGCTGGCACCCCGACTTAACTCCAGAGTTTGTCTGGTAACTCCATGTCTCTGACAACCACACATAGCAGGCGAGCAACCCATCGAAATGACGAGCCTCTCCTGGGCTGCTTGTACATTCTGCAAAGGATGATGTCAAGAATTGACGCTGATTTTTATAATCACAGTGAAGCATGGAGATGTGCTGCTTTACTGAAAAAATAAATCAACATGTACTAGGCTAGCATTGCACTTGATATTGAATATTCATAAGAATAAGAAGCGGGAAACTCTTGGCAGTCAGTTTTGATTTCAAAGCATAATACCTGGTCAAATTGTCCCTCTGTGTAACAGATACAGGTTATTTTACAGACACAGTTATTTCCACTGCATGCAAACCTGCTGCTTTCACTCACTTTCACCATTATAAACACAAATACTAAATCCCTCCAAAAAGGTTTGGAAAAATGAGCGTTTGTGGGAAAGAAAACATCAAGCCCTTTTGTTTTGTGGGTCGCAATTCACCTTTGCACAACAAATGTGCCCCCATTACCCAAGATGCACAACTCAATCCTGCTTCTGCATTCCTAAAAGCTCCCATGTCTGCAACTGGGCTGACTGCTGGACAAGAGGAGCTCAGTCCATGCAGAGGGATCATGCCTCATGCCTTGTCTCAGTGCCCTATCTTCCTCACACCGTGCAAAGTTACTACTAGCCTGAGGGAAATGCATAGGCTCACATCCAACTATCCCTCTGCACAGGCTCACCTGCAATAAATACTCTCTGACTGGGTAAAGCAGCCTTTACGTGGAAGTAAATTCTGTTAAGTACATGGCACTTCACACCCTTATGTTCTTTTAGATGCCTTTATCCTGGAACAAAATAGAGAGTGGTTCAATCCACCAGAGAATCCAAACCCTTCTCAAGAGGCTGAAAGGAAAGGAGCCATAAAAACTCATTCCTGCTGGTCTGCACTAACTCTCAACTCACAACAATTTATTTTCAACAACTGTTATCAGACCTTTTGAAAAGAGTCTTCCACGTTTCTTGGTTGTATTCAGCTGGAGAACCTCATCTTCCCCCACCACCGCAAGTTTGTGCAGGGTAATTCAGAGGGCTGCAGGTTACCCTCATGAAAAGGTACAAACGTATCTATATATTTACATCTGCCTTTCATCAATTATCAAAAAGGGATGAATTAGTTTAAAAGTGTGTATTTAAAATCATAGAATCATAGAATGGTAGGGGTTGGAAGGAACCTCTAGACATCATCTAGTCCAACCCCCCTGCTAAAGCAGGTTAGCCTAGAGTAGGTTGCACAGGAATGCGTCCAGGCGGGTTTTGAATATCTCCAGAGAAGGAGACTCCACAACCTC
>VZSC01006074.1:659974-691333 GCA_013398225.1 Steatornis caripensis | reverse complement strand
CCTCCCTCGACCTGCTGGCCACACTCTTCTTAATGCACCCCAGGATGCCATTGGCCTTTTACAAAAAAAAAGTATCTTAGATATCTATCTGAGCAAGGCAACATGCTCCGCGTTACACTTGCTTTAATGCGCAGACTAAGACTGTGCTGACAGTCAGAACGAAAATCACAGGTTTCTCTCCTTTACGTTGGTTTTTCAGACTGTTTCGAGTTCATTTTCCTTGACCTCTCTAAAAGCAGTAAGCATCCTGAATGCAGCCCCGGGCTTCTTGTTAACATACTGAGACTAGTGGCTAAGCAAGGAAAGGTTTCGGGGCCTGGCCCCTTATTTTTTCATTTATCAATAAATCGTAGAGGTTAGCCAGAGTTCATGGGAGCTCACACCTTGCTACTTTCGCTGAAGCCAGGAAGTTGAATGTGTTTGAATTGTTTTCAGAAAGGTGGTGTTTTGATTTTTGTTCAAAGCTCCTAGGAGGAACTGGCTCTTTTAACTGTTTCCCAAGCAAATGAGATCAACACCTTGCATTTACCTCCAACGATGAGACACGCAGAAGTTCATCCTTTGTGATTTAATCCAAAACGGGAGGAACAAGGGGCATTGCTCTCCCAGCCCTCTGTGCAATCTGTAGCTGCCCATTCCCTCCAGATCATTAAAGGGAATCAGTCTGTTCCAATTCAAGATCTTCCATTACACATTTCCTCAGAAATTGGGCAGAGGGCAGGAATGGTCTGTGGGCCCATTTCCCTAATAAAAGCTTTCATCTTTTACCCAACTGCTCAGCTTGAAGGCAGGTTTCAGCTCTGGAAAATGCAGCCAAAACATCCAACAGCGATCTGCAAGTCATCCATATTCCCACCCAAGAATATAGCATTAAACGCCATCAAGTTCAGACAGAACTTGGACGTGAACAATTCTGAAGCTCAATGACCTTCTAAAACTGAAGTTCTTGCCTACATTTTGATGAGGTATCCAAGCTGGAAGAAACTCTCCCATTAGCTTTGAGTTCAGCTAAATTCCTTGTCTCCTCCAGAAAATATTTCTGCATAAAGTCTGCTGCAGTTGCCAGCTAGGCACTATACAGTAACATTCAGCAGACCTGGAGCCAGCACACACATTTTTCAAATCTGCATAACTGCTTGTTACAGCCACATTTGTGGAAGATGCTTTATGCCAAAGATCTGGTTCTGATGAGCTCCAATTGTGCGTTACTTCTGCAGGGAGATATATGTGGAATAGCACAGATGTTATTTCTATCAGATAGGTACTTATCTTTTTAGCTCCATTAGATAAAGGAACCACTTATCTATGCCCTCTGCTGAGGGTCAAGACCGGCATTTTTCTATTTACATCAAACCAGAGTATCAGCATTAGCAGTCAAGCTCTTAGCTGATAAAGAGGCTTTACATGAATTAAGTATATTTACAAAAAGATGCAGTCAGTCATGTACAACACCTTTTCCTGTTAGGTACGAACAACAATTTGGGGCAGTCCCTGGCTTGGGCCACGATTACAACCAGAGACCCAAGGTCCCAGTGACACACATCAGAAATTGTAAGGCTATGGGTCACTGCAGAGAGCTTGGTTCAACAGCTTCCCTCCCAGATCGCTCCCAAGATCCTTCTTAGGGGTGGCAAAAAGCTCCCATCAGCTTCTCTCCCCACTTGTGATCTGACAGATTCGAAGTGGACAATTGCATGTCCAGACAATACAACCCAGCTGTCCTGCTACAGTGCTGTGCACCACGCCAAGGCAGCCCATGGCAGTCCCATCACACGCTTCCTTTTTGGCAACAGGCGCTCATTAACGCCCACGTGTTTCTCGGTCTGTCTGTTGTAGGTGTCCCCATTTGACCGCAGCATGAAAAAGCGCACGTGAAGGGTGGGGACTGCCTGCTCCAGGATACCAAGGCAACACGAAGCTGGTGGTTCTGACTATTCAAAAGTCCCTGTCTGTATCCAGAAGCACAATGTCACTCTCCCCCTTAAAAAGCACATTTTGGCAAGGCTGTGAGGTGCCTGTGTGCAGGGATACCTCCCAAATGCCAGAAGCCTTGGACGCTTGCCAGTTTGCACCTTTGCGCAGAGGGCAATTTCACAGTGGACGCACTCCACCATCAGGCATGCACATGAGCGGCGCACTTAGGCAGTGCACCGTCCGAGAGCTCACAGCACCTGCACAAGGCCGTGGGACTCCCACGTGACCCTTCTCTGCCAGTGTAATCCAGAAAGCTGGTAGAGACCACGAACTTAACTCTTGGGACCTTCTCTGGATACTGAAGGTTTGTATTCGAAAGCAAGATCTGGCTGTTGGAGGTGGGGGACTTTCAAGGCCAGAGGACTTTCTTACCCAGAAGCATTTATTGTGGCAATAAGTGATGCAGTCTGTGGCCAACCGCCCTTTGGGAGCGGGGTGAAGGCACAGCTGTTTCACTGCAAGCTCTTACTGAAAGTGAACTTCAGCAAGCTAGGTTTCCTGTTCAAAACCCACTTACGAACTTTGAAGTTTGAGCCCATCTGGGGTAAATCAGTGTGTGGCCCTGCAGATGCTGGTAGGCTGCCAGCTCAGCCTTCTGTGCCCTGACAGACAGGACCCCGCCCACCCTTTCGCCTCTCTCCTCTCCACCCTTTCCATCCGGGTAACGCAAGGAAAGCCTTGAACAGAGTATGCATCAACTGAACAATGCTCTGCATAGGGATCCAGGAAACCCTATGTCCTATTCCACATGACCTTAAAGTCATGAACCTTCTGTTTCCCTTTCCACCTACACAAGGCTTTTCTACTTAGACCCATCTCTCCAGAAGACATGAGCAACGTTTGCTATCAGCAGTCTGGAAACACCAGCTTTGCCTGCTCACACTGCAGGCAGGTAGGAGCAGCCTCCCATGCAGCTGCAGTGTGCTCGTCAGAGCACACCAGTGGGTTAGCATGGCAGGGAGGAGGACCCCAACCACACAAAACCTGCAGATACACTGCTCTTGCGCTGCAGACTAGACACAGCCGCTGTTTTACAGCACATGGCTGCTCACAACAGACCTCCTGCTGTCCCTTGGGTCTTGACTAATGTAAAACAAGTAGACAAGGTTTGCACATCTGGGGCTGTAGTGCTTTGGTGCTGAGAAGCATCGCCTGAGACGACGCTTTATAGGAGAGCTCTTATCACGAAGACCAGTCTGTAATCCTTGTCTCAGAAACTGGTACCACGTGCGACAGCCCACTATAGTCACAGTAGGAGCTCTTCAGCTAAAAATACAGCAGTAATGCAAAACCTGAAATAGGACAGGAATAAATTCCAAGGAAGAAGTTATTAAGCATTGGAAGCTTATAGCTTGTTTTTGTTAGTTAATGGTCTGAAGCAGAGCTCAGGGTCAGTCGTGCACTGAATGCTAGCACTAGGTTTCAGAAACGACCCATTTCATTGTAACTATGACATGTAATCCACATCAATTTGGATAGTTTAAAAAAAAAAAAAACACACAACCACAAAAACCACAAAACCCCTAACCCACCACAACACACATCAGCCTTGGGCAGATAATTACCAGTTTCAGAAGATTTGTTGTTTTTTTGGGTTTTTTTTAAACCCTCATGAAGAATTCAGGACACTAGCCAGCTAGGAATGGGGCTATAATTTTGATTACAGCTTCATCCTTTTAATCAGGCGACTCAAGCTGCAGAAAGCCCATGTTGATTGACTTTGTAAAGTTTCGGTGGCACTTCTGTCACAAAGTCTCTGGCTGGCTGTTGTATTTTGGGGCTGTAAATCAAAGAATCATATTCCCCTAGAGCATTTCTTCTCTTCTTTGTGATACCAGGAGATGCTGTGATTTGGAAGCCAGGGCTCCACTTCCCAGCTGGAGCACACCCTCCTTTCCTTGTAAGCGACTGCTTTCACGCCAGCAGTGCAGGATGCAGGGACTTCCATAAAACCACAGCCCAGTTGCACTGCCTGAACGCCGACCACGTGGATGCATTTGCCCTTTCACCCCCACATTTGGCACCCAATTTCCAGACAGTTCTAGGTCTCACCCAAAAACACTTGGCCAGCATAGCCAAATGTTGCATTTCTCCTTCCCTATCCTCCACCAACACTCTCCTTCAATGGCAGCTGGATAGCTTTCTCTGCCATTAACTCTGTGCTATCAAGAGGAAGAGCCCACAGCAGACTGCAGCACCAGAACGAGCTCCTGAGATTACTGCTTCAGCAACACAAAGGTGCACTGCTGCTCTCAGACTACCCGACATTGGACACCACCAGTCAGTCCCTTAAGTTGTAATGGGACTGCTTGATTGACTTAAGACGTTTGTCTTCAGAGCTGACCATAGATGTCTTCCTACCCAGGAAGGTAAAGCGTGTCATCTGAACACTACAAAACATGATCACCCTTGTCCACCCTTGTCCTGGTCAGAGTGGTGAACAATATAAATATTAATACACTGTAAATAATCAAGACAGCTCTTCAAGGTTTATGTTGGGTTTTTTTTTCCTGTATGCTAATTCCCACTCTACTTTATCATTAGGTATGTTCCAAGAAGTTAGCTAAGATTTATCACTTTCAGTATAGACCATACTATCAAGTCAAACATTATTTAGCATGCCCCGAACTCGAGTTGTAAAACATTAGCAGTAAAATCTAATGTGTCTGCATGTAGATATATAAAGAACGAAAGTTAATTAATAACACTCAGTGCACTTTAAGACAAAGCATGTTACTTTAATGAAGAAACATTAGAGATATACACTATTTATAAAGAAATCTAAAACTGTTCAAAAAAGAAGTTACACTGCATTCTAAACAAAGAAGGATAGTTTTGTGAAGGTTAGCAAATTTATATAGCAGAAATGACTTGAATATTCAGTGAAAAACAAGTTAATTTCCTGGCAAACACCCCTGCCCTGTTTCTGTGCAGAACAGGTCATTCTATCCCTCCCCACTGCTTCTCTCTCTCCCCACCCCTCTCAAAATACTCAGAAGTATTTTGAACTCACTCAAAGTGAAAATACTAAAGTTTTTCTGAATGAGGTTTTAGACATTTCAGGGTTAAGATGTTAAAAAAGAAATCCAGAATTTCTCTCAGGGCCCCTATTTGTGTCACATACTTGACCAAATAAAAATACCACTGTAACTCGTAACACTATAGCAGACAACTAAGCTGGCAGTGGTTCAGGAGGACTTCCCACATACTAGAATAGCAACACATTAGCCAAGAGAAGAGATTATAACGTATAACTCATATCAATCACTTAAAATTCTACCTATGTCCACGCTAGCTAAAAGGGAAGGATGGATAGGGGTCATTTCAATGGTACCAGATCAAACAACGTTGATCCCTGGAGGAAAAGGACAGTTTTTCACTCCTACTGCAAGTGGCTGCACCACAGCCCTCGTGAACTGTAAAACCCAAGAGGCACCAGAAGCAGTTTTTCTGTTCAGTTTGTTTGGGTTTTTTTTTATCCTTTCAGTTCCTATTTCCTTCCATTGTACAAGTAGAAATGCAGATTGTTTGCTTTGCCTAATGTTTGCCTGTCTCTGACTGCAGACCAGTGGGGAAAAAAAAGGAAACAAAGGAACAAATTCAAGCCCTTTCGCAAACACGTATTTGAATACTTACATTTTTGCAGTATCATTATGTTCAGTTGATCAGATTACCATCCTCATGCAAAACACGAACGACTCAAGGCTGCTGCATACTTGTGTAAGACTGGAATAGAGACTGATCTTTTGGGATTTTGAAACCTGCTCCCTAAGAGGTCATTCACGTCGCAATTAGCGTGATCAAGCAAAGCACTAAGCACTTTTGAAAATACCATGCTAGTCATAATACGAAGAAAGGAGTTTTGTCCTCTACTTATTTGAAATGGGTGGTGTCTACAGCAGAACATCCCATGTAATCTTCCGCAGCTCCATGCTCGTTTGGAGGAATCTGGAAAGTACCCATTCCTGCAGCTTCTCCTTCTCTGCCTTTGTGCAGACATGATGCTTTAGGCATCCTCCTCCTATTTGAAGTTTCTGAACAACGTGAACAATGTGCAAGAAGGAAGAGCAGGAGCATTCCTCCTGGGGCAGGTCAAATCACCGTGTTCCTTGATGGGTAACAGCCGGAAATCAAGAGCTGAAGCACATGGTGCAGCATGCAGCTTGGAAAGAGAACTTCACAGACTGCTGCCACTGCCGCGCTCGGGGTCAGCACTGACTGGGGATACATAGGGTTACCGAAGGCACAGCTACTCCTGGTGAAGTACCAGACTCCTGCCAACTTTGACGGAGCTGGATCTGATCCAATCTGTTTTCTATCTGGAGATACTTCAGGAGAGCCTACGGGGAAGACAAACACTCTGAAGCTCTAGCTGTCCTCTCTTCAGAAAGTCATCCAGGTGCTTGACTTCAGACACAACCGCAAGGCCCCTGAACTCCCACAGCTTCTCATCATGCACCCAAAGCAAAGCACACGCTTTGCCAAGTGGCCTCAATGGGAGCTGCTACCAGCAGGGAAAGAAAAGCAATGTTTTGGGGCTGTACGTGGGTCAAGAGAGCAACTCAGACAGCACAGGGAATGGGAGGAAAGGTCTGAAAATCAGGCTGTGCAGTTGTCTGCTTTTCCTCACACTCCGTTTACTGGGACATAAAACTTGATTTCCCTGAGCCTAAATTTCAGTATTTGCACAAATAACAGTTTCAACAGCCTTGCCACTCATCCTGGGGTTTAGCATNGGTCAAGAGAGCAACTCAGACAGCACAGGGAATGGGAGGAAAGGTCTGAAAATCAGGCTGTGCAGTTGTCCGCTTTTCCTCACACTCCGTTTACTGGGACATAAAACTTGATTTCCCTGAGCCTAAATTTCAGTATTTGCACAAATAACAGTTTCAACAGCCTTGCCACTCATCCTAGGGTTTAGCATTTGTCACGCTTCTTAACGTCTCCTGAAACACGCAGTTGGGTTTCCAGCCTCAGACACTCCATCACAGCTTGCTACCCCTGCCAGGGGCGCAGAGGCTTCACAGACACAGCCGCCTTTCTTCTTCCAATGGGTGTTCTGCCTTGGGGATGCCTGGGCTGGTGGGTCTGCGGGCAGGCAGCAGCAGCAGGGACCCCAGCTGCCCAGCACAGGGTGGGAGGGATGCGAGGCCGTGGGGATGCGGGGCGTTCGCAGCCCCGTGGCTCCTCTTGCTGCGGGCAGGAGGGTTGCAAACAGCCCTGGCACAGAGCCAGTCCTGCTCAGCACCTGGGGAGCCCAGCAGTGATTTATGACAGCAAAGGTCCGCCGTGGCGAAAGTCTATTCATCCAGAAAAATAAACAGTTTAGGAAAAAAGCCTCAGCCTTTGGAAGGCTCTCACTCTGCAGAACAGGGGCCATCAAGAAGCTAAGTCTAGGGAGAAGTACAAATCCCTCCACCCCAGTGAATTTTCGCTCCCTGACTCATGTGCATCCGTTCACAGAAATACAGTGTGTCAGAAAAAATCTATACGCAGCACATCTCTGCTGGATGAAGTCACAAGCAGTTAAATGTGTCCTGCTGGCCCCATCCTGCTGAAAGGAAGTCGGGGCTGGACTGTAGGAGGTCAGCTGATGGGTGCCTGGACTTTCGGAGCAGGAATCCCTCAAAGGAAGGTTTTTTGGCTCGCCATCCCATACAAAACTCTGAAGGTCAAGCTGCATACAGCAATTACGAACCTCATGTTATGAGAGTCATGTTTTAACTTCTTGAGTAATGCAGCCTTCCCAGACACATGCTAATAAAAAAAAGGCTTTATTAGCCCTCTATCGCACATAAATATAATTTTGCATGCACATTAAGTTCTCAGCAATTATACCGCTGAATTTTTAAAAATCATTATAAAAATCCTTTAGCATTCTTGTAAACAGTTAGTATACTGTAGATTAATTTTCTCTTGCATATAATGAAGAAAATGTACAAGGTTCTGCATGGGTTAAAATTGTGTTGCTGGTTTTTTAAAAAAGGCTTTAAGGCCGGCAGAGTACACAGCTTGGACTGCAAGTTCCAGCCCAGATGATGAGAGCTACAACCACCTTAAAAGTGATTTACTTTTTCATTGCAGTTCTGCTGGTAGTGCTCTCACACAGGTCGCGATACCGTGCGGGTATGCATCTCTGCCGATGACTGTGAGATAGCAGACATGGCAGTGCACAGGGCAGCCCAATACTAACAATTGGCATTAAATGGGTTTCCCTTGGGGTCTCTGAGCCTTTCCTTCAGTACTTCATGGCAATGAAGTACTATCTTCCCTACGACTCTCTTCACCTGAGGTGAATCCTGAAGTCAGAAACTCTACTGAGTATCACCGCCGAGCTCAGCAGATCTGAGTTTTGCCTGGGGAAACATCGTATTTTTCACACACACACAAAAGTCTTCACAGAGCATTTAACTGAGGAAAAAAGGGCAGCCACTCTCAGTGCCTTTTCATTTGGATCTATCTGATGCATCCTCTCCAAAAAGAAAAAGGGAATTAATGGACACAATTAGTCTGTAAGAAAATACATCCGTCTCCAGATTTCTGAATGAGCTCTGCAAAAGATGAACTACATGGCACTGATCTCGCAGCAGCACTCAATTCCTATTTCCTTCCAAAATCCTATTGGCCAGATGGTCCACAAAACTCAAGGGAAAATTACTTAAATGTTTGGAAAGGCTTTCAGTATTAAGTTGGTCTCCAAAATGAAACCAGACTACCCTTCTAATTATTCTTAAAAATAAAGTATACCTTGCTTTTCTAATTAAATTAAGAAGGAGTGGTGCTTCCAAGTTTGTTTTCCTAAAGAAAAAAAAAATCCGAATTTGAGAAGAGCCTTGGTGGTTTTTTTTTTTTCTAATCTGATCTAATCAGCTTCGTACAGCAGAAGCCTGGCTGGCAACGGTTCTCCTCTCGAGCAAACTATAGGTCAGATGTGCAGTAATAGTTCCTGAACAGCTACAAGCAGTTACTGTTCAGTGCCGTGTTTTCCAATTTTCTGTATTACTTGTAGGGGTCGAAGTCAATCACAGCGGAGAGAGAAATGAAGAGCGAACTCTTGAGAGGAAAAAAACCCACCAAACCCCTGCAGAATAATTTCAAGAAAATGGCTAAACGCATTACAGCTGAAGAACCACAGAGCCTGAAGCAATGTAGGCTAGCATAATTACCAGCACGTATGAAGCAAAAGCAGCAGCTCCCTCAAAAACCATTGGAAGAATTGGTCACAAAAGTGACCAAGAGTTTCCTGCAATTAACCACTGAACATTTTGAAACTCTCATCTCTTTGCCTTGCCCTGTTTAAACAACCCAAGTTCATTTTGTACAGTGGAAGATGAAGTAGTGCGCTATATAGTGAACTACGCATTTGGGTAAAACAAATGCACAGCCCCAGCACAGGCTGGGCCCGCCCTGCCCTCCTCTGATGCACTGCAGGCTACACTTCCGAGCGGTTCCCTGCAGGACTTCCCACCAACAGCTGCAGATGGTTTCTCCTAACGCTTGGGTCCTTGCATGTGCATGGCTCCACTTAAGTACACAAGAATTTCTGCTGTTCAATTTATTGGATATGAATTTGCCCCGTGAAAGGTCAAATTTCTCAAACAAAAGAAAACCCACTTTGCACCAAGTTTTACACTGAAAAAGTGTGCATACTCAATGCTTCCTCTGTTGGAGAAGGCACATCCTCACTGATCCCATCACAGGTTTGAGCCAGGCTTTGTGATGGAAGAAATTAACCTACGCCATTACTGCAGTGTGTCCATTTGTGTAAAAGTATCCGACAACCAACTGCACTACTACTACTGCCCAAAGTTCACTGCCTACTGGAAATTAGTCTCTTCATAAATCTGCAGATGAAAGCCAGATGGAAACAGGGAACACTTGCTATTCTGATTGATTACAGACACATTTACATTCACAGGCACATAGATATTGACTGAATTCCTCTCATTCACGATTTGTCAGTTGCTACGTCGCATGAAGCTTTCCCAGGTAGCGATCTCTGTGAATTTGTACAACACCGAGTACAATGGGGCCCAAGGTACTATGGACAAAACTGCATGCACACACACACAAACACATATATAAATATAAAAAACTGTAAGACTGAAATCCACTGGCCCAGCCCATGAAACCTCAGGCATCAGCAAAGCTGCACCAGAACCCTTCTCAAGGGTTCGAGATTCACTCTCAAACCTGGTTCTCATTTTCCAAACTTTGAACCCTATCTGCTTGCTTTTAGCTTGTAATGGCAATAGCCTGTCTAACCAGTTGCATCACATCACAAAGGAGCTGTCAAGAAAGAAAAAACAAAACAAAACAGCAAACCAACCTAAGCATTCCACAAGGCACCCAGCTAATGCCAGCAGCTGGCTGGAGAATTGTCAAGCAGCAAGTATCTGAAGTCTGGTTTACACATAAAATCTAAGCTCTAAAAACTGCCATCTCTGCTTTAACATCTTCTTCTAATGGTATTCACTTCAAAATTCACTCTAAAAGCTTAACTATCCACACATTTCAAAGTGACTTCCTTTTGCACTTCTTTGCATATTCCGTCATCCACATCCAGATGCCAAAATACACCACCAACAGCTCATTCCTCCTTACAATAAATCTGGCAATACGCACCAGAGAAAAGTTTTGCAAGGTCAGCTAAAACTCTGCAGCAGTGCCAATGCACATATTTAAGTAACAGAAATTTAAACAACTAGGTCTCTATTTACCACAAAAGCGTCTTAAAAAAAAATAAAGATCAAAGAGCATATGAAAACACCATACCAGAAAACCTACCTCCCAAGCGCTTTGTATTGCCTTCTCGTTTCTGAACCTTTAGGTTCAGAGAGGGACATGGCGTTACAGGGAATTGCAAGCTTTCCTCCACTATCAGACAGACGCTTAGCCAGGTTTTTTAAGAAAACAAGGCGTACGTGATTGCGCTGCCCTTGCGCCCAACCATGTTTTAACCTGTCGGCCTGTTTCAATCAAAACTGACGGACAGATAGAAGTCTCAAAGATGATTCAATTCCTACATGCTTTGGGAAAATCAGAGACCAAGACAAACTCTCTTCCTCCAGAGAGGAAGGCTCCGGAGTGGGCTCTGTGGTTTCCCACCGACGCTGCCTGCCAGGGAGCGATCTACAGCCAGCTGGAGCACAGGTTGCTTCTGGCCCAAAGGGCAGCCCATAGCCACAGGCAGCAGCGGCACAAGCATCAGATCAGGGCGGGGGGTCTAAGGAGTGAGCAGGGGCATGGGTCTCTGTGCTAGCAGAGACCCTAAAGGACTCGGGCAAAGAAATTGGGACCGCTGAGGTCAGAGGTGGAAGACAGGATATGAAAGGACAAACTTGCAAGCAACTGCGTTTTGTTAGTTTTACTATTTAGTTTTCCCTCAAAACCCAGGAAGTTTAAACAACTTCAGAGTTTACCTTGATATATAAACCCACCTCTCATCAGCACTCGTAGGCTACTTTCCTCTAGACCTGGCATTAACACTGCAAAAGTGTTTTCATGTTTGCACCACTGAGGCTTACAGAAAATACATATTTTTGAGATTTGCACAAGAAAATAACTATATTCAAGAACAGACGGATTACAGAAAACAAAATTCCTAACAAGAAGAGGTTCTGAAATTAGCCACTGGGGCACCTTTAAGGATTGGCTCCCCAGCACTGATTCTTATTTGCCATTTACTCTGTAATCAAATGAGTGCAAGGTGTGCATAAAGCACTAGCACGCCACTGTTAGCATTTCGCATTCACTTTGAATAGGTAAAACAAATGACATCATGTGCAAAGGACTGGAAAAAACGAGGTTCCAAGCAATTATTTTTAAAGACCTGGTTTGCACACATTGTTTGACCAAGTTTAATTAGAAATGTATTTCCAGCTCAATTTTGTTAAGCATGGACATGCTCACTGGCCTGCATCGGTTCTGTTCATCATTTCCTTTTCATTGATCCAGCCACACTGGACATCATTTTCCAAAGTGCTCACGTTCTGCATAGCTCCATCTCTGTCCATGCAGCTTTACGGTGGTTTTCACAGAAGAGGGACATTAACGCTGAGGTCTTTGGAAATTACCATTTATTTCTGTTACCAGCTTTTTCTTCTCTTTAAAAGAATTTGGTTTAGGAAAGTCAGCAACTAACACCGATTAAAAGGCTGACTGATGTAAACTTAATACTCACATGCCTCATGATCCAACGAGAACAGGGGTTTTATCGAGAACAGGGGTTTTATCGCTAACTGGGACAATAAATGTTGGCCACAGACAGGGGTGGGTCCACCTTGTGGTTTTGCCCTCGCAGCAGTCATATGCAAGAACATGTTTCTGTGGCAAGGCAACAACCTTCTACCTGCTAAAGCTTCCTTTTGTTTTTGCCAAGAAAAAAAAAAGTCAAGAATAATAACGTAAGAAACTATTTTCTGCCAAACCTCAAGAGAGCTGTTGCTTTGCTTCATCACCGGCTCCAGGCACACGCCCTGTAACGTAACAGCACCAGCACCAGAGCACGCGGGTTAGAATTGCTAAACCTCAGAAGCACATCCGCAGAAATGAATGGCTACACTGATGGCAAACATGGATGTGGCAGACACGGTACACGGGGGTGGCGGGGGGAATAAATTAAAAAATTAAGATGTAAAGCCCTCTGCATCATCTCATGTATTTCAAACACTGCTCGCTGATAAAGGTTCCTTTGGCCAGTGCTGATGCACAAACATGGATGTTCTCCTCGGCAGCCGGGACACGAGCCAGACGTGGCTTATCAGATCATAACCAACCCCTGGAAACACACCTAGAGACCGCACAGTCAGCAGCCTGCCCCGGGGGGAGGAAAAACGCAGAAGCAGCAGCTTCCCCATTTCTTGTTCTCCTCATGCTGCCAGTTTTATAAGGAGATCCCTGGGAATGAAAATGCATCGTGCAGTCTCTGGGGACTTTTCACATCACGCAGTGACTATTGACAGTGAACAGCTTAGGTAACAAGGCACTGTATAACGACATTCAAGCTACTTGCTTGGCAATAAAGGAAGCCAGAAAGGAAGGAAAACCCACTTGTTGGGATATGCTCCTGCAATTTGAGGGAACAACCCCTCTGGAAGTTCAGGCAGTGTTTACACACAACACGATTCAACCAGCCAGGCTCGCCATTAATAATCACAGTTTATAGCACAGTGTCATTTCCATCCCAAACTTTGCTGGCGCCTACAATCCTCGTCCGGCCCTGGCCCATCTCCCTTGGGAAGGCTGACCACTGCCTCTGTCACAAAGGCAGCGGAGGTGCCTGGAGCGCCAGACGAACCTGTCAGAGTCAGACTAGAAGCCCGTCTCTGTAATATAAAGAATTACTCTATTTTAATATTAATAACATCAAAAGGGATAGGTCTGCCAGAACTCTGCAATGTAAACAATGCTGGATACAGCAACCACAAAAGCTCAGAAAGCCAAGTTATCTTTAATCTACTCACTATGACATTTGAAACCCATCTGCGTGACAGATAGGACAAGTGCCATGCAGGCTCCGAGCATCGCCCAGGGCTGATATCAGGCCATTATCTTTCGTTCCTGGTCAGAGAACTGTAAATCTGACAGAAGTAAGAAGTCAAATGACATTACACAACCTAACCAGGAATTTGCTGTGACTATTTGAACAGCCTCATGAAGGCACTAGGTGCTTTGCGAACATACGCAGAAACCTGATTGCTCATCCACGTCTGCAGGTGCAGATTCGTGCGCCAACATGAAAACACTCCAACTCCAACACGCAAGGCAGGGATAGAGGCCATGCAAAGTCTTCCACCGGGTGGATACCTAGAAACTAACACGATGCAAAGAAAGGAAGAGGGGAACATAGGAAAGGGTGAATCCTAAGTCCTCTCTAACCTTTATTCTCCAGCCTGTGGGATTAGAGACCTGAGTTTCCAGCCTTTGTTTTGCAACTTCCTCTATCCAACACAGTTCTGCAAGAAATCTTTCAAGTGTCCAAAAGAAAGTTGGTGCATCTCTTTATTCCTTCATACTTTCTCAATTTTCAGGCATATTTACGGAGAGCAGGGTACAATATATGTAGCCTCTCCAGACAAAACCTTTTTTCGGCCAAAGAAACTGTCCCAGTTGGGCACCCAGCAATCCGCTATGTCCTGTGCATGTGCACACCTGCTCAACAGCATGTGAGCTGGGAGCTTAATGCATTTGGGAAACGTCAGACCTACTTAGGCTGATCTGCACACGCACAAAAAGCCCAGTGCATCCCAAGTGCACCAGATTCACTGGCACGTACCACCTCTGCGATGTCCAAGCTGTCCTGGGCTTCACAACTGCTGGGTTCACTGGGCACACCCTTACGCCTCAAATGTTAATGTGCCTGCCTGCGAAATCCCAGCAAAATCTGGCAGCCTTCCACTGGGAGAGACGACAAAGCATATTCTAACGTCTCTGGAAACAAATCACCCTTCATCAAAAAGGAATCCCAGAGGAGGAACGGTCTGGTGCACCCAAATCATGTATTGGTACTGCCTGTCCTCTTCTGCAGGGCAAAATGCACACACAGGACCAGTTCCCGCTGTCAGCAACTGATGAAAAACTGGAAGACTTCACCACAGCAATTTGATTTTCAGAGCAGCAGGGATACGTTGGTCCACAATACCTAACTCTACCCTGTGATATTAATAAAAGGCAATCGGATATCTGCTGATACGATTTGGCTTCTGGGGGCAGAATGTGTGCAAGAAGCCTGTTATGATAAATATTTCATGTTAGACTTGAAAAAGCAAATACTAAAGCCAACATACTTTTTCCTGGCTCTTCCCTTTTTCCATGTAACAAGACAACATCATGGATAATCTGTGTAAATAATACATTTGAGAGACCATTATCTAAGCCATATGCATATTTATTTTATGCTGGTTTCGTTGCATATTTTAGTATAATTCTTCATGGGTTTAAAGCCAAGAGCAAAACAAGAGTAGACAAATCTACTACAACAGAAATAATCAGTGGATTGGTTACTTTGTTGGGTTTTTTTAATATTAGGAAAAACCTATGCTAAAATTTAGCATGATAAACAAGAAAGTTAGAAGATTTCTTGAGTTCAGTAAAACAAATATTTTCAGAAGGCCACCATACATCTCTCATGCCCTTTTCCTCAAAATCTTTCCACTTTTAACAACCGTAATACAAGAAAAAATTGCATCAAAAATGCTGATATCAAACATAGCAACTGCACAACTGTACAGTCAGGAAATAGAATTTATTCAATTCCAGTATTCAGTTAACCTCAACAAAATGTCAGTATTTGTGCCAAGTGGTCTCACTTTCGGTTGTAAACGTTACTAATAGAATGGAAAGAAGAATTCACATTAATATTTACAAGTTTATTTTGGTAATGGCAAATTTTTTCGGTACGATAGTACCTTTTTTGAGTATGCATTACTAAAGACAATTTATGAAATATTAAACATCCTGCTCAATTAATATGTATGCTGACACAAAGTGAATGATATACAATGTTTTGAGGTTTCTGAAACAAAGTTTGAAAATGAAAGCCAACTCATTTCTTAAATTTTTCCTACTAACATTTCTGTTGAACTCAACATGTTTTGATTTGGGTGAAACAGTTTTCAAACAGCATGTTGTTCAGTAAGTGGCTGCTAACCAATTCTCACAAATCACCTCTGTAAGTACACTAATTCCTCTTAACCAGAATCCCAAGGTGCTTTACAACAACAAGAACTGCCTCCATTTTCACAGCTACAGTTGTAAGGAGAGCTCCATTTCCAGTGAATTCATGTGTTTTCGAGCAATAGTGAGAGGCAGAGGCAAGAAAAGCTACATCTGAACTGCAGCTGCCCACATCAACCCCTTTCTTGTACCTTTATGAAAAAGTTTATTTCCTACATGATGGGAGCGCCTAAAAGCACTGCCACAGACCACATGCTAGCTATTACATATTACCTATTAAGTGCTGCTTGTGCAGGGCACCGAAAAGGCCACAGCTTGCCTCAAAGTATGTCTTCTGGATTATTCACTCTGTAAGATCTCAGAAGTTACTGAATTTTCAGGTTTTCGTGGGGGAAAAAGAATGGGATGGGGAACAAACGACTTTTAAGAAGGTGCTTCTAAAGCAAATCTTAAAAACCTTTCAGGAATCCCACAAAGTCAGTAGATTACAAGGGCAGGCTTATAACATACAAAGGCTTTAAAAAAATCAGAGAGTATACTAAAACCAGCTGAAAAATAGTGTCTTCTTTAATTTTATTCCCAAGATCTGTATTCACAGATCTGCACAGGCCAGGAAAATTGCCGCTGGCCAGCAGCCTGAGAACAGCTGAGTACCAGACAGGAGAAGCACAATTTTATCACATTTATGGATTTTACAATTGAAATTGGACATTACAGTTTAAAATTACTTACTGGAAATTTCTTTATGACGGGACAAGGGGCTGACTTGCACCTGTGTCTACTGATCGAGCAAGCTGTTCAGCCTCAGCTGACAATGAAAACTGGCTTTTAAACTCCATTTCCCCACAAATGCCTTGGAAGGGTAAAATCAACAATTGTCCCACCAGATTTTGCTGCTGTCCATCCAAGCAGCTGCAGTCTGAATAGCTGCGCTACCACCAGACCCAGCTGTACTTGGCTTTCAAGGCAGCAGGAGGATCACGGCTGGGCCAAATGCTGCTTCCCTCCAGAGCACCAAAGCTGTGATGCCCCCAAGAAACTCACAGGAGCATTGCCACAGAGCCCTGCGTGAACCCACGCAGCACTGGGAGAGATCACGAGATGTGCTCTCTGGTGGAGCTCTTCCCAGCAGAAAGCACAAAGACCATGCTGTTAGTGGTGCCGGTGCGCTGCCAGCTCTGTTGGCTGGCTGTCCTAACCACCCCTCTCCCCCTACGCCACGCACCTCACGTAGCTGCTGGTCTGCACGCTGCTGGCCTCTCTTACTTGGGGGTAATTCAGAGAACGTGGAAGAGGAGCTGTGCCAATAGTCCACGGCAGCCGACCATGCCAGGGTAAAGCTGTGGGAACATCCCTCATGTTTCAGCACTTCCCATCCCCAGCGCTAAAAGTCTCGCTTGCCTGACTTGGCAGACTTCTGTGCAACCCTTACACAGCCATAAATCAGCATGCGGTTTGCAGGACAGCAAATTCCCAGGCTTACGACTTCATCTGAATAACAAGCAAAGACAAATCTTTAATGCTATTTGCTTTTGTTTGCTCGTGAAAAGCAATGCAACAAAGGCCATAAGTTAGCCCCAGTTCTATCCCAAGCGCTGCCCTAAGCTCAAGTACCGAGCACATACGAAACTTCTCTTGCACAAGCATGGTAGTGCTTTTAACCGCTCCCAGACAGCCTTCACAGGGCAAAAGTTACATCTCTACAGCTGCAACTCAGCAGCTGCTAATACAATTGCTTCTTAGAGCGTTACTTCACGATGTGCCTGGTCTCACACAAGCCAGGCTGACTAGCAGAAGTTAACACTAGCTCACCTCTGTAGTGAAGATATTGAATTGAGGACAGAATGAACCATAGATGCATTCTGCAGTTCAAGCAAACCAACATCCATCATACTTAGAGGAGAACAACCCACCAGAGAGACTGACTGGGTACTGGGCAAGACAGAAAACGGCGAGCGTGGGGAAGTCAGAGGTAGGACAGAGTTCACCCAGGCATGAGCTCATGGTCATGGTGCCAATGCAGCAGTCACACACCCCAGCCATAGATTTCAAAGCTCACGTTGCTGAAGTGAAACAGGAGCTAAAGTGAACAGCTTTGCAACAGCGCACTATGCACAATCACTGGTCTGTGCATGCTGGAAATGCTGCACTACTACGTGCAACCCATTGAAAGTATTGATCCATTACAGATCTCAGCAGGAGAATTTGCCTCTTTGTGGGCTGACATTTCTGCTGCTGGAATTTTCCAGTGACACCTGCAACAAAGCACTACTGCTACAAGATTACTGGAGACCCCACTCAACACCTAGGCAAAAGGCCTCCTTCAGAACAGGACTGCAATTTAGATTTCTAAAACATATCCCAGGAACTATCGTTTGGTCCCCAAGATCTCATCCTGCAGGACTTGACAAGTTTGTGATGTTGAGCCAAGTAGGTGAATTACCAAAGAGCAAACTATAAAGCACTATTACGGATGATTCTTGTACAAAAATATGGGTTCCTCAGGCACAAACAAAGTCAAACACATTCTTATGAAAAAGCACCTGAAGACTGGGCATGAAACTTAAGAGAATATTTACTGCTGATGAAGACAATGGTGGTGTCTTGTCTATGCAGACAATGGGCAAGGACAGAAGAGCAGCACACACCCCACACAGTTCTTTAGATCAATTCGTCACACTATCAAGTTTAAAGCACCAAATGCTGGATAAGTCCATGAAATACACAATAATAATAATACAAACAGGCTATCGATGTTTTTAGGAAACTGATACGTTCCTTTTATTATGCTCTACTAGCCATAAGCCCAGAAGTACCCAAGAGGGACTTTCAAAAAACACACATGCATCCTTCAGGTCATTAAAGCAGACCTGGAAAGTACCATTTACATGGAGCAATAAGAAAGAATCAAAGACACGGAGATAAGGTGATGCATGCTTGGAAGACACTAAGGTTCTGCGATTCATTCAGAGAAAGGTACAGTCGCTAAAGCTAACCTGCAACAGGAGTCATCTCAAACACCTGGAAACAACACAGTAAATTTTCTGCTGTTTAAGTAATATCCTACCATTCATTCATTAACTCCAATAGTTCAGTCTGGCAGGTTTTCTGAACTGCAAATAGAAAGTTTCTCGTAAGTTTTCCCCTCGTCCCACTAACTTATTTGGAAGAAGAGGTAACGCACACAATGAAATACTTCTGAGTAGGTCAGGTGTTGTAAAACTCAAGCATGCAAAGCACTGGTCACTCTGATGCATATCTTCATGTAGGCATGATTCTGGGACCTGCAGAGCAGTCAGGAGTATTGGAAGCAGTGTCACCAGTGAGGTGCTTCAGTGTAGCAAAGTGCTTGAGTGGGGAATTAAGAGCTTGAAGTATTTCCTACTGTGCTCATATTATCACCAGTGCATTGTTAGCACATTCTCCTACCTTCAAAATAGCGAGTCCCAGTGCCAACATCTGAAGTGTCATGCAACATTAGCTAAAAATGTCACCGGTTTAGGGTGAAAATGCACTGCACTCTCCCATATGGACATTGAGGTCCAAAACCAGGAAGAGCTGCAAGAGGCAGGCCTGCTAACAAATTATTTGCAAGGTTTTTACTATTCTCTAATGGCTGATACGGCACATCTAATTACTGTACATTGCTCTGCTCAGTCAAAGAGCCTTTATTGTATAGAAGCATTCCACAGCTGAGAGGTTTTTTTCACATCCTTACTCTTCTATTTTTGATAAACCAGTCCTACAATTAAGAATCTTAATTGAATTCCTCTGAAATATTCACTAACTAGAACCAGGACTTCACAATCTGCTAATTAATTTTGCATGTATGATCCATTATTTTAAATTCCAGTGCGGAATATAGTTTGGCACTGCCATGCAAATAAGCAGGGAAGCCAAGATTAAAAAAAAAACAAACAAAAACACTCCACACACTACTGGGAAAAAAAATGCTCCTGGCTCTGACAACTAAATATATGATACACTACCTATTTTATATATTGATTTCAAATTAAAGTCATTCCTCCTATTTTTTTTTTTTCCATGCTCCAAGTCAGTCATTCACAATTTAGTAGGCTGGACTGACAGTAGATATATTCAATCCACTGAGATTCACATGTCCTGTAGTCAAATCAAGACTGAAAAAGACCTCTGGGAACATATGGTCCCAACTTCTCCTGAAAGCAGGGCCTTAAGTTAGGTTACCCAAGACAATGTCAAACAGCCTTGGATATTTTCAGCAAGGCTGACTCCACCACTGCCTTGGGAAATCTTGTTAAGTTGCTCTCACGGTGAAGAATTTTTTTTTTTCTTACATCCAGATGGAATTCCCCCTGAGCAACCTGTGCCTGGTTCCTCTTGTCCTGTGCATCCCTGTACTTCTGTGTTCTATACAAACCATCATTGAAGCACTTGAAGACTGACTAGATTGCCCTCAGCCTTCTCTTCCCTAGGTTGAAAAAAAAAATCCAATTCCTTCAGCCTTTCCTTCTTCACAGGTAAAGTTCTTCAATCCTCTAAACATTTTGGTGGCACTGTTGGATCCTCTCCAGTTTCCCAACGTCTCTTTGGAACTATGTGAGCAAAGATGGGACAAAGTATTCTAGGTGCGGCCTAACAATAGCAAGAGGAAGTAATCACATCCCCGATTTGCTTGCTATGCTCTTGCTGACGCAGCCCAAGGCATGGTTCGCCCTCGTTGCTGCAAGGGTGCACTCCCAACTCCGCACCCTTTCTGATGAAGGAGGAGAAGGACCAACATGGTGGTGTGGAAGCTTTAAAAAAAAGCATGCAGACATGTATGAGAGTCTATTTAGGAGATGCAGGCAACTGAGAGAAGAGGAAGAAACACATCTAGGAGTACACGGACTTCACAAGTGTTATTAAAAAATCAGAGGCACGAAGAAGTCAAATACTGAAACATCAAACCATGCCTCTCTAGTTTATGACTGATATCACAGCCATATATGCTAAGCTTTGAGGCAACCCGTTCACAAGCACCACAGCATTTCAGATCTTATTACAATGGCAGTAGCACTAATTAAGCTCAGACTTATTCCTGAAAGAGATCCCTGTTGCCAGGATTAGCAGACGATCTCCATTATTTGTTTGCATTGCTGGACCAAGGATCTACACAGTGAGTTGTTGACTCCATCCAGTACAATACAGCAATACTTCTTTATACACTGCTGCCTACAATAATTAACTAGTCTTTCACGTGGACCAGATAATCAGCTACGCTACTGAAAACCCAAATAAAGAAAATGAACAGACAAACCAGCATTTCTACCAACTGCTAGTGAAACAGAAAGTAGCATTTTGTCATTTCTATAAAGAATAACCGATTTCCCTGCTTGACTCATCAAAATCTCAGTGCCTTGAAGGCTATGATTGGCTTGAAAACTATAACTGACCACAAATAATAACAAAATACCTTGAAACGACATGACATTTTTAACATCTGTTCACAACAGTCTGGAGACTGAAACTGCATTTCAGCCCGGAGACACATTCTTCAGAAGGTGGCTACTTCTGACCCACCCCCAGAAGGGATGGTTTTGAAGTTTTCAGCTTATACATGTTCACTTCTGGATTGCACTGAACATAACTGCAATGTTTCTTGCACTTCGCCTTCCAGTAACTGCCAGAGGTGCTACCATCAATTAAGGTTTTCAACATAGTCCACAGACAATAACACTTCATAACTCAGCATGGTCTTGTGATTCTTTCCACGCAGTACCAAGTCTCAAAAAAAGCACATTGCTTCCCCCCACCCCTCCCAACTCCGCCTCAATTACCTCAGCCAGTTAGTCAATGACATTAATTATGAAGAAGACAGACTTTCAAATTGTTTAAGATAAACTGAAAAGTCATATTTATGCTCCACTACACTCCTGCCACTGTACATCAAAAGTAGAGTAATTCATAACGCATGTCAACTATTGAAGCATGATTCAATGCCAAGAAGCAGCTGGATTAAAAAAAAAAACAAAACAAAACACTTCCTTACTCAGACGTGCTTCCTTTTTGTACCCAGAGTCTTATGTGACTACATAGAAATAAAAATACTAGCTGTGCAGAGCCACTACAGGAAGGCAGGGTTGCTTCCACCCTCTGCTAAGTCTCAGCAACAGCACTGCTTTGTCTTCATCAGCTGCGTTACTGGGAAGCCACTTCTTCCCTTTTGATTCTCACAGTCCCAAACCAGAGCACCTCTCTCGAGCTCTCTGTGCCCTTACACTCCATTAAAGACACAACCATTTTGCACACACAGCAGCTGCGAATCTGTCACAGTTTATCATCAGCCTGCAAGATCATTCTCAAAAAAACATCAGCCCCTGGAACGTGCCAAAGACACTGACCTCTCATTCCCTAGGCCACTCGAAAATACTGACCCCAAGAGAGAACTAATCCACATCATTAAGGCAAAGGAAGTCAAAAGCCCCAGTTGGGTGCCTCTCAACATCAGAAAACAAGCAGATTGCACAGACCCTCCTGATGACATCATTTGGGCCATGAAAACTTTAGAAGGATGAGGACTCTCAGAGCACAGCTGAATGAGTCGGATTAGGAGCAATTCCTCTGTATCTTGATAACTAAAAAAACAAAGCAGCTATAAACTCAGAGTCTCATAGTCCCTTTCAGAGCTCAAGAGCAATTGCCTGACCCAAATACTTCAAAAATGGCACTCACTTCAGCTGCCCCACCTCTCCCTCTCCCCATTCACCCATTAGAAAAATGACCCTGCACTGAAAATTAAAAGATAGAAAATGTATTCAGGCTCCTACTGAAGACACCACCGCTCAAAGAATATGAAACTAACAGCTGAAGTCTTCACAAAAAAATACTTCGCTCGCCCAATCTTACAGTTTAGTTATTACTAAATGCACAAGCCCAGACCAAGATACAACTGTTCTACACCAAGGGTGATACAGGATCACTATACAGCTCTTCATCGCAATAGAGTCCAACCATGGAAGGAAAACAAGGCATCCATGTAATTAAACTTCTGAAGGTAATGGGAGCAGGTAAAGAATTATTCAAATCACAACGCTGCCGGGTCTCAACAGCCATACCTACATTGCAAGATACAGCCTCAAGCACACCTAGAGCAGTCCACACAACCACAGACATCAGCTTCGCAATGCTTTCAAAGGTACCACCTTTAACAGCGCACCAGGTCACAATAACATAGATGGTATTTATAAATATCCCAGATCATTTTCTGCAGTTTTACTGCCATCCCAAACAACACCCAACTCAAGCTTCCCCACGCAGCCTGCAAGAGGGGGTTCCAGGGCACCGCGCCTGCAGCCCAGGGAGGAAGCAAAACCCAAGAACTTGTGGGTGACACCTTCAGAAATCTCACTTCCTCCCAGTCGACACCAACAGTTACACGAAGCAAAACGTTGCTTGGCCCTGTCTGAAGGTCCTTAACGATCAGCAGCTCTAAAAACTTTCAAAAATGCTGGCCCTCATACTTTGGAGAGCAACCCCATGTCCCCTGCACGTCTTTGTGGTCCCTGGCCTTGACGGTGCCCAGGAAGATGAACAGCCCTTGCAAAAAGCCGTGCACGGGAAGTTCAGAAACTTGTCTTTCCCATATGCATTCAATGGAGATAGTGCAGAGACTGGACACAATTTGACCTTCGGCACTTCAAAGTTCAGGAAACAAACGCACAAAAGAGTAAATACCCATATTTCTCTAACCACCAGCAAATGTACTACTTCCAACTGCCTTCAGAGACGACTCCCTGCTATCACCTTCCATGACGTCACTCAGATTTGCCTCTGACATAGTATTATTCTTCCGATCTCAGCTCCCAGACGCCAGAAATTAACTAAAAAGCTCATCTGTCATTTCAAGAGATAATGAAGGCTGCCTAAGTCTCATGACTTCTTGGTACCATCTGATTTTTTAATATCCAATTCATACTTTCCAAAAGGCTGAAGTTGCCAATGCTGGCGTATTTACATCCTACTACTTTGTAAATTGTCAAAAAATCTGCTAGCTTTTAGTCAGTTATTATATGCAAATCCCAACTTTATAACATTTCTAGACAGCTCTAGCATTATCATGGGTACATTTTATACTTTTCTATTTCATTTAAAAAGACACTGAACTGGAACTGGTCTGGAATAATTCAGTATGAACAATACTCTCCTTCAGTAAATCTGCTAAACATTGTTTTCCAAATCTAATGATGAATCTTCTATATTTTATTTTCATTTTTATGGGGCTGCATATATTAAAACATATAGCCTTATGAATCATCTTCACAGCCAACCAAGCAATTTAGTAATCTTGGGCGTAGTTTATTTCGCCTGAAATAAGCTTTGCTTTGATTATGTGCAGACTACCATGTGTATCTATTTCTGAATGGATGGAAAATTCTGACACCTCTGGAGAATAAAAAATGTGCTCTAATGACATGAGTACGTTATGTGGATAACTGAGATTACTTTATAACTTAAGTATTTATGATCACAAGCCTATACTAGAAAAACTACAAAATTATTTCAGCATTCCCTAATTCACTCCATCAGTCCTAGCATTGTATAGATTGAAGGACATATTACACAGCAGTAGGAAAGAAAAGTGAACATGATAGCCTAACTTTTCAGTTACTTCAGAAGCAGTCGTTCCATTGCAGCTGCCCTCCAGAGAAAGCAGACATTTGCTCTGTTTGTAAGGCCAGCACCAGGAAGACACCACCTGAGTACATTCAGTTGGCGCTCAGCGTCTTCTGCAGAGGTATTTCCAAAGACACGGGAACTTTGGACTGTGTGAAAACTGTTCACAACGGAGACCAAGCTGACTGCCTGCAGTTTGGAGCACATGCTTTCTGTCTGTCCACCTCAGCTGTCACCATCTGTCTTCTTCAGCTGCATGGCTCCCTGTCATCCTCCCGCAAAGAGCTGCTCCATCCCCTGCACAAGCTTCATCAAAATACCCTATGTTCAGCGATCACATGTATTAATACGAACAAAGCCTTTGTTATGAGCGTGCTCACACAGAGCCAGGGTTACACACAGTCCATCGTCTCTCCATCGCGCGACGCGTGTGCGCAAAGCTTCCCTTCAGCGCCCTCAGCCTTGCGAGACCCTGTCTCTCGGTGCCTCGCTTAGGTGTTGCAGCTACTTCAACTGCAGAACGAGCTGGGATTCAAATCACCCATTATCCAGAGCTGTCAGACCCTGGTCTCTTGTGTTGTCAGTGGAGAACAGCCTTGGGGTACCATTTGTAATTGTGATTGTCAATGCTTCTTACACATTTTGGCAACTAACATTTAGTGAACCACACAATAGCTCAAAACATTTTCTTTTGCAACAGAGAAGCAAACTATGTTGCTCCTTCCTGTTTCTGCTATGATTAAGCAGCTGATTCACTCCCAACATCCTTAAAAGATGACTAGATTGAAAATAGTTCTCTCCCAATATAAAATAAATCCAGGCATGAAAAGAAAGGCAACTATTTCAGGGGCCATTTCGGAGCTTTAGGAACTTTTTACAGGTAGAAAACTGTGATTGCACTGACAACAGCACACCTGAACGTCTCCTGGCTTCTAATGGGTCCCTGTGAACCCCTGAGCCTCTATTTTTAATTTAGTACTACTGACCTCAGTATCTGAATGACAATCTCAGAAACAACACAGACTTAATCACAGCAACAAAGAGTTACATGAGAAAGATCCTGCTTCTGACATAAAAATAAGTAAAAAAATGTAGTACGGGAAAGCAGAAACTCCCCAGAACTGCTTCTGTAGAGGATTTTCCAGAATTTCTGAAAGACTATCTACAGCTTCAAAGGGAAACCAAACTGCAATCACAGCAGATCTGCCACCAGAGGATGGACACCGAAACACAACACGTGTTCAACGTGCTGGAAATAGGAGACACCCCAACAGTCCTGCATTTCTACACTGGGGCTCCCTCCTGCATTCCTCCTGCAACAGGGGATCGATGCAGAAAGAGCCTGCACCAACACAAAGACTTGTCACGTAGAAGCTTGTCGGCAGTGGGATCTGACAGAGAAGCAAGACCTCCAATGCTGCTACTCTTCTGATGTACCCCCAAGGGTACAACCCCCAAGGGTTCAGCAGCACGGCCTTTCCCTTCCTCTGTCTTCTTTCTCCAAATGGGAACAACACAGACTCGGTTCCCGATTTATTTTCTCTTTTAGATCATTCTTAGGAAAGGCTTCATGCTGAAAGAGCACTTTTCTAGGCTAGTTCTTATAACTAAAGGTATGCAGCACTGCATAGTGTGCACAGCACGTTATGGTAGGCAGTGTTGAATTGCTGTAGTTTCTTGACTGGTAGTTCCGCTCTGCTATCACAGCAACAAAGGTAATAAACAGAAACAAAAACTCCATAGTCTGCCTGCAGAGAAGGGTTAATCAACACCTGTCTGTAAGAGTACTGCTGTTTTGAGTCTTGGCTGAGCTCTCCACTCAACCCAGGCCAAATTTAGCCATCGCTGATGTTAATTTGTGCAAGCCACTTACTAAATAATTTTGAAAAAGAGAAAACAATCACAGGACAGAAAAAACAGGACAGAGGGAAGTCAGTACAAAAGCCAACACACTTACCTGACCTGTGGCAGCAGAGAGACATGAAATCAGGGCAGAAGGAAGGGGCACAGTTTCACAGGTGACACCATTTTGCATTACACAGAAAACAGAGCAAGATAAAAAGGGCTATTACCGGAACAATATTGTCTGCCTTCTTAAATGGTGCTCACTTCTGCTTTAGGAAAAAACATCTTTATCAAGAACAGCATCATAAATTAAAGAAGCATCCAAACCTTGTAGACCTGTCCGTATGTCCCATTTCCAACAACCTGCACCAGTTCAAATATTCCTGCAGGGTCCTGCAAAACACAGAAGAAATAAGATTATTTGCAGCAAAGCAACCACTTCATAATGGAGCATAACTGCACACAATCGAAAAAAAACATCTGTGGCACATCTCCTAATGGTCTGTACTGCACACTAAAAGGGGAAATAGCCAAATAACAGTGTAAGAAATACATTATTAAAGTTTTCCGTCAAGCTGCTCAAAACTCTATACACAAAACAACTCTGTGAAGATTTATAGCTTGGCAATATGGCAGATACAACATATAAATGGAGATGTGTGAAGAATAGAAGAACCCAACGGATTCAGCTTAGCACTAGAATAAGGAATAAACTCCAGGCTTCCTAAGCCTCAAAACACTGGGCCAGCCTGGAGGCCGAGCTGCTGTTTTCTGCTGTGAAACACTTAGCACTAGCAATGTAACGAAAGAAAGAACCGAAATAATAGAATTGACAAAATACTAAATGAAGCACCTGAGCCCAATTAGCTTACAAAGGGCAAATGTATCATCCCAGGCTACCTTAGCACTACAGGTAGGCTGAGACCGCTCGATTGCCCTGTTTTGCAAACATAACAAGGTGATGTATTGAACTCTTGGCTTTGAACCCAAACTAGATTGCTGTTAAATTTACACAAAAGATCCATGTGTCTGGTGATCAGTGTACCATACCACATGAGACAACTGTCATCCTACTAGTTTAGCACGAGTTGCTCTAAAACCAACCACTGCAGCAGATGTCCTTCTCCCATAACGAGATGCTGCAGCCTTTCAGATACAGGAAGACCATCTTGTTGCAAAGCACGGGCAAGTAAACGTTTGCTCCTGCATGACTAAGCACATTAAGAAATCTGTTGCTTCAGTTAAAACCCACTTGAGAGATTCATCTAAAAACACTGAGAACTCAAGAGACCAGTTTCTTGGTTTCCGGCTGGGCCATTTATCAGTCCACTCATTCCTTGGGATGATATCATTGAGAGATTTATATAAAATATTATTAACTCCATGTGTCAGTTTCCCCACATCTGTTTCAGCAATCTGTCATGTCAGTTGATGCCTATTGGTACTGCTGAGGGATGCGATACAAAAAAAACATTATCTCAGAAGCACAATTTTTGTGACTCTAGTTGCAAAACATCGTTTTTTAAAAGGTATTAAGCTACTTCACTCCACTTGTATGTTATTCTTTTAATACATATAATGCTTTCTTCATATCTGATATGGAAACGTTTACTTAGGCAAAATCCCAGTGGAAACATACAGGCTTTTTTCTGAGCAGATTCTGCCTTTACTGGCACAACTGTCATGATATATGGCAATAGCTTTCACTGTCAGCAACACAGAACAGGCTTCCACATCTGAAAGTACTAATGAGTTAATTTGGTTTTGGCTTTAAGTTAAATGACTTTTAATCTTACACTTCCTGGATTGTCAACCTCACAAAACTTTTTTTTTTAAAAAAAAAAAGCTACGCATAAGCCAGATCAAATTACTTACTTTTGACCCATGCACAGGCCTGTCTTTTGTCATTACTATTCTATCTCTTAAGATAAGACAGTAAGGCATGACCTTCTAGACTTAAACCCCAATTCTAAAAGCCCTCACACAAAATGAAATCAACGGGACCACTCATGTATGGAGCTAAGCACAGGCATACGAATGCTTCCAACATTGGGATCTTTGTAAAACACTTCGCTTGCTTCTCATTTCTTCATGTCTCGTTTCCGCTCGTCTTGGATACAAAGAGCCATATGCGTGGCTTCAGCAGTGCTGAAGTCGGCAATAACCCATTGCCGCTGCTAAAGCAACAGGTGGGTGCTACAAACCTTTGCCTCACGTGTGACCTTCCCACCAAGCTGTGCCCTGGGTTGCATGCGGTCCGTGCAGTAAAACGCACGGCGGTTCTCGGAGGAACTCTTCCAGATGAGGGCCTCCATGAACCGTCTCCACTGCACTCCTCTGCTGGAAGCAGGAGCAGCACCCCATTTCCACAGCCCTTCTGCAGAAAGCAGCACTGCTGAATTAGGAGGTGTTCATAGTGCGCAGAAACCTACAGGAACCTAAACTGCATTTTCAACTGTCCCCCTCACTTAAAAGCGTGCTCTGCCCTCAGTCTTCTTCTCCAAGCTTATTTATTTTGCAAATACAGTAATTTAACGTGCCTCAAAATCAGCTTCTCTCTCCCCCTCCAATCAATTCCACTCTGATTTAGCATCCTAATAGCTTGTTTCTAAAGGTTTCACACACTCCAGGAAAAACTCAAACAATTATCTAAATAAATGTTAGCATTAACTTCGATATAGCAAAAATCCTACCCTGCCCTTGCTAGCCAATTAAGCATTAACGTCTCAACCCTCTGCAGCACTGAGTGCAGCCAAAATACTTGGCCATCTCTCTTTTAATCAGGACACCGTAGTGAACTGAGCCTTGTTAAGAGTCATAAAGGATATTAATCTGGGCTCTGACTTTGGTCCTTGGATTGCCCTTGTTTGCTTGGATATCAGCACTGCATCGTTTGCTGGCATTCTTCACAATGGGCCAACTTCTTAATTACCTTGGAGTTAGGTATCATCTTTGATGTAGTGCTTCCTCTCAGCTACCACTGAAGCCCCATAGTCCATCTAACCCCTCACCAGCCAGCCCCTGCCAAATTGCTAGGTTCCCTTTGACAGATGCCAAAATGCTGCCCTGAACATTCATCACTTTAAGGTTAATTACTGTAATGCACTGTACCACATGGTGGCCTTCTTGTTTTCCTGCAAGTTATCTGCAGAGTTCTCAAAAGAAAAGAGCAAGACTGCTGACCCAGAGGCACCCAGGCCACATCCATCTCTTCCGCATAATGAAAAACAATGCACGCAGCAAGAGCCCGACCAAAACGCACTTTTCACAGTATCTGCAGCTAAACAAGATACAGGTGGTCTGAAGCTCCAGTTCTTCTACAGGGCCTCTGCACGTAATGCAGAGACCAGAGGCTTTTTAACCACCTGACTGCCCTGATGAACCCAGGGCAGGAGCACCCCAACAAGATGTTCCCGCAACATGTGGAAAGTACAGCCCAAGCTACCTCTTTCCAGGAAAAGAGGAAAGCCCCAGCGAGCACCCATTTGGAGGGGAGCAAAAGCAGCTTGTGCCGTTTGAAAACCACCCCGATCACAGTTGTGCTTCCCTGCTGGACTTCCTGACCGCAGTGAGGTTGGTGGGAGCACTGCACCAGGGAACACTCCCCGGGAACACCTCAGACAAGGCAAAGGTACAGCACCTGTCTCTACAGAATGTCTACAGCTCAGCCTTGCCCACCTCCCATTTCCTGCTAAGCACAAACCCCAAATCAAGGCTGCCGATGTCCTGAAAAGGTTTCCTCTGAAAGGACACATCCCTTCCCATTCCAAACTAAAACTTGCCATGCTTACAGGAGGTTTCTGCATTGGACAATTCTGACACAAAGCCTGCCGTCTGGTTGGCAGCATGACTCTTTTTTTCAAACTTACACTGGTTCCTTATCATTTATTTAAGGAGATACGAGCCATCTGCTAAAGCTCTAAAGAAGACCTTCCATTATTTCGTCTAGCACAGCCAGGTTAAACTTCTGCCTAGCCAGGAGCCTTGTGCCATCTTCACAGACTTTACTGTCTCTGCTGCCGTTCTCCTTTCTGCCTCTGGTCTGGAACACCCTCCTCGCCATGTGATTATTGCAAAGGCTTCTCCCAGCCCTCTTTTTTTTTTCCCCTGATATTTTTAGAAAGCAGCTTGCCTTGGTTTCACTGTCTGGGGCTGACTGCTTTTTGTCACAATTGAACTCTTCCCTCTTCTTCTGAGGAGAGTGCCCCAGAAAAAAAAACCTCCTTGGTTGGACTGGGTTGATAGATGGTCAGCTTCGATATGAAAAAGCAAAGTGGAACAAAGTGGCATCACGCACAACCCCGTTCGCTGTTCATAGACGTGAAACACTAACAGCGTGGCTTTCTGGGTTATGTTTAGATTACGTTAAAAACCTCAAAACACAAGAGCATAATGATAAAAATTCACAGGAAACTAGGTGAATGCTGACTTTTTTAGCTCTGGGGGAAAAAAAAAAAAAAGCCCAAATCTCAACAGAAAACCGCAAAAGCCGAAACCCCACGCACGTATTTTCTTCCAGAAAATCCTCGTTTCTCATTTGTTTTCTCTCCACAGCTTCGCGGCATACACATCACCCTTAGGAATTACTTATTCCCTTGGGAGGGGAAGGAACCTGTACGGTGAAACACCCCTCGCGGGGCAGAGCAGGGCTCCCGCGGGACCATCTCGCCAGCGAAGGGAACGCGACCCCTCCGGCCTGCGCGGGACGGGGCAGGGGAGCCCCGAGGCGGCGGCCAGGAGCCCAGCTCTACCGACCCCGAACCTTCTCACCCAGCCGCACCGCCCGCGGAGCCCTCGCCCCACAGCCCGCTGCCTCAGCATCTGCACGGGTGGCATCGCCCCGCTCTCCTCGGCCGCGCCGAGGGGACGCAGCCGGGGCCACAAGCCCGCGCGTCCCACGGCCACCGCACGGGCACCGGGCACGCCGGCGACTCGCCCCGCGCGCCGCAGAGCGAAATCTCCTCAGATAAGCCGGCGGGGGTGGGGATAAAATCGGGTGAAGCCTTTGCGGGCTGCAGAGGCGAGGAGCGGCCCCGAACCCGCGGCGGTGGAGGGCGGTGGGTCACCGCCCGCAGGACGCCCGCGACGGCAGGCTGGAAGGGGGTCCCCGCAGCCCCGCGGGCCGCCCCCCCGCCGCCCCTCCTTACCCGCAGGGCCGCCAGGTCGATGCCGTCCAGGCTGCGGGCGGCGCAGTCCCGGGCCATGGCGCTGCGGAGCGCGGCGCCCCCG
>VZSC01006074.1:635257-659309 GCA_013398225.1 Steatornis caripensis | reverse complement strand
GCGGGGAGGAGAGGGCTGCGACCCCCGCGCTCCCACCCTGCAGCCTGCCCCGCAGACGGCCCTCGAGCGCAGCGTGCCGCGGGGCTGAAGGACACGACACCAGCCGTACCAAAAAAAAAAAAAAAAACAAAACCAACAACAAAACGAAAACCCCCAAAACACAAGAACCAAACCAACTTAAACCCCCACAAACTACATTAAAAAAAAAAAAACAAACGTGTGGGGGGGGAACACACCAACACTTCTAGACCCTTTCCCCAAGGTGATGACCGCTGCAAACAGGAGCCCGCAGAGGTGACAGCAACGCTGCTCGCAGCACCCAGCTCAGAGCCATCGCGGCGCCCAGAGCAGCCTCAGCCGCAGCGCGGCCCAGGCCCACGGTCCCACACGTAACGGGGGGGGGGCAACCAGCAGCAGCCGCCCCCATGGCGAGCCTGTCCTGGAGGGCTGCAGCGAGCTTTGAGAAGGCAGCACGTTACTATAAACTCTGCTGCCCATTACAGTCTCTTTTGCCCTGTAATTATAACCACAGAAAGAACACAGTGTACAACTGTGTCATGGTGGGGTGGAAGGCCTGGTGGGTATTTCTGGGCCTTGTATTTAGAGACAAAAATCAGTGGAAATGCACATTTCTGAGATAAAGTCCGTAAACGTTCCTGAATGACGCTCAGGGCTGGGACACTGTCCCCCCACAGAGAGGGAGCGAAGGGGCCAAAATTCTGAATCAGTATTTCCACAATCACAGACGTGAAATCAAGACAAAGCGGTCAAAGCATCCTTGCCGCCTATTAGCACACCACGGCGGACGCAACGCCAGCAGCGGAGTGGCAGTGTTGTAATAAAGGCATTTGGCAATTTCCTTGAAAGAAATGCGGACTCATCGTTCAACTTCAAAGTATTCCTTTAAAACAGCCCACGTTATCTGCTAAGGCAACCCTGGCTTTTTGCTCTCCATCTGTCTGTAGGCCAACATATTGATGCGCCGCTAACATATTTGAGGCCGATCGCTGCATTAAAGCATAAGTTTGCTGAAGAACTAGACCGCATAATGCAGCTATGCACAACGGGCAGAAATCCGCACGCAGTGACAGCCCAGCCCAAGCCCAAGCCCCTCTCCGTGCCTTGCCCAGCCACCCACTCTCCCCTGGGCAGCGTTTGGAAAATTCTGGCCCTCACATCACCTTTGACGAAGCTAAGCCACAGTTCTGCTCCCCATTATAGCCTTCCTGCCTTACATAAATCCATCATTAGCCTTTCTGCTTGTTTTATTTCTCACAATCCCTCTTTATCTCCTCTCTAACCTTCTGGCTGTCCTTTGTCTCCTGCCACTTTCCACTTCCTTCCTGCTTCCCTGGTGAGAACTGGTGTGAAACTCCCGGCTGTTGTCTACCAAGCGTCCTCTCTCTTGCTCCATCTCTTAGATTCTTTGCCAAAATTAATCCTATGTGCCTTGCTCGCCTCTGGCGAGTGCTCCAACCTGAGGCTTAATTTTTACTTGACAGAAAGCTCACCCCCAACAAATATGAAAATCTGGGTTTAGAAGTATAATATGGCTTGTAGTATTTGCAGGCATGCCTCAGTATCTCTTTACTACGTGCTTTTATCACCACCCTTCATTGTCTTCCCTTCACTGAACCCCGGTGCTGGTAAGGTTTCTGTGGACACTCCAGTCCCGCTTGCACCACTGCGGGCAGAGCTTTGTAAACGATTCTTCCCTTGCCGCTGAAGAAGATGGCACATCTTTTCCCCATAAAGGCCTTGCAGGTCTAAGAGAAGCAACAGCTTGTTTTGTTGCAGATGTTCACAGTGCATCTGTTCAGGGTGAAAATGCCACCAGGACAAGGCTACATTTCAGAGTAGAACCAGATTTACAAGTCCCGAGGAGCTAATCACCAGCCTGATGACTGCTTCTACAGAAACAGAAACTGTGCTCCAGGCGTCACCTGCAGCCCCCTGCCCCGCTTCTGCTCCAGCCCTGTCTGTGCTATTGCTGACTTGCAAGCAGGCTGTCACACCTCGCTCTTCTGCGGGAAGCCACATGGCAGAGCAATGCCCAGGAATCAGGAAATCCAATGCCTTAGCGCAACCTGACTTATAATAGACTAGAAACCCACATTCATCTTATCAATAAAAAAATGAACAGGATCCCTTAAGAATAAATTCAATAATAATAATAAAAAAAGAACCTAAACCAAAAACCAAAGCACAAACACAAGAAACAATTAAATGCTATGAGTACAGCTTTCCTCCCCAACAGCCGTATTCAAACCCCTGCAGCCAAATTCAGCAACCACAGACCTGAACGTAAAAACCTTTCAAATGTCTACGTGCATGCAAAGGATGTTTTGTATTAAAAGGGAAGTGCGAGCATTAAGGGGGAAGAACTTCCCTTGTTTCAGGAAAGGAAATGCCATCGTACCCCAGAAGTATGGGGCTAATCCTGAGCTCCTCTGTCTGCATTCTCCCCCCAGACTCAGATTTGGGTCCATAATAATACTACTAGTAGTAATTGCCCCTGCCAGATGTGCAGTCAGTAAAGGAAGAGAGTGTTTAAAGTTGAGGCTCGAATTGACATGCTGGCTTGTTTCCTCTAGGTTTGTTTACGCCGGGGCCTCAGCCACAGGTGTGAAGCTGGCAGAGAAAAAAACAAGAAGATAACTCATAAGGGAACGGGATTTCCGGTCCGCACGAAATAAGCAGGATCCAGATCACAGCTCTACAACAGGGAGTTCAGAAACCCCAAAGCGAGCTCAGCTTAGGCTCTCTGCTGTAGAGGTCGGAGGCAAGCCCCTCTTTGGGCTTCTTGGTTCCCCCGCTTCCAGCTTCGCGGCAGAGAGCCAGAGCCCAACCCCAGCATGCCGGCCTTCCCAGGACTCTTCTCTGCAATGGCTCCCCAGCGCTAGCTCCAGAGTCAAATCGGATCCCTGTAAACACCAGCTTTTCTTGGCACAAACACATTCCCCAAGAGGTTTATTTTGCTGGAAGTTTTCTTACCTTTTGTAAGGAAACTGTATTCTGCCAGTGCCAGAGGTGCCTGATCGAATTGATGCAGACTCTAACGCTCAGACATCAACACCTTTCTCCCAGAATAAGAATCCTTTACAAAATTCCCCACTACTCTTGTTTTTTTTATACGAACTAGAGATTGTAGACATCTCTTCAGCATTTCTTTAGGGCACAACCCTTAGCTGAGCGGCAGCAAGCTCACATAAAAAGCCCATGAAATCTGCTTGTAACTACAGACTTCACCCTCCCCTTCCAGAAGCTCTCTCTGGATTGCTCGAAAAGGAAGGCCAATCTTTTTGCCTAATGCTTTCAGAAAACATTTTGTCCTCGTTTGGTTGCACCGGAACCAGAGGATTACCAGCTGTTACACGCTGCTTACTGGAGAGTCAATGGGTGGCAATGGGCAGCATGGTATTAAGCCCAACATTCATCCATGGGTAGGGTCTCTTAGCTGCTGCTTGAATTCATTACATTTACAGCATCACTCTGGAAGCGATTTACTGTTCCTAATGGTTTTTATGAAATTCTGGAGTACAAAAAAAAAAAAAAATTGATTTATTAGGTCAGCCACTAACTTTAAAGTTGTCCTGTTCCGTTTCCAATTATAGCATGGTTTACTACCATGGGTGGCTTTGCTAGACTGTCAGGAGCAAGATTACACATTAAAAAACTGCCTAGGATTGCATACAGCTGGGTATGTCTTCACGCTAGCTTGGCGGCAGTCACACAATGCCACGAGTAGTATTTGAGGAACACAGAAAAGTAGAGAATATTTCCATCAGGTCACACCTTGGAAAATATCAGTACAACTTCGCGCAGCTGCTGCAAAAATTCTTTGGATTGCAGGAAAAAGATTTAAGTTTCAGGCCGTGGACACCCAGTTACACTCCAAATTAGTCAAAAGACGCTAAAAGAGATGAGCCACCAACCCCTCCTCCAACCCAATCCACTTCCTAACTTTAGTATTTCTGTGACCCATCCCTGCAGTGCTTGGATATCACAGCAAGATGTCTTTGTTTTCAATGGATTGTTGGATCAGGCTCCGAATATTTCTCGTGCTTTCTCCTACTTGAACTAAAGAAAATTTCACTTCATTCCAAACACATTCAGGCTGGGTCAGAAAGTCATACTTAAACCTGACTCTGTCTTCAGAAATGCACTTTGCAGAGGCTGCTGCGTTAGGATTGAGAGACAGGGTTACTGCCTTGAGGAAACTGGGACTACCAGAAAGCCAGACAAACAAAACCAAACCGTCATTTCCCGTACAATACTCAGTAGCACATACAGTAGTTTTCAGCTCTTCAAAAATTAAGTAACTTTTTTCAGTTCCTGGCAGCCGTGCTAGTTCAGTTTCACAGGATATCCAAAATGAGACCAACCAGCTTCCTTCCCAAAGGATTCCTGAGCGGACAGGCAAGCTGGAAAAAGTGCCTCTCGCTCCTGTAATCACAGCCAGGATGTCCACCTCATTTCCCAGGGTAAAAACTAAAATATAGGCCTCCCACAAAACTTGCATTAGTCCACATGCTGCTCACTGGGACTCTTGCAAAAATTTATTGTCGTTTCAACTGCCCACAAACGAGCCTGCCTGAGCAAAGCATGTCCCAATACGTTGCATGTAGAGAGCACAAGGAACCCTCTCCTTGCAGGACTGCTAATCCTTTCACTGCACGACCCACGACTTCACAGCATTGTTTCAGCACAGTACTTTGGAGTTTCTCAAGTAAGAACGCTGCTGCTGGAAGTTTCCCATCAGCCCAGCACCCGTCCCTGCTATCCCTGACAAACAGCCACACGAACGCTTTCAGGAGGAAGAATCGTATTTTCTGGAACGATGATATTTTGCACTCTCAGTTTCAGTGTCAGCTGAGTCCTCAATTGTGATTTTGTGCAGTAATACACGAATCGTACAGATAACGGTTTCCCCGTGCGAAGGCTGTTTCTATTACATTGTCTCCCCAGGAGGGTTTTTCCTACTCTTAATTTTCTTTTCTTTCCTACGCCACTAGGTATTTCACTGGCCCTGTATGCCTGGTATCTGAGTATCAACATGGTATCTGCATGCTACGGCAATACCACTGCACGAAGGCTGGCTGGCAATTTTGCAAAATTAAGAGCAAGATGATTTATTGAAATAAATTGAACGCATACATTTTATTTTACTATTGTATATTACTGTTGTGCAGCCATCTGCCTAGCTGTTAAGTTTTTCCCTTCCCTCCCATCTTCTGCAAAGTTATTTCTTCATTCAAAGTGGCAACCATTTTAAACGCTTTGCAAGGAACAGTAGCTATATGTTACTAGGTCATCAGATCCCTATGGGGTTTATGAATACCATAATGAATTTCAGCCCAACATCTGTCTGCTCTCTGAAACAGATGCAATTATGGGGAAAAAAATAGCTGCTGCCTCTTCACAGGCAGATTTCTCTGTTAAAAAACCCAAAATACAAAGAAAACTGACATAGCATAGTTTAATCGCTACCACATTAAATTTATCAGTCAAAATATCACGTGGCACACGCTTTTTGTGTGAAAGCAAGATGAGCTGTGGTAGATTTTCTGGCAGACAGGCAGAGGTTTTTTGACTTTTAGAAAATCTCACAGGCATGGTTTTGGTTTTGCCAACCAAATGCTAACCTTGGATGACTCAGACCATGGTTCCCTTTTATCCAAACCACTCAAGTTTGGTGGTTAGCTAAGAAGGAACTGGTATCTGAATCACCCTTGGTTTGGAGGAATTGTCAGATAAAAGCCTTGGGTGTGGGGGTTTGGGGGCAGGGTGGTGGTTTGGTTTTTTTGTCCACTTCTTCCCCAAAGGAAAGAAAAGAAGTTCAACAACTTAAAAAGTGGTGGCACCTTTCAATGTAATTTAAAAAAAAAAAATCAACTTTATCCTATCTTTTTAACTTTTTCAGTGTCATGTGTCGGTCTGGGTACATTCTCAGTAAATTAAACAGATTTTTTCAGCCATGTTGCAAGCCTAACCTGTGCCTCACAAAATTACACAATTTTAACCTTGTCTTTAGCTGCGAAGAAAGCCTACCTCATTGCTCAAGTCCTGGTAACATATCTGCAGTTCCTAGGCCCCCTGCTTCTCCTTTTCTTGCGGGGGGGGAAGAAAAAAAAAGGCAAAAGAGGAACTGTAATTTATCAGCCCCCATCCAGCCCTCCAGAACAAAACCTGCCCTCTACGACCTATTAAACATCTTCAGGGAAGTCTCCTCTATTCTCACTCCAATTTCTGTTTAGTTCCAAGTTGCTTTTCATCTCAGTAGTTTGTCAACTTTGAACATTTCAAAGGCACTTGGGTGCCCCGGCGCAGTGCCTGAGCCTTTTAAATCCTCCTCTTTTCCTCAGGGGAAACGTATCCCGCCTTTGGGATGCTGCTTCGGTTTTGTGCGTGCGTCAGACCGCTGGATGGGAACGACAAGGGGAAGCTCATTTGAGCGTTGAGCAACAGACCCCTCTTCCAACACTAACTCATGAATAAATCTACGCCTTTTCCTGTATATCCCTGCCAGTCCTATCCAAGCATTCTCTATCTTTGTATATTAATAACCAGCATACAACTTCCAGCCAAGTTTCAGTTATGTCTGTAACACCACGCTCAGCCTGGTAACAGGCAACACAGCCCTCCTGAGGGTCTGTCGGTATTCTCACCGCACCTTACAGCGTGTCTGGGAAAGCAGCGGGTAGGTACGCTCACCTTGATGTTGCTGCTGCACAGCACAGCTGTCAACTGAGACTGTAAACATTTTTAAAATTAAATTTGACAAGTTGTTCAGCAGCTTGGGAAGAATGGAAAGTCTCTGTACATCTGCCAGTCATTCACCAATATTTAGTCATGGAAGTTTTGTGGGCAAGGAATGTGTTTGCGCAGGTCCGAGACTGGGTGTGTTGACTGTTTTTATCGATGACCTGGAAACAAATACCAAATAATCACCGCACAGTTCACAGAGGACACAAAGAGGCAGCGTGGCAAGTGCCATACAGCACGCGTGGCTCAGTAACCTAAAACCACTTAAACCATCCTCACCTTGACAGCAGCTCGTGCCAGGTTACGTGCAAGCCCAGCTCGCGGGCAGTGGGGTGGAGGGCACAGACCCTCCTTTCCATGCCGGCCTGGCTGCACCCAGCCCAGCCCGGACACTGCCCAGAATCCCGGAGGCACCCACAAAGCATATCAACCTGCGGGAGCAGCTCGGTGCAATACAAAAGGGCTGATGGGATCACGGCTGCACAAGCAGAGAAGACAGACTATGGAAGGGACTTTACCTCCCATACGGCTTTGCTGAGATGGATGCTGCAACAGCAGCTCCAGCATCTCTCTAATAATGTGCAGAGCAGAAATGAAGACTTGGATTCAGCGCAAGCAAGTGGCACAAAAATTAACCACTGAGGACAAAATGGCTTACTGCTCCTACCTTGACTAGCTAAAGCTCTTACCTTGTTAAAAAAGACAAGTGACTTTATATTTTCTCCTGAGGAGAAAACAGTGGGCATTTTAATCACAAAATACTTAACGTGAGCCAGTAGCTGAAGCAGAAACCAGACAATAAAAAAACCCACCCCAAACCCAACAAAGTAGAAACAAAGGCACCACTTGTGAACAGACCTGTCGGTTTCCATTTCTCATGGGTCTCTCCCTTTCTGGTTCCTAGGGGTAAGTCAGAGAGTGCTCAGACCTGCCCAGGTTACAGCTGCTTTCAGCAGCCTCTGGGACTGTTTCGCTAGTCCAAAGTAACCGATGAACAAGATGCCCTGCCCATGGCAGCTTCTGTGCCACCCAGGAAATCCATCCCCTCCCGAGGGCTGCCTGGCTGCTTTATGGTAGCTGAGCCCAGAACCGGCACCCTGTAGCGCACTTGGGCTCAGCCTTCCAGCAGGAAGAACTGGGGATTTAAACTGGCTTCCCTTTTCACAGCAGCTTAAGTTCTTTAAAGCATTTAGCTCCATAAACCAATTAAGCATCTTTGAGGCCTTGAGCTCTCCCACCTTCTCCAAGAAGTTTGCACGCTTACGTTGCTTTACAGGGTGAAAGCTGATTTCATCTCGCTGAGACCTGAGCATCTCACGAGGTCTCAGGGCAAGCAATCCCAAGCAGAGACGGTGACCCGGGAATCCTCTGCAGACCAGAGCTGAGGTGCTGTGCTCCTCTGGCCTCATTTCTGCAAGCAAATTCTTACAGGTTTGGAAAAGGCCAATTTCATCTTTAATTCTTTGCTTTCCAGAAGCCCCAGTTCTGGGTTATAAAGTAATAGATGGCCCATGAGCTCATAAACTTTACGTGCAAAGAGTGGGAGTAAACCAGCTATTACCTGCATTTACACATCCACCGCGGTAGCGCAGGCAGACATAACTGGTGCGTCACCACCTCGAGCCCCATCCCAACGTCTTATCTGCCCTTCTGGTCTTAGTTGAGGAGAACACTAATACAGTCATTTGATATTTGAACATGAAAGCTTACAACTAAGTCTCTGGAGTACTTGTTTTGGGCTTTTTTTGTCCTTTTTTAAAAATAGACAAATTAGCAACATCTTAAAAGCCAGAAAACCACATCATAAAATTTTATGCAAACCTATCACCAGCCCCCTTTGTCTCCTGTAGGGCGTATCGCGCATAGCTAGATGTATTTATGTATAAAGTATATAGATTGGTATTATATACGCATAAATAAAATTACTGCATATCTCCCAAACGCTGTAATTTTCATAGATGCTCCTTTTATGTCAGCTAATAACCATACATCATTATGTTGAGTTAAAATACAGTTTTTAATTCCTGCACAGGAAAAACAACATGCTGCGGTAGCAATGCGATTCTGTAAACAGTTGTGGATTAACATTCAGTGACCACTGAATCTTCTCTGTGATTAAAAATCCCCACCAGCTGCCCAATCTGCTTTTGTCAGTAAACTCTGCGTCATTTTATAGCAGTAAAAATATGGTTCGCCCACTCACTTGAGGTCAGTCATGTGCTTATGCCTGAAAAGGAGCATTTACATGAGTGTTACGCGAAGGGCAGACCTGCTCCGTTGCTCCGCAGCTGCTACTGCTGTTGCTCGCTTACAAGGTCACCATCTCTGTTTCTTCTAAAACAGTGACAAATCACCCCAGAAAATGCCCCATCCATCAGCTCCGCCGGCTCAGCACCCAGGCGGTGCCCTCAGCGCTAGGCTACCCTGAGGAGGACGTGGCACTGAAGCACAGCCCCTTCACCAAAACTGGGGGTGCTGGATCTTTGCACGGGCTTTCCAAAACGAGCCCTGTCCCAGCAAGGCACTTTGTGCAGTTTGTTACCTGAACCCAACTCATCAACAGGTCCAACTGTAGCTCTAACCAAGAAACTTCCCGGCCTCTCCCCCGCCAAACAGGAGCATCTCAGCAGTTTCTCCCTCCCTGCAAACACCAGTGTTCCCTGCAAACACAGATGGCATTTCAAAAACTTACCTTACCTTTGATGCAAAATTCCCCAAGGCCACGCAGCTCCTACTAAAGCCTTTCCAGCGCAACAGTACCTATCAGCTCCGACTGGGCTCTCCTCATCACAGAGCCAGCAGCGCTCTCCCAGCGCCTCCAGGTCCAGGAGTGGGAACACACAACCACCCGCCCAAACTGAGCTCCCTCGTGCGGCAGGGACACAGCTGCCAGCAATCATGGCTGGGAGAGACGGTGAACACAAGTGTGGCTGGTTTGCACTGATTTTATATTCTGCCTCTTTGATAAAATCTTTACCGGTGCCCCTTCCTTGCAGAGGCAAAGTGGGGGTGTCTTTGTACAACTTGGGGACCTACAGCAATTGCAGCTATTGCTTGTATTTTGCAACGTACCCTATCGGCTGGAGCACAACAGGAGTCAAGGCCTTGCACGGCAATGTCCTCCACCATGGTCCATCACACTTCCTCCAAAGCTTTCCACTCTGTTAGTTTTAGGGCACCCCCGCAGTAACGTGGAGGACAGCCCTTGCCAGACAGCTTCTCTTCCTCCGTGTGAGCATGCAGCTCCTGTGCCCTGCCTGCCCTGTGCAGAAGGCTTTTGCTCACCCTGAGTGACCAGAGCACAAACACAGCCCTCAGCGCTCCTGCCTGCAGCCGTCCGCACTCTGCACGTGCTCTTGCTCAGACACACAGGGAGCTGCACACCACTCCTGCGCTTTTGCAGAGCCTGCCCTGCGCCATGGGATGTCCACCTTCCTTCTTCACCCCCAGGCCACCACCACAGCTCCCACGGCCCTGTGCGTGGCAAGCTGTCCCCTGCACAGCCCTGGCCAGAGACTCCTCCTTCACCTGCTCACGTTTTGGAGCAGAGCACTGGCAAGCAGCCCACACCAACGCCTCTCACGCTCCCGTCCCACACGGGGATAAATCCCCGCAGACACAGGTAGTGCGCAGCAAGCTGCCATGCAGCAGTGGGAGGGCAGTGACGAGGCCTTTCGAGGCTTTAGCCAGCCCAGCACTGTTCCCCCTCGGCTTGACCCTAGCAGTGCTGAGCCATTGGGGATGCAGCGGAGGCTGGCTCACCAGCCTGGCTGTGCTGTAAACGTCCCCCGGTACAGATTAACACCCGTGCTCTGTGCACTCTCTCTTCTTTAATCTGCTCTCTGAAACCAGAGATGTTCCTTGTGGTGAGTGTCAATACACATGCACGCGCTGTGGGTAACTCACCTCTTCTGAGCTGCATGCTTTATACCACCTCTTGCTTTGAAGCAGCAATGGCACTTGCATTTTTTTCCCTAGGTGTTTTTTTCTATAATTGAAAAAAAAAACCCCAAACCAGAAGAACTTTCAGTTTAACTCTGCAATACTTGAAGCCTTTTGTTCTTTTTGCTGGACTTGGGTTACCCGCAGAGATGGATTGTTTTCTCTCTTGTCCAGACATGTCTTCCTGCTCCGCCAGATAACAATTTGCTTTACTTTTGTGTGGCAGTATGGGTTTGTGTTTTCCCTTGACATTTCTGTGAACAGTGTAGCAAAGGTCGGTGTTGTGTATCCCCACTCTTTTTCTCTTTTTGGCTTATTTTGATGATTCTCCCATACCGAAGCTAGCTGTTTTTCCAGTCATATTTAATCCCTTTTGTGGCCACCTCCACTTTTCCAATGCAGATGCTGGCATTAAATTGCCTGTTACCCTGTCCTAATTTCTATGTTACAACTGCTGGGAGGATAATCAGAATTTATCTATATTTTTTCTCTTCGCCGTGTCCCTTTGCATTGTTTATTCTTCCTCTAGACTGGGAGGGCCCGCAAGTCCTTTCATGACTATTATTTTTTCCACATGTCCAACCTCAAACTGAGAATTAGAAAGCTTCCAGGGCTGATCCTTACTTGGCCAGCATTTCTATCACACTTTTCTTTTTAACCTTTTGAGAGCATTTTTTACAGTTTTTGCCTTCCCAGCTGATGGCAGAGGAACCCAGGGGCGGCACGGAGGGCTCACCGGGGGCCCACTGGGGATGTGCCCAGGCCCTTCGCAGAGGCGCAGGCTAGGAGAAAGGTGACTGAATTTTAGTCGGGCTGAAACCTGATTGCCGTTGGGGTCAGAAGGGACAGTTCTGGCCTCTGGGCAACACTGGCTTTATGCTCTGATTTTTGTGGTCTTTTATAGTCCAGCGGACTCTGGGAGGGTTTTGTTGGTTTGAGTGAGGAGCGTGGTTTCAGCTCACTTCTTAACATTTGGTGCCGTACTTAATGTCTCACTTGTGTAAAACTGCGGGGTGGCGGGGAAGAGCGTGGGTTTGTACTTCAGACAGCAAACTGAAAATACGGCTGGTAACTGCCCTCCATGTTAGAAGGAATCACAAGTTCTGCCAAGCCACATCACATTAACTAGTTACCAAAACACAGACCCTGTAACTCACGGGTCTTTTTTTGCGTCCTCAGTAGAAGCTGTTGGATCAACCGAAGCCAAACACTCAGCGTTACTACAGTCGTCCTTTTCGGCCACTCAGATTAACAGAACAAATTCTCATTCAGAGAAATCAGGTACAGATCCCTTACAACCATACTGATTTGACTCTGGCTTTTGAGTAGTACAAACTACAGCAGAATGTAATTATTAATTTCAGCTGTCCTCTGTTCTGGCAAATTATCATTCATCTCCCAAAATGGATATCTCAGATGGAGACCTTTATTTTATCATCTTAGTGTAAAAAAATGCCCACTGCTTCCTCCCTCCAACTCAGCAACCTCTGATTTCCCTGGGGAAGTCTGTCTTAGGTGGTGTGCTATGACTTATGCTTGACTAATATCACCAAGACCAGACAGGGCACCAGAGCATTTTTACCTTCCAACACATACCTGAAATCCCTCAGCAGGTCCATGACTGCCTGTTCAGGAGTTAGTCACTTCCTCCACAGCCTGTAGGGAAGACAGCAAAGTTAAAGAAACGTTGCTCTGTTCTAACAAAGCTTGTCGTCACTGGCTCACTGCTTACACATGCGCTGAATTCATCTTAACTTCGTATGAAAACTGCATGGGCTGCAGATCGTGGTGTCATCAAAGGCTTCACCTCGTTTCTTGATGCTACCTGGTAAGGTCCCAAATTAACCAAGTACCATAAAATGTAATTTCTGAATGTTACAGTGAGCCTCAATGCCCCACTGCTGCATTTCATGCTGCTCGTAAGGAGCCTTCCCCTTCCCACAGCCGGGGAATCGGCTTGCGCGGATCAGTGCAAAGTACAAGTTAAACATGAAATCATCAGGAAAATGGTGCAGTGTCTGTGCAGGGTGGCTGACGGGTCAGCAGTGATACCCCCAGCACGTGGTAAACCTGGGGGAAAGCCAGGGCAGGGGACGTCAGCCCAGCGGGAGGTTTCCTTCCCAGTGGTGCCAGGCAAAGCCGCACGGACACGCTGAGGCTGATGATTATCTGAGCTTGTTCTGCTTCAGCTACTTTGTGAAAACACAGCTTCCACATCACCAAATAGTATTTAACAAGCTAATAACTTGCTACAAGTTAAACTGGTCCTGACTAGGTTACCTGGTGATATTTTAGTCTCACTCTGACATTTTGGCCACCAGCGCTCTTTCTGTGGTGTTTGGTGGCTCAGGGGGAGTAAGTATCAGAAATGTGACACTTTGGTGAGGTTTCAGGGCCAGCGGGGCCTGGTGGACATGTGTATTGAAATGCTGTTGCATCTGCTGCTGAGGAAGTGACAGTACTTGAACCCCTGTGCCCTGGATGCTGGCCCCGGATGGGCATCCCCGTGCCACCCCTTGAACACCATACCCCTGCCCTGCCAACGCCAGACAATTATTCGGTCTTTGGGCTCGCTCGAGCCTCAGCCTCTCTGCTGAGTGAAGGGAAAAGGCTGCCAAGGGAGAGGTCCAGGCCTGTCCGCTAGAAACCGCCCCAAGATCAGCAACCGGCGTCACAGAGAAGCGACCGTTGGATGGCAGCAGCTTGGGGCAGCTAGCCCATGGCAGGGCAATGGGCGCTGCATTTCCCTGCTGAGGCTGCCAGCTCTGTCCCTGTAGGGTGCTGTGTGAGATTCGTGTCGGCCATCTCACGAGGGCATGCTGCTTTCTGCCCTTCTGCCCACTCCTGCCTCAACTTCTGTCAGTGCCCTGCACGAACCACCGTGCTTTCCCCTGGCTTGTCGGGAGAGTTTGTGGTTTACAGCCTTACTGTAAAATAACAAGAATCAGGCTTCTAAAGTAAGGAATTTTCTCTAATAGGCTTCTGTGCTTTTGCTATAATCACTCCACATGCTCCTCTGACAATTTCTGTGACCTTATTTCTCAAAAAAAAAAAAAAAAGACGACGAAAAGACAACTCCCATCATCCCTCAAGCCTCTCAGCAGAGCTCTCCACACACTAAAGAAGCAGAGGCTGCCAGCTCTCTATCTGGAGCTCTCCTTACACGTTTGTTAACCCTCAGGGTACAATGGATGCTGAGAATTACTTTCGTAACATTTGTTTGGCTGCCAAAAAGGAAAAATGATTAGCAGCTCAAAGGTTACATTTGCTGTATTTTGCAAGAGAAGCCCTTGTGATGGCTGCCTCTGTTTTGCTGACTGTGGATGCGACGCCGCGATGCTCGGCTGCCCGCAGGGCGCTGTGGTACCCTGCCCGTTGGGTGCTGCTGCTCCAGCTCTCCATCGCCGGGTTCGTGGTGCAGCGTTGAAGATTTCCACCGCTGCCCTGCAGATGGGTGTCCTCTCTTCCTCCCATGGATGGCAGCACCCAGACCTGGCAAATGGTGCGCAGACCTCACAAGTGGCCACCTAAGGCCTCATCTCTCGCTTAATCCATATGACCGTGACCAGCTTTATACTGCACATAAAACACTCCCTCCTACATGCAATGCTATTTCTGTACACTCTCCAGGGACTTCAATATGTTAAATGCAAGTAAGATGATGAGTTTATAAGATACATTTAATGGTTTAAGAAAGGGATGTAAAACAGATCGCTGAATTCACGACTACTGTTATTGTTTCCTTTATTAGCCCCTTATTAGCCTGTTTCCTGGGGGCAGAACTGTTTGGATAGGATTTACCTCTCTGTGGACCCTGGGGAGCTCAGGAATTGGGTACCATAAAGAGTNTGTTTTTCCCAGGGGGGGGGGGGGGTTGCCAAGGACAAGCCAGGTCAACCAAGTTCATGAACACTTTTCCTCCTCTATTTTACTGTCTCAGGCTCCTCTCTTTTGTTCTAAAATAAAGGGGCTGCTTTGAATCATCTGTGCCCTAAGATATCCTATACCTGCATTGGTCTAGGCATTTTGCAAGGAGAAATTGTTCAGAAGGGTAACTAAAAACTTCCAGCCCTGGATTGAAGCCTTCCTCGCAGACTGGCACTGTCATATCACAGATGCTTATTCTGTTCATTATGCTGATGGGTGTTAGCAATGAAGTTTGAACTTTGTTCAGATTTTCCCCGAGCTGGCAGCATGAGCCAGAGCTCCGATCTGGGTTCAGGCTGCTTGTTAAGTACAAATTATCTGTCGGTCCAATTTTTTCCCCCGCTGCCAATAATTTGCTCTAGCACAGAGATTTCCTGTCATCTTGTCAGCCTGCATCCTTCCAAAGTCACTTCACCGCCGATGATTAGCTTCTGTCTTTTCACCTCTCTGCAGTGAGCTGCTGATCCCCCAGGGAAGCGTCATGATTTGCTCTGGGAGAGCTCTCCTGTGCCCCCCAAAACAGCCGCGGTGTGACCCACGTAGGGGACGTTCAGTTGTTTGCACAGACTGGAGCGATCTTCTTCTGTTGGTCGAGATGAGGCAGCCACAAAGCCAGGCCGAGGCAATCCGCTGTGAAGTTGGCAGTCCGGTCCAGGGAACATTATCTAGCGGTCAGAGCTCTGGAGGGCACGGCCCCAGCTCTGCCTTTGGGTTTTGGTAGGATTTGGGGCAAAATGCATCCTAACACTGTTTTTCATTTGCTAAAGAGAGGATGAAAACATTTCCCCAGCGGAGCTAGGTGTTAGATTAATTGTTTCATGATCATAAAGGCTTTGATATCCTTTAATCAAAGAGTTGTTAAGGGTTTTAAAGGTTGTTATAATTTGTGGGATAGATGTTAATTTTCTGTGTGCAGTCCACACAGAATATGGACTCTCTAATGTTATTTGGGGACTAAGTATTACATGCTCCCTTTTAGGTGCTGGCAGAAAACACATTCTGATTAGAGTATATTGTACTTTAAAAGCTTCTTCACATCTCATTAGACCTTCTCTTCCTGAGTCGCCTCATAAGAGGCTAATTTACATTAAGCCTAGGCCACGTCAGGGTCTGGATTTCTCATGAATATATGTCTTCGTAATAAAAGCAAAGGCCCTTGTGCTCTCTGCATGAGAATCACTAATTCTCTCCTCCACATCATAAATCCTAGGGCATGCTCTGAATCCCAAATAATTTGGACTTAGAAAGAAATGAGGCGCATAATTCTTCCTTCGACAATTTTCATTTCCACTGTGGCTTCTCTACATTTCTCCATTAAAGGAGGGCACCAGAGACTTTGCAAATCCCTCTGTACAGTCTGAGCACAGTCTGAACTGGCGCTGTATTCTCTAGGCATTGCCCAGCCCAGCAGTTGAGCCCACCTTGTCATGGGTGAGCATGGCGGGCACCCCACTGCACTCAAACGTAGCCCTGTTGGTCTACGAGCTCCGCCAGCTCCAGCAGTAGCTGTTGGTGCTCCCACTCCAGCAAACCACTTTGCAGGCCCATAGTGGAAACTTGCAGCCAGGAAAACATTTACCACGCACTGCTATATACAAATGAATTATTTTACAGTCTTCAAAGAAATTGCAAAAGTCATCTAGTATAAAATACATTGGTTTTGTCTTTGTGTTTGTCCTGAAGAGAAGAAAGCTCTTAAAACCTTGTAAAGCCAATTACACTCTATCAAAATGAATTAGAGTAGTTGTTTATAGAATACCTACCGTGAGAATCTGGCTCAGCTTGACAAGCTGTATTTTTATTATTATTATTTATTTGCTTTCCTGCTTGGTCTGTAGCTGTACAATGATATTGCAATGAAGAGAAAATGCTGACAGGTCATGTTCTGCTTCTACTGGCAGTGCTACTGTTTTATATTTAAATGACAAATATCCTGGCAAAGCTCGGTAACTTTTACTTTATGTTTCCTTTTTTTTAGACATTGTTTTATACCTCTTTGAAGCAGCCTTATTAACCTCTGCATTTCTCCAGCAGCATTGAAATGATCAAATGGCTTCTTGCGGTAAGCACTGCAAAGCTGTCCTTCCTTCACCATGAGAAACACCTTATGTCACTTCTTTAGGGAAGTAAAGTACGTTTCAGAACATTGTTCTTTGTATTTGCAAGAATGTGATGTGCCGTTACTGTCCATTTTCAAATTTTGCTTTCCTCCTCTAACAAAGTATACCAAAATCCTGTATTTTTAACATTTGCTGTGCTAACTAGTGCCTCAATGGAACTGTTTTAATCACTATTATTCCTGAAATTTCAAACCCTTAAATACTTTCCAGACTACGAAGGAAGGTACTTGTATGTATTTTTCATTATTTTATAAGCAAATAGACCGGTACTGATTACATTAAATGAACATCATCGTAACGTTCAGGTACCCACTTCCCTCCTGACCTGCGCCAGGAAGGGCCCGCCGTCTCACTGCCACTTTGCTGCGGCTCTTCCAGCTCTGCTGCTCAGAGCAGCCATTATTTCTCACGGTCCTAGCTAACTAATGTTGGTAATACAAGAACTGAGGACCAGGACTAATTCCCATAGAGTTTTGATAAGATCTGACTCCTGTGTCGCTTAATTGCTTTGGAAAAACAGGCTCTGGCTGTGATTGCACTGCTCAGCAGACTGCAAGAGCGAGAGCCCCGGGGACGGTACCGATGCAAACTGATAGAGCACCCAGTAACTACATGTTGCAAGAGCTGCAGAACTGCTGTTGGGACAGTGCGAAACTGTAACGTTTGGTACTCACTTTCCTCCTGACTCTAGACCATGCTTATCGGAAACGTACATCTGGTAGAAAGGGGCAATGGCAAAAGTGAGCAGTTTGGTTTGCTGAAATGCCAGAGCCAGAAGTTGTACCCTGCAGGGACGGGACCCACTGCACGGCAGCACCCGGTCACCTCATCCACCTCACCAGAGGTGATCTAGTAACACTTGCAGCATTACGTGAGAGTTTCAAACCCACAGGACCAGCAGAAAGCGTGAGTTTTTACTTTGTGGAGAATTTCCACACATATAAAGAAGCAACTTTTTTTTTTTTTTTTTCCTTTTTCCTGTGGAAGAAATCAAGGAAGTTTCCTATCCAACAGAAAACACAAATTTAATTTTAAAATTATCAAGACAAGGGTTCTGGAGCAAGTGAGCTAGCAAAAAATGATATTTTTCTGGGGAACTTTGCCCAGCATCCATTGAATAGTGGACAAACATGATGCATTCATGCAAGAGCTGTCATTGTGCTATACTGAACCAGTGCTGCTGCCTGGAAAACCCTTGGACTCTGACTGCTCTCTTCTTCCGCTCCCTTCTTCATGCTCTCCACTTATTTCTTAGTGTCCGAGTAACTTTGCAATCCCAACATGAACCTCAAAGGGTGCACAAAAGAAGAAAGGTGCATAAGAGGAGACGCACAAAATGCCACACAGAGGCAGCGGTTTCTTGCAGACAGTACTTCGAACCAAGCTGTCCCACGGCCACTACCCATGGGGTAAGCTCCCAGTTGCCCAAGTGGGACACAATGAACAAAACCATTGTTCTCCAGTCTACCGTTGAGTGCCCAGGGCGATGTCACTGCCAGGATGACAAGCATGAAAGACGTTCCCTCTTGTGACCAGGACTGTGAGCCCCGACAGCTGCTCTGCCATAATACTTGCATCTATTCAGAGACCAAATCGGAAAAGCTGCTCTGAGACTCTCCATATGGGCACAACTCTAAAGGCTGATAAATGCCGTGATTTCTGGCACTGAACTGCTCCTCCAGGCCCCTGCTCAGAAAAGTATTTCTCATTGAATTAAGGGGAATTTAAGTATGTGCTTGTGCATTTGGATGAACAGAGAAAGCCTGTTGAATCAAAGGCACCACTGAGAGCAGAGTAGGAGCCCTTCAAAAACACATTGGGTTTTTTTTTTCCTAAAAGTATCTGTTATTTATTCCCAAGTCCTTATCTTGTTTATAACAAAGAATGAACAAAATTCCTTTCCCAAGGCTGGATAGTCCTGGAGCATATCCGCACCAAACAGGGACAAAAATAAGCTTGATTTTGGGCAGATTAAATAAGCAAATGCTTCTTAGTCTCTTGCTTTCTTTCTCTTCCTTTTGTCTTTTTTATTCCTCTGTACACAGTAAACCTAAGGTTTTACGGCCTTATTCAAAGTCTGCTGAATGTGATGGAACTCTTTCTGTTGGCTTGAATGGGTTCTGGAGCAGACCTGTAGGCAGAGTATGACAATATCTTTATACAGGTTTCTCATCCACCATCTGGATATTGAATAATATGAATTATTAAAACACTGGTCTAGCACACAGCCCCCAAGAACTGTCAATATTCACTCTACTTTGTTACTTAATTTAAAATTACTCTGTTTTCTCTCTGAACTTTCTTTAGGAACATAAAATGTAGAAGCTGAATAGGTTTCCAATTTCTAGCTCATTTTACATACAACTTTCAAACCATAATTGCTTCTGAAGCACATCACACACGAAGGTACATATACAAACAGTAGTTTCCAAACAGTATAATAAACCACCTTTAAAATGAACGTGCCCCAAATCAGAAGCCCCACGTGGTTGTAGCAAGGATGTTTGCTGCTGGTGATTTTGTTGCTGGGGAAGGCACAGCCTGACAAGCTGGGGGTGGCGAGGGCTGTGCAGTCACACAAGTGAGATGCGGCACCAAGCACTGTCAGGGTAGTGCCCTGGCCTTTTCCCTGATAAACCAAGCAGAATAAGTACACGGCTTCGGTGAGAGAGGAATGCAAAATGCCCTTATGCCCTTCTCTTTCAGCTAATGAAGTTCACACAAATAAGCTAGAACATTTTTTGCCACCGTGGCCCTGATCCAGCTGTCACTGCCACCACGAGTGACCCCGCTGGAGGGTTGCTACGGAGGTGATTTTTGCAGTCGGACAAGCTCCCGGTCTCTGTGCCACCCAAGTCCCACCGATGGCTGCATTTCACTGTTTGACAGTGTTTTTCCAGACCCTTAAGTGCTACCTATGGAAACGCTTGGCCTCTAGCACGTCATACCAGTATTACATGAAACGGAGTCAACGAGAGGCCTCCTGAGCTCAAGTCCCCATCCCCATACTAAAAGCAGAGGGGTACAGGCAGTTCTGATTCATGTATATATTGTCATAGTACTCAATACACACGTTGAAGTTCTAAGCAGATCGTGACTTGTCATCTATAACTAAAAGATATCGATACACAGACACACAATGTGCTTTTGCAAAATGACCGAAAAACTGTTCTTTTCATGTCACCTCAATGCAAACATGACTGCATTTTGCTTTTGAACAGCTACTGCTCTAAGAGACGTATTATCATCAGGTAAATGAATTTCCTACCCATATTTAGTCATTGTAAATAAAAGAAGCAGACCAACCTGCGTATGGTTTTTTTTTTTTTTTTTTTTTTTTGGAGTTTGCATGCTTAATACAGAGCTAGTAGGTTTAAAATCTCACTGAACATTCTATGTGAATTAACCAGATTCTAGAGTAATGTGGAAAGGAAAATAATGAAAAGTACAGCTTTTCATTTAAACATACGCAGCTTTTTTCATGCAGGGTTTTCTTTTAGGTTTTTTTTCCTTTTTTTAAATTACACTTTGCATTTAAGAACATAGCCAGTGTAAACACAGTCTGTAACACTTATAAAACAGTGCAAATTTTGTAAATTTCTGGGAGGAGGCTGAAATACATATATTTATAATGGAGGTAAAATCACTTTCTTCCTCAGTAGAAAAATACGTATATTAAACACCTATATGTTTGGAACTTAACTTCACAAAAAAGTTATAGTCCTACAATGTGTAACAAATTAATATCTTTTCTAGATTTCCATTTTCGGTGTTAGTGTCAAATGCATAATGCTGCTAGAAAAAACAAGAGAAACATGTATTATTTAGAACCCTAATGAAAATCTTACAGATAATAACTGGTGTAAGAGGGCACAGAATAAGGATGTGGGGAAAGAAGCAATGGAAAAATACCGACCTCTATGAATTATTGCACATTTGAGATCATTCTCATGGCCTTCGGGCCAATTCTGGATACTTTTAAGTCTTAGGTCAGTGTTTGTTTCCATTTGACTGTAGGGTTCAATTTAGGAACCACTGTAAAATGTCAAGGATTTACTGAACTTGTTTGCTGATGAAACCACAGGCAGCTGAGTGCACAGTGCTAACTTTTATTCATGCAATCAAAGAGAACAACGCGAAAAACACACTGAAATACAGGCAAGGTTGCCTGCCATAAAAATATTTTTGCGAACTTGCTCCAGCAGATCTTACTGAGACAAAACTCTCATGCCTACTGTGTTTTCATTAAAGCCGTGCCAAAAACTTCAAAACTGGCTTCTGCTTTCATTATTTAGAGCTTTTTCCTTTAGCACTGTTGTCTCTATGGTCTGACTCTGCAACCCTTAATCAACCGGGTACGGAAATGTCCGTGAAACATACTCGTCCAAAGAAAACTCAACTTGCTGAGTAGTCATGCCTGATGCCGAGTACCTGTATAACACTTACCCGCAAGCAGCAAGAATACTTTCCATGAAGGATACATTGCAGTACCCTATCTGACTGATGGGATCACTCACCCAAGTGAGACACACAAGACCTTACCAGCTGCTTAAAAATACCACTTTTCAGCAGTTGCAGAGAGCAGAAATATTCCTGCTTCAGCCATATTTAAAAGGTACATAAATGGACAGGTAGATAAATAGAGAGAGAACTGTCTCAGGTGATTATCTTTGCAATTGAAGTCAGACTACTAGTAAACCTGAATAATTTAGCACTTTATCTCTGAATATTGCTGTAGTAATTATTTTCTATTGCTGATGTTCTCATAAAAAGGTTAATTTCAAATTGTAACTGCTGATTTTGGAAAAAAAATCCTACGCAAAATTACATTGAATTAACTACAAATCTTAAAAGAGCTCAAGAAATCTTAAGAAATTTCAAATTAATGAACTGACCAACAGACAGATAAATTTATACTTAAACTGTTTTAAAAAGTCATTAAAAATCTGCAAAAAATTGTAAAATAATGTATAATCGACAGAAAAAATTGTTTCAAATCCTCCTAAACATCTTCCGATATTCTAGTAACTTGTTTAATGAAACCACATTGCTAACCATTGACTAGGAACACAACATGCCTCAATAATAAAATGAAGAGATGCTGATGTGAGCAGGTGATTTATTCTGCAGCAACTGTAACTAAGCACTTCATTAATAAAGCTCCACCTGCATTGTTTCAGCTGGTCATCTTCTAAAATGTATTTGTAAGGCAATGTTACCGGGAAGTTTCCTCCTCCTTCCTTTTGAGAATGATTCACCCATTGCGGTCTGTGCAGGAGATAAATCGTTTTTGTAGCGTGACTGGAATTTCAAACTGTACTGAAGTCTACATGAGAAACTCAACAACTTCCATGTATTTCAAGTACTACTACTTAAATGTGTATGGATGTGGGAGATCATATACAGTGACCTTTTATCCATCCCAGATTGTAAACCTATTGTAAAATGATGGCATGTGTTTTTTCTATTCCCCCTCCTTCTTAAAGAAGCAATAAAACTGTACATTAAAAGACAGGAAGGACATTACTGAGTTACAAAAGAATGCCCCCTTTGTCAATAATTTGTAAATGTAAACAAAAAAGTTCAAGTAGAAAAGCAAACAAGTGTGCCGCTGCTTCGAATATGTTTTCTCACCCCATGGGGTTAGGGCAAAGTTCTCTAAAAATGTGTCTTCATGGAGGTCATGAAGCATCTCAAGAGAGTCCTGATCTTCACTACCAAATATCACTGGTGAAGCTAAGCTCCTTTGCTGATAAAGGCAGCAATGGGTTGTTCCTGTGAAACTCTTGGGGATCCTTCATGGTATTGTCAAGAGGTAGCTGTCCATTTAGTAGTGTCAAAGGGATGTTACAGTATGTGTGATGGTTGCTTATGGAAGCTATTGGCAATGTTGCTGCTGACACATCATATTCGTATCCTCTGCAATAATGCCTCATTTGCACAGAATCTGCTTGATGGTAATCAGTTAAGTCAGCCCGCGATTCTACCAACGTGGCAGAAGTGCCTGTGACGGCAAGAGAGGGTACAGTCTGGAGGTCTCCAAAAAGGCCCTGCTCTGCAGAATCCAGGACCTGATGCCGAGACACCACCTCCTTTTTCTTCCCTGGCATTTCAAAGACTAGGTGCTTCCAAAACTTAGAATTCAGTTTGCTGCTTTTTGGTCCTTTCCACTTGACCACTGAGAGAAGTTTGATGGTGTGCTTTAAAGATTCCACTTCGTGATAATTCACTTTCCCTTTTAATTCAGTACACTCAATCAAAATAACTTTGATTTCTCCACTGACTAGCATGTTATGGAGTCTGTTTTCCATCTCAAAAATACTCCATCCTCTCCTGAGAACATAGTCTGGAGTTAACACGATAATGAGTCTTCTGCTTTGTTCAACACATCTTGTGAGATCTTCAATGTAGGCTACAAATTATAGAAAGAGAGAAAGAGTAAAGAATAAAGAAGTCTATTGTATCAAAACATCAGGCTTGCAATCAAACATAACAAAATCCTACACCTTACTGATCCACATCATTTAAGACAAGGGGCATTCCACAACATACTCCAACAAAAATAGGATTGTATATCACATCATATTTCTATTTAAGGTGTACATATAGAAAACTCTGTAATAACATCCTCCATCCTGTGCTGGTTTTCCCTGTTCGTCTCAATGGAATGACATTTATATAGTATCCTCACTGAGTAGATGCATTAGTGACTAAAACTACAGTTTCACTTACTGGAAAGATACAGGTCAAGATCAATGTAATGTTTGTGAAATTTTAACATTACGGCCAGTTACAATTAGCATCGCATTGAGGGAAGCACACTCTGGGAAGCGGTTCTTGTGTTTCAGATGCAAGGACATGAGGGTGCTGCAGGGTGTATGAACTGTAACTGGCAAGAGCTCAAAAAGAAACCAACCCTCATCACATGCAGAACTTGTGCTATGGCATAGAAGCATCATGGTAGCTCTTTCCTCTTCAAGTATTGACCACAAATGCACAATAACATCCTTTGTGGCCCAATGGTCCGTTTTAATATCACAAACCTGTGCTTCTATGTACCCCAAGGTATTAACAGAAACTTCACAAGTGACAGGAACAAATGGAAAATTTAAACATATTGGAGGTGTTTATTTGTTGAGACATTGGTGACAAAGAAAATAGTATTCTTCTTCTATTCATGCAGGCCAAGTAGTTGCAAACGATCAGTGTAAGCAGAAATGCCAGCCCCATCATTAGCTCCACGATGCCAGCTTATTAAACTACAAAATATTCTTGAAGTTGGACTTGGATCCCCGAGT
>VZSC01006074.1:561659-635119 GCA_013398225.1 Steatornis caripensis | reverse complement strand
CTTGGATCCCCGAGTTTCACTTGCGCCAGAGATGGTAGGCAAGAGAAGCCAATTACACTGGTCTGACATGGAACACGATGGGAAAGAGATCTACTTACAGACCTGATCCAAAACCCATTCAAACGGACAGACTTCAACAAATTTCAATGGGTTTTGTGTCAACACCAGAAAAATGAAATCACTTGGAAAAAATCCTGTAAGGTCAGAAAAGTGTTCATTGGTTGCAAAGCATTGTGATTGAGAGCTTAGAGACAGGATATAATTTTTTTTTTCAAACTACACGAGCATCTTGACCATGCTACTCAGAATGTGCCGCCTGACAACAGAGGAGAAGCACGTGTTATAAATGAAGACTTGGACACAAGAGCTGCACAGAACAGATCTTTACTCAGCACAGGGCAGGGCCTCTCTTACACACACTGCCCTCTAGCAGGAACAACAATTACAAATAACATCATTAATCAACATCTGTTACTGCAAGACTCGTTTTTATAGTCCCAGGCACCATACCACAGCATGCGTATTCACACCACTTCCAGTAAAGCAAACAGCTACAAAATAGGCCAACAGAAACATTCTAAAATAGCTTATTTTCATGAGACTGAAGGCATAGTTAGCATCAAATCTGCCTTTACCAATGTTTTATTTCACCACTTAGCAGCAAGAAGAATTTCTTTCACAAATGGAAAAAAGAGGCAATTGCAAACATCCCACAGACACACAAAAATTTAAGACATACACATACATTACAAATGTCTATGCAACAATCCTGACTTGTAGTTAATGCTTTATGACTCTTTAATCATGCAGTATTTACAGTTTGGGTTTTTGTCTTAAAATATTTTACGAGGAAAACCCCCACATTGCTCTGTGTAAAATAGTTACTCGTTAATGAAAAAAATTCAACATTAAGATCCATGGGAGAGGCAGCGGAGAGGGGAGAGAATCAGCAACAATGAGAAAATGATAAGCAGAACTGGTGAAACAAAACTTAAGGAAAGGTAGAAATGTTCAATACAATGGAAAGAGATTATCCCAATGTATCAACAGCTCAGACTCTTCATTTTCTTCCTTTCTTTCTGCTCCCAAAAAGAAAGAATTTAGGTGGGAAGCTTCATCATTAGAGGTTGAATCTGCAAGATACAGTAAAACAACAAACTATCATGCATCTTTCCCGAGACATATTCATCCCTCCTTCAAACAACTCAGAACACTGCTATGTACAAGACAATTCTCTGCAGGACACGATACTGGTCAGTACCACATATCCAAGGTTAGTGCTAAGCACAGCCGTGCACATACTATAAGCATCCAATTAAAAAAAACCCCAAACAAACCAAAACACCAAACCAACAAGATGAACAACAACAAAAAAAATCACTCCGCTTTCATCTCTTCAAATATCCAGTGGCAATAATTTCAATAGCAATGACCCAGCAATAATCCATTATACCATCTCAATCAAAAACTCACCCAACTTTGCTTTAGTCAAACAGGGAATGAGGTGCAAAGAAGACAGGAAAAATTCCCTGTTTCCTCAGATGGATACTTCTCCCCTCTGTGCCTCTCCTATACTTCGGCATGCCCACCTTACTTACTGGATATTGCAACAAGTTAGAGCTCTTTCTACAGACGACTACATGGACACCTTCACACATGACCACTGGCTGCTCCTTCAAATGCTAAGATTGGAGCTGGTTCACTAATAGACATAGCCAATGTACAGAGGGTTTGCTGGTGCACTGAGAATAACATAGAATAACATACACTGTATTATAGGACACTGGAAACCCAAATGAAAAGGCAAACACATTTTCCAGCCATGTGGACCAGAAGTACTTAGTAATCCCAATAACTTCAGCTTGGGACTACTACTAAAGGTAGGTGACAACTTCTCTGGAGCACATGGTTCCATTGGGTGCACTCTACAATATATCCAATGTGCACGACTTAAACGCTTCTGCAAGAAAAAGCACGATGGGACAGATTCCTGTCTGGAAATTCAAGCTTTATTTTTTTCCAGTGTTACCAGACTGACTACATAAACCTGTGAGTTGCTAAATGAGCCACCCTGTTTCACTTCAGAATTTTAGAGTGCTCAAAATACCACAGGTTGAGTTGGCTGTCTTATGTGTTCAGTCCGTTAGAAGGTATTAAATCCAAGCAATCTATATTGCAATGTAGGACGGAGAAAGGGATGTTTCACCTTTCCGCTGAGCTAAGAAGTAATCGTCAGGCAATGGTTCTGTTTCACTTTCAAGAAAAACCCTGAGCAGGGATTTCAGGAATGACATCACCAACTAGGATCAACTGTTAAGATTCCAGACCAATATATTTCCATCAGATAAATATGATTTCGCCGAAAATTCACTTTTGCTGTAGGAGGTGTCAACTTCAATGACACTTCATTGTTAGGGGAGAAAAAAATAATATTGACAAACTCAGTACGGAGTTATTACTTTTTAATTCTGAAAGATTGTATTTTATCATAAACTAGGATGTAAAAATAAAATGTCAGCATTACAATTAACCCACTTGATTTTATTGAAAAAGAACATTTTAAGTTTTGACCCTTTTTCCCCTCCTTGAAATACCATTTTGCAATATGGCACAAAAACTGGTTCCAAAATGTTAGCATTTCCCATAGGTCAGAAAAATCAGAATCGTGAGTAGCTCTATCAGTAACTTACTTGTATCGTGTCCAATGCGATGCCCAAGGAGGTACAGGCAGCAAGAACGTTTAGACCCATAAACAAACATAGTTTTTGCATGGTTGCCCTTTAGTAATGAAGACAGATCACCTGACAGCAAATACGCGCTCACCAAACACTGTCAACACGTAATGATGTTGAACTGTAGATTAAAGCACTGAAGAAGAGAAGTCCAAGACATGCATCCCATTTGCAATTAGATCATGCATAACTGCCTATTGAATCTTGAACGAGTTACACTAACCACAGGCTGGAAGGAAACCCAGGCAACCTAATACACAAGCAGACCAAGAGCAAGGAAATTAATGAACACCACGGACACAGAGCTGCTTACACAAAGAAATGATCGACTAACCAGATTCAGATGATTTGCAGAAACAGTTGAGGGAGAGGGAAAGAACACCAGAAATCATACAAACTACTATGGATATTTTTGGAAAACATGGCCTGCAGGAACCAACTATCAACCCCATAGTGGCTGGTTTTGAAAATAACCAGCTTTTCTGCATCTGGCAACGTGACTATCACTTGAGAAAGTTATTTATAGAAGAATAATTCAGTGCTGGTTTCCTAACTGAATAGCTCCCAAACCCTAACTCTGATTACTTTATTACAACAACAATAATTACACGTCTTGCTTTTCCTATTTATTAAATATCTGTTGCTTCTGTTAGCTCAGACCAGAACAGCAATGCAGTTGGAACTGCTGAAACACAGAGCGGAGTGATGGCCCCTCCCTAGAGAGCGCCCAATCCCAGTGTAAGCTAAGGCACAGCTGATGAGTTCAAGGTAAAGAAACAAATAATGCAGACACACTACACTCTCAGCATATCACTCTCTTAGCCATCGTCAGACTTTCTGTAGGTGACATGGCAAAGGAATGAGGGATTAAGGAGAAGGAAAAGATGGCAGCTCTGGAGATGTCTCCTTGCAGACCGAGTGTCTGAAGTGGGTGATTTTGGTCAAATTGTTTTGGCAACATATGTTGGAATCAAAATTCTGGATATTTAGAATCAAAGATTCATAGCCTCATACAGGTTAGAAGGGAGCTCTGGAGGTCTCCAGGTCAATACCCTGCCCAAAGCAGGAGCAGGTAAGATTGCTCAGGGCCTCGTCCAGTACAGTTTTGAAGACCTCCAAGGTTGGAGGTTTCTTCTCAGTGTGTTTGGGTTCTGTTCTAGTGTCTGACCACCCTCACGGTTAGGAAAACTTTCCAAATGTTTAAATGGAATCTTCAGTGTTGCAACAAATACCTGTGGCCTCTTGTTCAACAATTGTGCAACTCTGAGACAAGTCTGTCTCCGTCTTTGTGCTTTCCACTAGAAAGACAACAATAAGATTCCTCCTTGGCTTTGCCTTTGTTGTCTTTTCTTCAAGAAACACAGTTCTTTTGGGCTCTCCTCTTGTACTGTGTGATCCAACTCCCTGACCACATTGGTGGCCTTCAGTGGACTGTTTGTTACAGGGTAGCCAGCCTTTCCAGCTTTTGTTCTTATTTCTTCCAACTGTCATTCCTCTGTATCCCTGCTACCTTGCCCATGCCTGGCATAAGGTGTAAGGTTCATACAGAGTAGACAACCAGAGACTTGAAAGGAGTTTGTGGAGCTGGGTAGTCTAGTCCCATTCCACATAAATCATAGAATGGTCTGGGTTGGAAGGGACATTAGAGATGACCCAGTTCCAACCCCTCTGCGATGGGCAGGGACCCCTTCCACCAGACCAGGTTGCCCAAAGCCCCATCCAACCCGGCCTTGAATGCTTCCAGGGAGGGGGCATCCACAGCTTCTCTGGGCAACCTGCACCAGTGTTTCACCATCCTAATCATGAAGAATTTCTTCCTAATATCTAATCTAAATCTACCCTCTGACAGCTTAAAACTGTTACCCCTCATCCTGTCACTTCATGCCCTTGTAAAAGGTCCCTCTCCAGCTCTCTTGTCGGCCCCTTCAAGGTGCTGGAAGGCTGCTATAAGGTCTTCCCAGAGCCTTCTCTTCTCCAGGCTGACCAACCCCAACTCTCTCAGCCTGCCTGTGTAGGAGAGATGCGCCAGCTCCCTGATCATCTTCGTGGCCCTCCTCCGGACTCGCTCCAACAACAGGGAGCAAATGTCCTATACGTAATTAAGCCTCCTTGGGAATCCCACGCACATAGCCTGACTGGGTTTTCTTCATCCAGGAACATGGGAAGCTGGAATTCACCAGGCAAAACCCACACAGATAGGCAGACAAAACTACAGAGTCCCAGAACTGCAATATTGACTGTTGGGTGCTTTTTATCACATGCCTTAGGTGCTCTCCTGTTGTGTTGACAACCTCTCATTTTTCATTCAGGTAAAAGCAAAGATTTTTGTTTCATCGCCGTTGTTCTTTTCAGTGCCTGATCTCTATACGCTGGGCTGAGCCGGAGTAAATTGCCGATTTTTTTTCAATCTGTCAAGATCAAATGCACGTATGCTTAGAGAGCAACTAGATAATGCTCTAATAGATTTGTATTGCTGGTATTAAAAATCCAACTCGACAGTTTTGACCTCTCCACTTTCAGGGTTTAAAATAATTTGCAGAAACCGTGTGAGAAAAATCTCTTCCTCTGATGTAGTCCCAATTTTAGAGGAGTCAAGTGCAAATAGATCTTTCTCTCTGTAGACACATCATCCTTAGCAAGGCAGAAAACGGCTCAGGTGAAAACATAATTATTTCTACACAACACCCCCACCAAGTATGCAGTCTCCTCAGGTCTCCTAAAATTGAATTAAAAAGCTCACAGGGGCCTGAGAGTCTGCTCGCTGTGGGAAAGAGTTTGTTTAAAAAGCCCTCAAAACTAATAGGGTAGAAAAAATGGTAACTGCTAAGAAACTTTAATAACAACTGTAACTGTACCTTAGGGATCACAGTCTCCTTATACAGGCTAACACGTTCAATCATCCCTTAGCCACCTAGGCAGAGAGGTATATGTGCTGTCAGCTTTGACAGAATGAAGAATACTCTCTCTGTTAAGACTAAGAAATATTCTTTAAGAAAGAATAGCTGCTATAGTACTTCCTATAACATGCAACTCAAATCCCAGGTTACAAACTTGGTCTTGCTGCTTACACAGCACACTGCATTTCATGTCTCCCTGCTGCGTCGCCCTTCTCATCTTCCAGCCTGCATGGCCACGTGAGTGTCTCATCTTCCACGTGCATGGCCACGAGCAGAGAAGCAGTGGCTGCTTGAGCCCTGTTTGTAACTTGCCAGTTTGGGGAGCCGGGTTCATCTGTGCTGCTCTCAGGCAGCTCCAAGGGTCACCACAGAGGTCCTTGCTGGCCACCCTGTGGTGGGCATCACCTTGGCATCCTTCGCAGTGATTCTCCCACTAGGACAAAACGCTCCACTGGGATAACACCTGTATCCTGGCTGGGCACAGAAATCAACACCTACCGCAAAACATGACTCAGCCCCATCTGACCTGGACTCTGGATGCCATGATCTGCTGCCCAGAGGTGAAGAGGTAGCCTCAGTCTCCACAGCCATCACCTCTGTCCTCCTAGTGACAGCGACAGTCACTCCGTGGCCATCCCTGAAACAGGTGGTCCTCAGCGCAGCGCCGAAACGCAGAGCTTGGATATCCAGTGCGAAGGAGCTTGCTGCTGGGTGCGCATGTCCCAGCTAAGGCACGTCTGGCTGTAATCTTTCCCTTGGCTGCTCAGGGACATGCAGAGCCTATCGTAGCATTTCCCTTGAGGTTAGAGACAAACCAGCTGGACAAAAACATTACCAAACTTGTTCCTGAAATTTTCTGAAGTCAGCTTTTTAGTTTGTTCAGAGAAGTGTGCAAGAAAGTTAATGAAATATTATTTAACAAATCTATTTTTCGCTTGCTCTCAAATCCAAGTAGCAGCGGTATGTGTTGCTTCATGCCAGGAAGCAAGCGCAATAATGCACACCCTCCTGTGGCAGCACCTTAAAATTGCAGAGATTATATGAAACAACCAGCCTTACAAAATACACCTTATTTGTTGTACTAGTGGAATGGCACACGTTTAAGTACACAAGATATAGAAGGAAACACATCAGAATGGAGAGTGGAAAAGCGTTTCATTACACTGAAAGTCATTTACACAACGACAAGGAAATGCAGTACGTGTAAGGAGAAATATTTTCTACAATAAAAAGATAACTGTGATTCAAACTCCATTTTTCTACAGAAATATACCCCGAAGAGCTATATATTTTGTCATATCTGCCACTTTTTGAGACAGTCACTCTAAAATACGTTACGTTCACCTCTGAAGTTTCTAGCAGGTCCATACCACATTGCACTGCCTGCTCCAAGCACTGCAGTCCTTGCAAGACTGGTGAGCATTAGGCAGAACACAGCCACGTTCCACTTCACCACCACACACAGAGAGCTTACAAATACAGAAGTCTGAGCCTGCCCTCCTTCCCCATCACCTCTCCCTCCCTCTTGCCCCCTCAAAGTAAAGTGCCTTTCCTCATATCTTTTTTGAAGCTAAAGCAGGCAAATCACACTCATTTCAGTTCCACATTTTATTCTGCATTGTCATTATGCCTGATTAAGCGTTCTTGAAGCGCCATGTGTTAGAATCAGGCCCTTTCATAATACTGAAGCAACGAGTTTAAGAGGAAAAAAGAGGTATTAAATCTGTGAATGTTCATTAATGAGAACTGACAGTTTCAGGTACCCTGCATTTTCAGGAGAGGTTTAATGAATACCCCAAGTGATGACAAGTATTTGCTGAGTGTCTGACTGACTAAAATAGAGAAAAATAAAATACCATGCTGGCTGGTACAGCAATTGGGAAGAAGAATCTCATTTCAGATTAATCTGTGCTTCAGCATAGTTATCATTGAAGAGCTAGCTTTAAACTCTTTAATTTGCTTGTGTAATTGCTATGTATAATTCTGCTATACTGTTGGATACGAAACAACTATTTACAAGAGTTCTGTGTTTTTTAACACAAACCGATGTATTTTCTCTTAATAATATCTAAAAACTCAGCACTACTTGCTTGTGCTGTCAGAAATAAGCAGACTGCGAGCCAAGTCCCCTTCCTGGAATATGTCACTGAGGGAGTAAAACTCACATCTTGCAGGGGCAGGGCAAAAGGAATAGGGGAAGCAGCTCTAACCTAGGAGCTGCGGACGCACATGATAAATTGAAGCCATAGGACTTTGCATGATCTCCGACTAGACTCTGACTCCTTTTTCCCAATGGTACAGGATTCAGAGCTCTGTTTCCAACTCCCTCAAATATCAGAGAAGTAGGCTCCAGCTTCTGGGGCAGCCACTGGGGTTTGGCAGCAGCCAGGCAGCAGTTTCAAGTCTTTTGGCAGGCAGGTTGCTAATGCAGCCACGTTCTAGCTGTTTCATGTTTGGGGACATCTGCTCCAGCACAGCCATTGCTTTGTTTTCTTGTTCGTATTTCCTATATAGTAGCCGATATAGAAAGAAGTTCATATTCTCTTCCAATATTTCTCATGGAAGTGGTTCACAGACAGAATTCATTTAAAAAAGCTTATTTTTCACAAGGGTAGCATTTCAAATAAATATGATATTAAAGCAAACATACTGTGCATCCAAAATTCATTAATATGATGCATATGATTCATGGTCTTTTCTGACTTGTCCAAAAGTGAATCTGGAAGAAGAGATGCCATAACTAAAACTAGGAAGGCATTAACTGTTGGTACAGACATCCAAAGGTGCTGCTCAACCTTCCCATGGCAGCAAAAGTGGTTTGAAACGGGTAACTGTATTTCACCATCAGCATGGAAAACAGAACTGGATCACTGGGCTGTACATAGTCCTCTGAAGAATTAGTATTACTTACACAGTACCAATTATTAAACAATTCTAACACTGCTCAGAAATGCAACCCTTTGTCAAAACTCTAATGAAAAAATTGCACATATACCATTAGCTGGGGAACCATTGTATCTATTTATGAGACTTCAAAGTTAGGAAAAAACAAGACAATGGGAAAGATGACTTTTACTTGTAAAGCTGCTGCAGACAAACAAATAATTACTGGAAAAAATAATAATCCCTTTTTCAATGGTAAAACAGAGACTAAAAATCCTCTTTTGGAAGTTTCCTGCTTAGGTACGTGTGCCTGATGTAGAGATTTTTGGACCACAGTATTGCTCTCAGCACTGCAGCCTTGCCTTTAGGGAAAGACCAGCTGCCGCCCCACTGAAATCACTGGCAGTTCCCTCTGATTGCAGTAGAGGCAAAACCAAGGTCTAATCTAGAGCTCAAAGGGGCAGTACTGATGGAACTTTCCCAATCCTCAGAACACTCACAAAGAGAGGTTTCCCATATCTAGTACTTATTGCACAGTCCAGGCCATCATGACGCATCAGAGAAAATTAAAACTGAAGGTCAGAAATACTTACTTCCACTAGGGATCAGGTCCCTATCTGGAATGAAGAGCTTATATCCATAGTGCTTTTCTAGAACATCCGGCAGAATTTCAAGTGCAAACTGCTCCTCTTCATTATTATCGCAATCTAACGCATCAGGATCCACTTTGGTGTATGAAAGATAGGCATCATATTCCTTGTTGTCTGTAAGAAAACAAGTTCATGTTCAGCCTGCTGTTTGCAAGAGCACTATAAGGAATACAGGAAAGTACCAGGAAGTCATGTTATTCCTTGAAACAATCAAGCATTTCCCAACGAAGCTGGGACTTTTCACAGGAACATATAATCTGTCTTCCACAGAGGCATTTTTCAGATCCAGACAAAGGATATCCTTTCGGTTTTCTTCTGCATGTTGACCTAGTTAGCAACTCTGCTTCATGTGGTCAGTGTACACGTTTCACATCTGAAAAGATCATGCGCAAAATTTTGATACAAATACTAAAACTGGAACATTTTGTTTTAATCCTTTACATATTGGTAATGGAAATCTTTCTTTCAACTCCTGTGCCTCAAGAGTGCTAGGATTATGCAAAAGTTTTGAGGTTGGAAAAGTTTTTAAGCCTGGAAAGTTTGGAAAGTTTTGAGGAAGGAAAACTTCCTTGCACAAGTAATTGTAAGAAAATACATGACTTAACTCTAATGAATAGTAATTATACAGAAAAACAATGACAAATACAAACAGTACAAAGCATTTTTTCAGAAAATCTTGTAGATTTTAAAATCAATATTGTAATTTTAGAGGTCACTTGATCCAGGATATTTTAAATACTTGAGCCTCACAGTATGAGAGAGAGAAATAACTCCAAGAGCAAATGGGGCGCAGGGGGAGACTTGCCCCTCCATTCTGCCTGCACCTCAGGGGTGGAGGCAAAGCCTCACCAAAAGGTGGAGGCAGGGTAGGTGACAGAGAGGACGCAGGCAATGCCATATGAGGACAGCGGGGCTGCAACGCGGCAGTTTGGTGAGGTTCCTGCACACCTCCTCCTCCTGCACAGCAGTGGAGCTCGTCTCCAGCTCTCTGCATCCGAAACATGGAGCTAAGAGTTGGCAACTGTGCCAGGAACAGAAGTGGCGCCGCTATCGAGCCTGGGATCAGACTGTCTTAGTGACATTTCTCCTCGCTATTCCTCTGCAGTAACGGAAAATAGTGTATTGAAAAAGTCAACCTTCAGCAATTCAGTCTCCAGGGAAGAGCACAGCTGCCATTATTTACAGAAAATGAAAAATCAAATAGCTAATGTTGTGAGAACAAAACTGCTTGAATGGAGGATTGCTGAGTACCAATTATCTGTAAAGAACAGCACACATGAAAGACAATTAAAGCAGTTAAAAATCATCAATATATTCTTATAAAAAGAAAAAATAGCTAACAATAATACAATACATTCCTTGATGACCTTGAAATGATGGTTATTTTCTTATAATTCTTGACACAAAGCCAGACCCACAAGAGTCAGAGCTACAGGCATGTAAATAATTACACGTTTGTAAAGGGCAATTTGCCTAGTGTCACCATAGCTCTGTGGGAGGATGTCTACCTGGCTTGCTGACATTCTCTGAAATCAACAGCATACAAAAATAGCAGATGCTGATGGAAAGATGACAGAAGAACAAACAGCAAAGAAATAAAGGCCGGTCAGCTTTGGGGGTCTGTCCATAATGAAGCCTGCCGAAACCTTTTAAGGGAAGCCAGCCACCAAGCGATTCGGGAGGCAAACATCCCTGCAAACATTTGCTGCGAAGGCAGCAAAGCAAACGCCAGAGCACGGAGATGCCCGGTTACAAAGCACCACGAAAGCCGTGCACTCACACAGAGACGGACATGGATTGCGTGCACGCAGTCCCTGAGCTCCCTGCCCCTTCCAGCTGCGTGGGTGCAACGACTGCCCTCTCCAGCGTCCTCTGTTCACAATGCGAGACAGACAGAAACAATTCCTCCGGGCTCCTGCGAGTCTGTACGCTTGTGTTACATTTCCAAGGTCTCAATTCCCTCTTCACATACACAGGACATAGCAGAAGGACCTATCCATCCTTGCCCGTCCTTTGCTCTGTGTGCTTTGCATACAGCACTGTTTGAAGCCACTTTCTAAGTGGCTTCCCCTCATCTCAGTATCATTTTCTCTATTTTCTCTAAAAACAATGCTACGCACAACACAGGAAGTGAATGCATCCAACATTGCTTACATAGGATATTTTTAGAAATAGGAATAAAGCAAATCTGTTGAGTTCCAAATCTTCTATTTTAAAGAAACGCACATATAAATGGAAAATGACCCTGCAATTGCATCTGTACAGCTGACTGCTCACGAGAGCTCTGTATGTTCCCACTATAGCCTACGTAAGTAGAAAGAAACATCCCCATAGATGCTTTGACTTCAGGAACATTCTGCCTCCGTCTTTCATTCTGCAGGATCAGAACGAGACACAAAGCTGCAACAGTTCTAAAATCACACACTGGAAAAATAAAAGGCTGCTTTCAGACTTAACATGCACACAAAATCCCCTACGTACTCATGGGTCTTCCTCTAAACAACAAGAAAATAATACTGTTTCATAAATTAAAAAGTGATTGAATCAAGGACGTTACATGAATAAAAATACAGCAGCTTCACACCGAAAACACAAGATAAATGAATCAAAGCAATTTGAAGGAAGTTATCACTTTGGGCGACTTTTTGTTGGTGTGAACCAGGGATGTTACGTTGGTATAATCCCATGGTGTTAGAGGTAAATTACTTCCAAAACCACATAATCTCATCCTTCGCTTTCTCCTAGGTATCAGTATAAATATTGTGCAGTACTGTATAGTATGAAAAAAGCACCATTTTACGTTTTCCCACTCACACATAAAGATCAAGAAAGAGGAAGTATCCTGACCTCTATTCCTGCTATTTATCATTCCACATTCTAAAATCCCCTGGATGTCATTCCATCCTTTCTCCAAAACTCCTATGGATTTCACTGTAGCAAAACTTTTCCACACCATACGTACCCAGTGTTTAACAGAAACATTTATTATTTCGATAACAGTAATGCCAATGCAGAAAGTAACAGGTCGGTGCAACTGCACGTTGTTCTGGCACAATAGGGAAAATGTGTCCCCTGCTCTTTTTTCAAATACATTACTGTTTGAAGATACGCCATTCCAGATTGCCTACGTGGTTCATCAGTGTTGCAGTGGGCTACAAAAAGTAACGGTACTTGAATACTGTACTTCAGATCTTTAGCAGGTATTAGTTATAAACATATAAATAACATACTAATTCTATAACAGAAGTGTTAAGAATATAATAATAGGATTTAAAGCACTTGGATTTAGTTTACCAGGGCTTACTCCAGCTTCATAGGAGCAGGAATGTTCTATATTCAGGAGAATTAAAGCTTCAATTTAAAAATGCATGTTTAGCTTTAGGCACCAAACAGAATATATGCTAGTGAGAGGGAAGTGGAGGGGAAGAACACTGAAGATCAGCCTAGTTTATTCCTACACATACTCTCCAGGCAAGCTGTACATTTCCACTACGTTGTTTACAGTCTCCCAATTAACCAAGGTAACTAGTTAGCCTCACTAACAATCACCTCTCATTAGTTACCGGAGGTAGTTGGCAGCCTGAAGACAAGACAATGGAAATGTTTACTGAAAAATACCTGGTGAAAGTGCTGCCCACGTACAGTATGGGTCTCTGGAGTAGTGATCCTGGGCGTATGTGGCACTGGAACACGTGAACATGAAGAGTTCTCCTGGGGAACCAGTTCACAAATGACATTCAAGCCTCTATAACAGACTCACGAACCATTCGTCTGACTCTCATTTGCTTATGGCACAGTGACATTTTAGTGAAAAGACTCAGTGATTTCAGGGGACTTTGGAAGAAAGTCTTAGGGCTTTACAGTGTTGGGTGCTTAGTAGTTTTGAACTTAAACTGGCAGCAGGTATCTTTTGGGATTCCTTTCAATCAAGAAGTTTAATCATTTTGGGTCTCTGAAATATTTCCATTGCATATACTGAGTTTTGTGAGCAACTGCTTACCATCAGCCGCTTCATCTCCTCCAAAGTTCTGTCTGTAGAACAGCATTAACTCTATGTTGTAGCACTTATAGATGGTCACGAGCAAAATAAGCAGAAGAAGGATAGCTCCCAGTCCTCCAGCAAGCTCTATTTTGTAGATCAAATCTAAAATTAGCAACAAAAGTCAAAAAGGTTATGATCTTTCCGAGCTTTATTTGCTCTATTCCACTGTACAATTCCACATAAAATTGTGCAGCTTCCAATCGTAGACATTGTAACATTAAGGATGCCTAATTTTTTTGTTCATTACCTATTACTTAACTTTACCCATTTACTCCATCTACTGCCCATCTGAAATCCGCATCCAGAATGCCCTTGAGGCTATAATCATAATTCTTCAACAAGGGAATTATGTAGTGATTTTACACAGAGAATTAATCAACTTTCAATGAGCTTGTGGAGTTTGAAACTTCTGCATTGGCAAAGCGCATGAAACGCTGTATGCAGCATGTGAGAATAGATACACTAGCCATATTGTATCCTATTTGGGAGGCTGTAGTCCCTTCGAAATTATTAAACTTTGGTTTTATATTTGTGAAGCCAATGGATGAGCTGATACAAGCTGCCAAGTCAGGACTTCAGCTGAATCATTGGAGAATGAAATAAGCATCCAGAATGCCCAAGATAATGTGAGAAGCCAGGAGCACACATCAGGCTGCTAAGAGCTACTTACTTTGAGTTGTGATGGCTACTAACGGAGTTCTCACATGTTTGTTTAGTACACATTATACTTTAATGGGAACTAGTCCTAGTGAAAATTTCCTCCTGGGATGCTTTTGTTAGGAAACATCACAAGCAGTCTGCCTCAAAGAACTTAACAAATTCATCCAAATGCAATTACCCACCTTTTACAGCTGGGGAAACAGAGGCATAGAAAAGTGAAGCAACATGTTCAAGGTCGTTTAGCAAACCAATGCCAGAAGGGGATAAAAAACCTTGATTACTAGTCCAGTGCTCTACCTGATGTAAGACACTAACTTTAACAGTATTGCTCTTCAGCCTGAAGTGTCCTCTGAACACAGTATTGCTCACAGCACCACTTGGCATATTACTTAGCCATAAAAGAAAAAAGACGACAATTTGACAATAGCTACCTCTAACAGCCTGTATTAGTTTTGATAAGACGCCGTGATGATATTTGCTGCTGTGATAAATACAGTGCGAAGATGTAAAAACTGCAACGCAGGCAAGACAAAGTTTTTGGGATCCTTACGCTTCTAAAACTTATGCCAGAAAAAAATTACTGCATGTAATTTGTGTCATTTTCAAGATAAAAAGCAAATTAGTTGTGTATCTTTTGGGGTTATTCTTGCCTCGCCATGCCTTGTATTTCAGTAATTAACATCAGATGTCAAGCTATTCCCAGCTTACAGTATCTCTGATAACTGTCTGGTAAGAAGTCATGAACTAATAGACGGAAAAAGTCTATTCTAATAGCTATTTCATCTCTCTGAGAACACAGGGAATTCATGGGACTTTTATTACACTGCATGATAAAGTTAGCATGTGCTCTGGGGACAAATCTGGTCAAATGGAGAACAGAGTTGGTTAAAATCACTTTTCAGGGAAAAAACTGTATTTTTTTTGTTGTACTGAATCTTTTTTGCTAGGAAAGTGAGATGATGGCAAAGCTGCCAGCTTGGAAGGAGAGAAAATGCTGAGTCTTGATCACCTGCAGCCCACAGTGGAGCACAGACGTGGCCACTTGCTGCAGGAATGGCAGGGTATCAAGCAAACCCACAAAATCCAGTTCAAAAGGCAGAATGGGTCTGCTTTTGCATGTCCTGTATTTGTCCTACTGCCCCATAAACTCTCTCAGATCGAACATCAGGAGGCAGAAAGCTAAGGCTTTTGAGCTCTTTATTTCCATTCCAAGGTGGAGGCAGTGGAGAAAACCCCAGAACGTTCCATTTTCTTGCCAGCTCCAGCTCTCAGTCTCCACCTCTGATTAATGCCTTACTCCTCAAGTGGTCCTCACTGAGGTCAACAGGGAAGGCAGCACACTCAACATTAGGAAAGGAGTTGAATCTGGGCTTTGTGCTATAATAGTGACTGAAAATTAGTAAATAATAACATTCCGATAGTTTCTAATGTAAAATAATGTAGAAGGACCTAGCCACAATGTATCACAGAGGATTATGGTATTTAAAATAGTGAAAGTCTCATAAGCACTCAATAAATTAGAGACAAATATATTCTAGAAGGTTCCTCACCATTTAGTACTATATCAGTATCAACTCCCCCCCAAATTAGTTTCCTGCATGTCTTGAAAAAAGGCAGCCTCCTTGAAATAAATGGTGAGCAAACGTCATTATAATATTTACGTTTATCTAAATTCACTGCTTCTTTCTGCTAAAAGTATGGCTTGATTTTATTCTGCAGATCCTCGCAAGCTATTCATGTTCCAGAACAGTTATGTTATAGACTATGTAGACTTCAATCACTAAAATACCGGACTGTTTTCAAATTCATTTGAAGGGAATCCTGAGCTATTTCCCCAACTAAGGGACAGGTGTGTGTATACTGTGTTTCCGTGTAATTTGAGCACTAAATATGCTAGGACAGCACAGAGAAAAAAAGAAAAGCAAACTAGGATTGTCCAGAGCTTATTTTTGAACTACTTGAAAGTAAGTAACAATGTGGTCTTGAATTAAGTCAGTAAAGAAGAATGTGATAGCAAATGGTGGTATTCAGGTCTCAGGAGCATGCCTGGTTCTGTCTTTGATGGTAGCTGTGGGTGTTTGAAACTGGATTTGGCTCTTTTTTCAGAAAAAAGAAAATCCTAAATGATAATGCATGCTCTGGGGCTATCAGTACACTGGTGCTGTACAGGCAAGCTCTCCTGTATTCTCCAAAAGCATTTGTAAGGATTGTACCACTAATGCAGCGAAAGAGTTCAACATGTTTTACCTTATATATTTGAACAGTTTCTTTTTCTTCTTTAAAGGAAAGCATGTGCTTAAAAATAACCACCTGATGTCAAAACAATAACTAACTCCAGAAACCCTTCTACTACAGCTGTAACTTGGATCTGGGGTTTATTCCTGTTTTTTTATCCAAGCCTTCCTAGTTTAGCAGGACTCATGCTAGCTTGTGTACACCTGATGCGCTGCAATCACACCTTTGAACAGAGGGCAGACATGGCGTACAGCACTGTGACAACCTGGAGACAAAACGGAGCTACAAGCACCTCTTACCAAATGGGGCTAAGGCAGCCCTTAGCAAGTGAGACTTTGGAGGGAGAGAGATTTCTCTGGCTGAGAGATCTGTGCTTCCTCTTTGCCTGCCCCAAGTGCCTCAGCATCTGGAAAGCTGCAGCACATTACAATAGCAATCCATGCTCCCTTCCTTGACAGACACGAAGGATGCTGGTCAACAGCTTTCCACCAGTCCTGCTTTAAATCTTGTCACAGGTCAGTGAATATAGTAGTATTTCCTGGGTCATAAATACTCTTCAGTCAAATCCAACCTAGAGAAAGCTAGGATAAGTAGTAATTATGCCAAGTTGCAGGAAGGAAAATTTTGGTCAAGTATTTGTAAGAACTTAATAAATAACAAGCAGGCCAATGGGACAAGCAGTCGAAGGACAAAGTGAAAATACTGTGGTTATTTTAAATGACACTTCAACAGCTTGAAAAATCAGGTATTGAGAATGCCTGAGGGGATTATAAGCTTTCTACAGCCCCAGTGCAGAGAGAAATGAAATAGTAGCTGAGAAGTGATCCTTTCCACCTCCAAATTCTGAATTCAGCAGCGTTTCTTCCATAATTTCAGCAGAGGTCTGAAATATATGCATTTTCTTGGTATAAATAAACCTAGCTTGTTATTCTAATATATGCAACACGGCTGAACATTTAACAGTGTCAACATAGATACACTTACTATCAGTTGTGTATTTATGAGGTTCAATGGATGGAAAGGTAGAACGCTTTTTGCACTGAAGAGGCTAATCCTTCATCATGATGACCGGATTCCTTAATTAAAGTTGTGACATCCTGTCAGTTTAGATGCTGAATATACATTCGTGAGTGTTCCACACCACAACTGCGGGCCCTTGTTTCTCAGAGTGTTTGCACATTCGGTTTTGCGTTTTATCCTAATCATTTAGCGTAAAATATAGCCCATGTTATGCCCTTCTTTCTGGGAGGACATAAAATTCATGTATAGAGGAAACTGTGTAAGCAGGACTTGATTCAACTGGTTTTGACAAAACTGCATACTGTACTTTCACACCTGGGGAAAGAATAGCAAAAAAAGAGGGCATTGACCCAAAAGTTTCCTCTCCCTAGTAGCCCTTTTTTTGTTCCAATACCATCCTTCCCTCACCTTTCATTTTTTTTACAGATTATAGCGATAAAACACAGCACTTAGCATCCAGCATGCCTTTAGATGGACCCGTGACTATGTTTTCTAGAGCTGCAGTGCCCCACCTAGAGAGGCCTTGGCTGGTCTTCCTGTTCTTCCACCTGGCTCTTCGTTCGTTTGTCCCATGGTGCTGTCTACCCTAGGATCAGAGGTCAATCTGCAGCACGCTCAGGTACTAATAGTATATCTAAACCTTCTCCAAATGATGATGCTTTTGTGGGATTTTGCTGCGACTGTGACGATGGAGAGCACTGGCTTTTTTAACTGATGCTAACACTGCAATCCACAATCTGATGAGAAGCGTGTCCTGTGCCGTAGTGGTCTGAACGCACATGAAGGACCAGAACAGCACTTGCAGTGTGCCTCATGAAAACATTTCTTCTCCTCCTCTTTTCATAAATTAATTTACAGCCAAGAACAATGGCAGAGATCTGGACAATGTAGTAAGTCTTTAGCCTGTCTCCTGTGCTGATGGCTCTGTGGTTTCACAGTACGTTTTCATTCAGAGCATGTAACCTTCCTTTGCTTTCCCAACAGTTACTGTCTTAGAGCTTTTGTACTACCTAATACGCTGTATCTTAGATCACCATCAGATTTAAATGTCACCCTCCCTATGAAAAGGAGAGGTGATTGAACAAACAACAGAAGAACTGTAATGAGATACTGTTGCAGTCCTTACGATGATGACTTCTACAAAGAGCAGAGCTTAGTAGCACCTTTGAATCTGGAACATTCAAACCCAAATGGATTCCTTTCTGCTACAGGTAACTCAGTAGTAGTTACCAGTCACTCCCAATTCCAGGTACAGTACCAAGCAAAGCAACCGTGATGGGGTAATTCTTCATTGATTTGTAACTCCCAGTGCAGTGTTTTCATTCCCAGCACAGTTTGAAATCAAAATGCATGGCAACTGTCTAAAGCTTTCAATTCAAACAGCAAAGCCAGGAAGTGGAGAAACACGAGAACATCGGACCTCGCTGCTGAGGTATCTGTTCCAAGAACTGCACATTTTAGCTCTGTCACACAATTACCTCTGGTCTAGCCAGTCAAATTCATAGGTTGTTTAGACCAAAATGCCTCCACTGATCATGTTGGTGCTTTATGAGTGACTGTATTCCAGGCAAGTGCGTCATCTGCAAGGCTGATTCACTAAAGACCAATTCTTGATTTTTTTTCACAAATAGTAAACTGAAGGCGTAACACAAACATGCTTCAGCTCCAACTAGGCACACAGGAGTCCAGCCTGGCTCAGAGAGGCCAGCAGGACCTTCACTAATGGCTGACCCATTGCTGGAGGCAGGAGAGAGCACGGATAATGAGAATTACCTTTCTTGCGCAGAAGAACACTGGCATGTTTCCGTCCGTTTCTGTTTTCCACATGACACGTATAGTTGGCCAGGTCTGCCTCCTCTACAGCATCAAAGATCAGTGTCAATTCAACCTCTTTTTCTCCAAGATGTTCTCTGAGGAGTCTGAAAGGAAGGACGCAGTCTTTGCTTAACTGAATTAATATGAGTAGAAGATTCCCAAAACAACCGTGGTTTCTCAGCACAAGATACACAGTGTTCCTGTCCTCCTCCACTCCTGGAGAAGGACTTAGAAGGAGACTGAGTTGCCTGAAAGAGACTTCACAGACACATCTTCTATGACAACCAAAAGCCTTTTTCTCCCGCCATGTCTGTAGTGAGGAGCTGAATCAAGTGGAGGAAGAGTGGCTACGAGTGCAATGGTTGCATGTGGCTTGTTTACCTCAGCTCCATGAGAATTAAATGCTAAAAACAATGTTTCTTTTAAAAGAAGCAATAAATACTCTCTTTCCAGAGAATTAAATATGCACTACTAAGCCATCGCTGAGCAAATTATAAAGCAATATTTAAAGCCTGGGTATTGTGATACATTTTAATGTAGACTCAAAAACCAACAAAAGAAGCTGTGCTACTCTGTGGAATTTTCCTCTATTTTTTGGGGCTAGATCCTGACTTGAAAAGGGAACAGTATCAAGAACAAGAGCTCTCTGCTTCTTTGACAGGACAGCGGAGACACGAAAAATCCCCACAAAGGGAACAGAGAGTTCTAGCAGACTTTCGGGCCAGAGGTACAGTCTTTTCATGTCATTGTTCTAATGCGAACATTAAAAAGAATGCAAAGTAAATGCAAGTGTTTTCTGATGCTGACATGAAGTCTAAAAATACAATGCCCTATTCTCTCAAAAGGCTTCTCATGAGTTGCTCAAGAAAAAGTTACTGGTCCTTCGAACAAGGAAATGTAACGTCAAGTAAAATCTACCAGATTCATTTGATCCTGGTAGCGTATTGCTGCACTCTGTGTAAGGGGGTAAACAAAATGCGTGATGCCCTCGCAGCCACCTGTGAACTCACCATTGCAGGTAGTACCTCGGCGAGTCTTTTCTCTGAAAGCCTACTGTACGGCACTAAGAGGTAAAGGTAAATAAGATTCAGGTCCACCAAAAAAGAAATATTTTCTCTGGAGAATGATGGGAGGCAATTGGGCGCAAAGTAATGAACCAGAACGCTGTTTACGCTGGATGGAAACTGCTTCTGGAGAGCTTAACATTTTTCAGTAACAACAGCAAGCCCCAAACTTCTCTATTACAAAGTGACGTTGTTTTAGAGCTTCCAGTGCACACGCGCGTTTTCTTACATACATAATTTCATATAACAAACCGGAACTCCAAATTTGAAAACAAATCAGAAGTGAAGTATGAGGGCATTGCACTAGACAACAAAAAATGCAAGTCTGACTGCTATAAACCACGTATTTACAGTAAGATTTCATACAGCACATAGCCTTTAAAGGAATCTTTAAAGGAAGATGTACCAGAGCATCCACAACAATTCAGCCTCTTTCACTATGGCTGTGTAACTTGCAAAAAAGCAAGTGGAAAAGCGTTAGTTTAAGAACAGGCACGTGTGTTTCATTCAGAAATTTTGATTGTATGTTTTTTGCAAAGTCACTCTCATTTATTGTGTATTTTTGCATTCTTTTTTATTCTGTCCCTGAGTCCCAAGTGATGAAAATAATGCAAGAAAGGCTGAATTTGTATCATTTCTGGCCACAAAAAAAAAAACCTCCCAGGAGAGCCTGATCTGTTTGCAGACTCAAATCAGTCTAAATCACTGGGGGTCAGATAAATCAATTCTCATTTACCTATTAATATTCCATAGGTATATATAGATAAACATTTTAAACTCAGGAAAGTCTTTCTTCTCTGTTGGTAAACAATTTTTGGCCTACAAATCATGCTGCAAGGAACAAATAAAATCATTAACAGAGAAGGTATCTGGGATACTAATCTGGAGCTCTCTGTGAATGTTCAGATTGTCTTGTGTTTACTATAATCAGCATATTTCACGTAGGAAAAAAATGAATATTACAATCAAGATAAAATAAACACTTACTCTTAATCTATTTAAAAATAAAATAATCGACCCTTAACCTAAATTTAAATAATACACGATCAGCTAAAAAGGAGCTTTCACAAAAAAGAACATGCATTTGGACTGAAAATGTTTTTCACCTTATTTTCATGCTAATTGCCATCTTCAGGAAGAGAACTCTTAAGAATGGGATCTAACATGAAAATGCTGACGGACACTTAAACATTCTGCTGTTAGCAAAGTGTAGAAAGCTCTCAGTGCTGTTAAAACTTTCTTTCCTGTTTTTTTTTTCTTTTAACCAGCACTTGACAGCTATTGATTCATTATTGCCACATAAATACACTGTTGGTCATCTACTTTTTTTTAATGTGTGCAGCCTTCAATTGATTGCATTTTGTAGTTGGTTCAGAGAACACTGAGCACAGTATTTTTGGGGAAGAAACGCGATACAGTATCAAGAAGTAAGACCTTAAACACGCAACACTATTTGCTGCACACCCAGAAGATGAAGCTCTGTCCCGTTCTGAGTTGCGGGAAACTTCACCAGCAACATTGCCAACCCACGCCAGCTCCCACAAGATGAAAAAATAATGGCTGTTTTTTCTGTTTTGATGAACAAACTGTAAAAGTAACTACGCCACAGGTAAATCAATGGTGCTTGACAACCCACAACAAACAGGATGGAGGGAGAGAGAGAAGACGTGCGTGAAGTAAAAAAAAAAAAAATACCCAGTGCTTTCTTTTTGTTCAAGTTGAAGCATTTTATTTTACCTGAAACAAAGTGCTTTATCTACCTGATTATTTTTCAGTTAAGAAAATACAAATTAAAAACAAAAGTGTCATTTCAGAATACAAATGTTTTCTTCAAAAAATATCCAAGGTTCTGGATTTTTCAAATATTTTGTCATATTTTTCCAATGCATTTATGCACTAAGCTGAATCTGAAGTTAAAATACTTTTTCTTTGAAACCACATTTTCCTAAAATTTTCAGGCTTCGTATGATCACAGACATAGAGGCCATAAGAAAGCTTCAGCTGCATCTCTTTACAAGACCAAGGCATTAATTCCAAACTTTTACTAACCTGCGTGCAAGTTGGGACTTATCAAAAAATAAACTTTTATTCTTTATATAGCTGAGGATCTGGATTATGAACAGGGACACGAACTCTAGTCTCTTCTTTCTAGCCCTCAACAATAGTCTGCAGGTGAAAGGACAGATCTGTGCGTACTTAAGTACCTCTCCAAAGAAAAGTAGTTCAGCTAACAACATGGCACAGCGATCTTCCGTCTCACTTTCCTGCATCACGTTGCTCATTCTCTGCCCAGAAATTGTCTACTTGAATAGCACAGGCTTTCCAGGAGAGGGCTGTCATTTCCACACTTCTCTGCAAAGTACCCAGCACATCAGCCAGGCAGTGGGGGTAATTCTGCCTCCCTCCCTCAGCATCCTCTCCTAACAGAATACAACATCCTCATCCTGTCTCAGAGTTTTGCACCCATCAGTTGACTTCTGTGGGTGAAAAGGCAGAATGTTAAATTAATCAGCAGGAAGAAATAAGGCTGAAGTTCAAAATGTCTCAATTCACTTCTTTTCATGCCTCTAGAATGAGTTAAACTATTTCCACTTTAAAAATGGAGAAGAATGGGGGAAAAAAAAAGGACAACCATGCTCTGCAAGTTGAGCACTATGAGGCACCTGCTAACTATCCTGCAGTGTTGCCTGAAGAGGGAGAAGCAGCAGCAACCCATACGTGGCTGGGAGAGCAGAAGTTAGGCCTGAAAATACTTCCTTGCCGTGGCAAGGAGACCGTATGGAAATTTGCTGTGGGCTCCTTTGATAATTAGGTACAACTGACAACCGCAGGTAGTCTTAAAGACTCCGATTCCTTCTTTAATAGCCCTGGTTCAATTTACATGACATTTTTATCACCACTGTGAAAAACCCACCTGGCAAGCAAAGTCTCTTTCTGCTTTTCCCCTTATGCACGTCCAACATTTGGGGATCTTAATACAAGGGAAGGCAAGGAGGCAGGTTAGAGACGGGCTCATCGCCTCTGGGTCCTGCAATGCTGATCAGTTACTTTTTAATATGAGGCTCTGTAACAAGGTCTAATAAATAACAAGAAGCCCAGAGCTACACCTATATTACTCATAGTGAAGCCTGCTTACCAGAAAAACAGTTTCACAGGCTTGATTTTAACAGAAATGCTCAAGTCACATGCATCCTTATTTTAGTGCTTTCGTAAAAGCAGACTAATTGACTGGTAACTATGTATGCTAGAGGATGCAGACTCGGGATGGATGTTTTGTACTCCCACACTGCATTGATCTGCAAACTTGAACTCTCATCATATACAACAAATCCAGCAACACAATGGATGAGTACAGTCTAGGGTAAGGACGGCACCAAAAATTCAGAGTTCTGCTAAATTTGTGAACTAATTTAAGACAGCGGATGCACAGTTAAAATGTCAGATATTTGCCAAAGGAGCAATCCATGGAGTATTTTGGACTGGTTGCAACAATTTACAATTACTTGTAGTTTCTCAACATTAACAGAAATGTGCCGACAACACCTTATAGAAGCAAACCGATGGGAAAAGTGTTTAACCAGCAAGTTCACCACAGCTCATCAACTTTGAAACATACATGGCGTTTTCTGAAATACATCAATAAATAGGACGTGGGCTGCCTCAGGGCACTGACAGAACAGTTTCCCTGAAGCAGCATACCTGTAACAGGACACATAAACAAGAGCGGTTATCGTGAAAAAGTAATTTGCAAAAAGTTACTACTGCAGTTGCCATAGCTACTTCTAAACGACAAAAAGGAAGGACTGTGGCACTGCTGGTAATGATGCAGTAGATTTTGGTAAATGCTGTTTTTAATGCCGGCTGTGATGCACAGGAGATTAGGTACATGATAAGTAGCTTTGTTGAAGAGAAGATTCATTGAATCGCGATGGGTCTGTAAACTGGGTCAAAGCATTTTAATGGAGTGAGAAAAGGGAGTTGTCACAAAATTAATTTGAAACATGAAGGTGTAACGAGATGGCACAATGAAGGACAAATAGAGCTTTTTCAAACTCAATTTCACTAACAAATGCACATAAAGGAAAAGTTTTGAATGGTGCTAGAGCTGGAGAGCTCTTTAAATACAAACCTCAAATTGTCTTTCTGATGCAGAGGAAGAACATGACCAAAGTCGCTGTTCATGTATATACACCCCAGAGAGTACACAATGTTGTTAAATGCTGATTACTTGCAATGGCAGAAGTTTCCAATAATTGTACTTTGTGGTCAGAAGCCCAAAAGAGGATCGTACACTTAAAGCCATTCTGGCAATATATGATAAATTCCATCCGTATGCAACTAAGGTGCAATGTTAGGTCAGTTATTTTAGTGTATCTTAGTAACTAGCGGCTAAACGGCTGAACTTCAAATTACTGATCAAGTAATAAAGCAAAGGAATCTCTTTCTCGCTCTCTCTCTGCCTGCTCTCCAAAATCACTTTTACAAGAAATAAACAATGAGAAATGAGACCAAAAAAATGTGCAATGGAAGACACAAAGATCTTGTTTTTATAATCTATATTCATTGTGTCTATAGGAGCTGAGACCACCTTGGTCCATAGTATAACCATAGCTTAGTCTTTGCTCAAAGAGCTATTCATCCAGTACTTATTAAACAAGGAAGACAAGAAGATACTGTAAGGTGCAAATTCCATGAAAGCTCATGAAGATACAAATATTTGTTTTCTTTACAACTGGTACGCAAATGTTAACCAGCATCTGGAACAATCCAAGTACAAGTTGGATATTGGACATCCTCACACAGTGATTTCCTTCTCTCCCTTAAGTATGGAGGAACAAATGCTTCAAAAGCCATGCTTAAGGCATACCGAGAGCTGTATCACAAGCAGACAACACATTCAGCAGAAGAGAAAAAGTATGGTGACTTTGACGGGAGACCATTCATCTTTAAGATTAACACTGATGCTGAGATGAATGTCATCTTGCCAAGGACTGCCACAAGGGGCAGCTGCAGTGGACAGCATAATTTCCACACTGGGCTAAAATCAACCCCCAGAACACTCAGACCCTTCAGCTACCATCACGGGAATTTGATAACAGATTTTCAGGCACATAGATAGCAACCATGTCTTTAGAGTTTATTCGCTAGAAAGGAGAGGGAGCAATTCCCACTGCGCTGCTTCCAAGTCATTCATCATTCTTTAGACAGAAGAATGTTTCCACTTCCAATTAAAAACCTGTTTAAAAAAACCCGACAACATTTGGGATATACCATGTTTTTAACAGTAAATACTCCAAAAAGTACCTGACTTCGCCTTCTCTAATGTGACCTTCTAATTCTTCTATGAATTTTTCCCCTTTCATCCAGTAGATCATGGGGCCCGATTCTCCACTGAATCCAAAGAAAGCTTTGCAGGCCACAGTCAGCGGGTTTCCTGAGGGTAAGAAGAAAAGAGAAGGTTAGACACTTCATCATGGCTATTAGTGAGAGAATGATGATGAGAAATCTCAACACCTCAGATAAACCTCCCCATTTAAAATTGGAGGGGAGTGGGAAAAGAAGGAATAACTACAAATCCTAAGAAAAACGGTGATGTTGATTTGCATCTACTGGAAACAGCTGTGAAATGAAACTCTGAGGTTATTCATAATTTCGTTTTTCCCAGAAAGATACTACATGAACAATGAGAAGGCATGGAAACAGCAGCAACGTAAAGTGATGACACATTGGTTGCTAAAAAGAAAGAGATGACTTCGTTGTCAGACTCCTGGGATCTCTACCAGGACCAGGGAGTGTGTCCTAAGAGGCAGGTAAATCAATGAACTTGCTTACTGCTGCCTGCGTACCCATAAAAAAGACACAGTAATAATTTCTTCCTCACTTCGATAGAAATCAAATGTTAATGAAGTCTTGGTAAGCTGTTCAGAGAGCTTTTAAAGATCCCCAAGTAATACACGATGCCAGCAAGCACCAACACCACTCACGTCACTGTCAACAGGCTTTTGGCAAAGGACCAAACTTCAAAGCATTATCAAGCAATAGCGTAAAGAACTCTCCGTTTCAGCTCTGCAAAAATACTTCCAAAAGAAAGAAAATAAAACTTGGAAACTAATCACATTTCTTTTCTCTCCAAGAATTCAGTATTTAGACAGGTTTTTGTTTGGCTACAGCTTTAGCTAGTCTAGGACTGTGCTTACACTGCCAGGACAGATGGTTGTCTGCCTGCAGAAGACAAAAAACCCCAACAAAATAACCCCAAACATGCCAGGAAATTCAGGCGAAGCATGCCCATTCCCTTAGTATGCAAATACAGCTGTTGCACCCACTTCTCTTTGCCTGTTTTACCCAGCATAGGTGGTCCAGGTTACAACACAGCTGTAGAGTCACTAACTTACATGGGAGGACAGCCCTCACTTAATGTCAACGGAGACTCCTGCTGAATCTTCCAGGACTTGGATCAAGCCTGGGAAGTCCAAATAATGCATTTTACTATATTTGGAAGAATTGTTTTATTATGCCAGCCATTCTCAGTGCCAGCAGGAGACTCTTTTGATGCTGAAATAGACCAAGCCTACACTTTTCAAAAAGGGCTAGTCATTTGGAGCACGTGGCTTGGTTGAGCATGGGCTAATGGTTTCACGTGATTGACTTACTGTGCCTTAATCGGTTACCTCTTGTCTGCTCAGCAGTGATAACTCGCTGTGTGCATACTCAGAGCACAGCAGAGCTGTGTGTTAAAGCATCTTTGCCTAAACCCCCCCCCGAGCTGTCCTAAGTCAACTACTTGCACTTGTCTAACCATTATTTCAGTGTCCAATTTAAGACATGTCAAAAGAGTCTGATTAGTCAGGAAGCGCTGCATTCCCAGCCACTGAAAATCAGCCGTCTTTAAATCGTTTTCAAGTCAAGAACCAAAATTACAAGTCCTTTTGAAACATTAGGATACAGCAAGAAAAGGTTTAAAGACTTCACTTCAGTCTCTGTTTCTCAAATAGCAAAAGACGAAAATGGAAAATGTTTATCCTGAAAATGTTTCACAGAATCTTTAATTATCTCCATATTCACTATGAACTCTAGTACCACAGCTGGTCACTGAACACGTGCTGATGCTGACAGATTATATACAACCAGCTCAAACGTCCGAAATACAAGAAGGGGTGGATATTCACAGTTACCTGTACATTCAACAACATTGACCACCACCATAAGAACGTTCTAAGCTTCATTAACTAATGAAGAGTCAGAAACACCAAGTCTAGGCAGACATTTAACTGCACTACAAGACAGTATCAGAGCACTCTATTTCCTTCTACTCCTAACCCAGCCCTGCGAGGTGCTGCATGCCCTCCAAGGGTGGAGGGGAGAACAGGAGTCTCTGGCTATAACCATCTCACATTTTCCTAACATGCTGAATGCCTGTGTGGTGTGAGGTCTTTTGTGCTGCTTGCCTCAGAGTCAGGATACTCATGTATTTAAATACCACTTAGTGATTCCTAGCATGCGGCTGCTCAGTCCATGTTTGATTTTAATGGAAAAAGACAACTGTAGCAATGTGAAAAAGAAAAGGGCTAGATGTGCCCTGTGGGCATTGACAGTATAAGCCCTTTCCTTGGCACACCATGCTGGGCATTAAGTGTTACAGGTAAAATATATTACAAGGTGTGCTTTTCCTCAAACCAGCAAATTTTTGCTTAAAAAACAAACCCTGAAGAAATGAAACTATTCCAAGGTGAGTCTAAGATGTCTATGCATGCAGGTAAATATCCCGAGGTAATATGCCTGGTCTGAAGAAATAAGTTTTCTATACAAATAGGAAAACCTAAAAAAACCGAGCTGTTAGTACACAGCTTCTGTAGTAAACAAACACAATATAAAGCATCAGTAGCCTTTACTGTGACAGTCTGCATGCTCTGAACATGCCCAGGCAGATCTATTTCCCAGCTTTGGCACCAGGGAAAACCAGCAGAATAAACTAATACCATCAACGGCAAACTTTAGAGGGAATTAGTATTTTCAGCTCGGAGACTGGGACTGGCCACACCTGAAAAAAACCATGGCCCACCTGATCTACAAACCCGTCCCTGATCAGAGGGAGGTATAAGCAACTGTTTCTCACGGAACAATGAATTTTTATCTCAACAGCAGAATGATGCATGTCTGGATTTAGCTGATCTCTCATGGGGTGGGAAGAGCTCGGGGCTTGATGACACACCTCAAGGTCCCCTCCAAACCATAATTCTCACACGCTGTTCTTCCACTCCTCAAGCTGGTAAGGACATCTCGCTCTTCTGTAGCTCTCCGAAACAGCTTCTGGTTTATAACTCTCATCACTCACTCACTCTTTGTGACTCTGGAAGCAGGCCAAAGTCAGAAAGGTAACATTGGGTCTTCCTTGCAGAAAGACTTTACCTCCTCAAATAAGCCTCCGTAATGAAAGGAAGGGAGCTTCCCCCTCTCCTGCTATGTTAAGACACAGCTGGCCACAGCAGCAACCTGTTACTACTGGTTTTCAGTGAACTCCAACCAATTCCCATCCAGAAAAGAACATGGCATGTCTCACTGCATTTCCCCTCAAGTACAGAGATCCTAAAACTGTAGTTGAATTCACTGGTTCCTAAATGTCCCCTTGAAAATGGGGAGAAAGAGGCACTAAGCATGGGAAATGCCCTTTGCAGGTCCTGATTTTGGGGCCGGCTTCGAGCCATGTCGTATCACGAGTCGCAGTTCCAGGCAGAAGGAACTAACAGGCAGTTTGTAACTCCAACAATTCAACTTGTGTAAGGCCCAGACTTTTGCCTATCATTACTGCTATCCTGCATGACACTAAGTAGTTCCACTACTAACTGTTCTTATTAAGAAAAACGCCCCTTGCATCACTTAATTAACATCAAAGTTCCTGCAATGAATGGTCCCCTAAAAGTGTTCCATTTATAAATGGTTTCTGTTTATATCAGACTGACATTTCAGTTGCAATTTTAATTAATAAAATAATATGCTGAGCAAAAGAGAAAAGGACTAGCGAGATTTCTAATAATTCAACACTTAAGAGAATGTCTTAAGAAACAAGGGAAGAAAGTAGAAAAGCCTGCTTGTACACATCGCTGAGTCTACTGCTTTGCTGCGGTCACCTTGTTACAGTAAAGCCTCAGGTTTCAGCAGAAGCCTCTGCTTTAGCTTTTTTCCGTACTCTGTGTATCCGGCAGGCTTGTTGCAAACTCCCAGCTGATAAGACACAACTGCTGGCAATAGGAATGACTTTTATTGCTAAATCTTATTGTACATTTTTCACCTGACCATTTTCACAATAAATCTGTGTGAACTCTACCATACACTTCAGCAATTTTTTTTCTGAAAATGAGAATTCCACAGAAATGCAATTATTCAAGCAAAATCACTGCCTGACAGCGGTAGCAGTATTGGCTAAGGATGAAAAAAGGGTCTGCAAAAGAATTTGGCCAGGCATGGTTCTGAATGTGCTTACTGAGGGTCCGATATGCTTTGAAAGAGAATGACAAATCCTGCAGCGCAGTCTCTCTTGACTGAGGCATGCTCCAAGCATCAAGTAAATGAAGCTTCAAATACCTAAAAGTTGTTCAGTCTTTTAAAAACTTAAATGCCAAGGCTAGATGACTGACCAGCATGGAAGACAAAAGCTGTTCACAGATCATAAAATCTGCCTTATGCCAAGGCATTTTTTCAGGGATTTTTTTTGAAAATGCGGATTGATTATTTGCTCTTTTTCACTTGTTTTGCACAAGTATGTATATTTTGTGGCTTATTTGCAAGCATCCACTCAAGGGTGCAACACAGAGTCCATATTCTCTGATGTGCACGTTCTGCTGGTGCTCTGTTCTTCCAGCAAACCAGGCTTTCACTCCCAGAGCAAATAATTCCAGAGTAACCTCATCAAACTGTCAATGTAATCTGTGAATTTTTGGGTGCTTTGGTTTCCCCCCTATGGCTTGAAACATTAATGGTTTTTCCAATTCTTTCATATTTTTGGGCCAGATACAACACCACTCTCAACAAGCCTGAACTGAACCAGATGACCCTTCCAAGATAGTGGTAGAACTGACTGAAAGTGCCAAAGGAAGGTCTTCCTTTTGTACCAAGTGACATCAAGAGCAGCCCTGCACATGTTACTAGCTGGATTTACATCTTTAGCTCCACCTGAGTATTAACACCATTGACTGTAATATCATTGCTTCTATCTCTTTCAGGGCTGGATACTGTATACACACAGAAGGGAAGACAAGTGCGCTGCTGCTGCCACCAAATAATTATTCCATCACTCCACGTCTCTCATTGATGCCTATGCATCATGTAGCTCCTCTCTGATAACGGTGCCTGTGTCTCTTTCCCTCTAAGAATGACAGAGAGAAGTGTTTGCAAAGGAGCAGCTTCCCACTCTTGACACATGCAGATGTTTTGCAGGCACTTTATGGGCTTTGTTTCTTCAGTTTGCTGAGACAGAGGACAAGAAAGGCAGGTTACTTATCACATCTCAATAAACGTATTCTACAGGCTGTCTGCAGAATTGAATTTGACTTTCCAGGCTGTGAGGTTTGCAAGGCAAATCACCATGTCACTGACAAGAACATTATTGTTCTAACGTGCTTTACAAGTGCTAGAAAGTGGCCAAAGAGCAGCAGAGTGATTTAAATTCCCCTGGCAAGGCAGGCTGGATTGTATACAACCGTGAAGTAAAGCACACATTTCCTTTTCCTTCAGAAGGACATCCTGGATAAGAAGATATGGGAGGCAGAGCTTATGCCTGCAATTTATCCACAAAACAAATGCCAGAGGCAACACAGACCTTGACTCATGAAAAACAACCTCTAGGTGTGGTAGCTTCTATCTAGTTTGCAGAGAATGCCAATTTTCTCTAAGTCCCTTGCAAGGACATCCTCTTAGCCGTTCTGTGCTCAGCAATAATGGGCAGAACCCAGACGCACACTGACGTGGTGCGGCCCAAGCCAGACCATGGGTTTGGCTCACGCGGCTGATGCTGAACGTTGGGCTGAGCCGCTGCAGGGGATACAAGAATGGCAACGGCAGCAAACGGTGCCCACTCGAGGCCACTCTTGCAATCTCAGAGCCAAATCCTGCGGCTGAGCTGCTGAGCCCTAGACACCTCTGCCTAGGGCTCATCCGCAATGGGATGACCTGCTAAAGAAGTCAGGAGGCATTTGGCAGAGGCAGCTGAGGATATGCTTGAGTTTTGCGCATGTCACCTGGCACAGCTGATCGCCTGTGCTTCCCAGTCCCCTCTTAGCACAGATCAGGGGACTGCAGCACCACCTCACAACATCAGGGTCTTCAGCATCTGTCCTATAATCTGCTAAGGTGAAACTGAAATTCTTCACAGATTTATCCACTCCTGAATTTAGATAAAGCTACAAAACCCTACAATAACCTCAGGTACATTATCATCTCCCTCCTTTATTTTTCCCTGGCCATTTCCCAGCATTACTTGATCAAAGGTTCCATGTTTTGTTTAGTACAACAAGATTTATAAAGTCAGTGCTAATTACTCTACCTGGGCTTCTTTTTATTGCTCTTTTACTTGGCTATAGTACAGAATACAAGCCTAGCTGTGTGCTAAACCATGTTACCCCTATTTAGGTAAAAGTCTCACGGAGTTCAGTGACTAGTCTGAGCATTATTGGATCCAATGAAAATAAAACTGAAAAAGTATTTTCTCAACAAAAAAAAAATTACAGAAAATCCTATAATGTTTCAAAACTCTATTCCAGCAGCCAGCAGATTCATGACTGGATATGATCCTTCCAAAGATTTGCATAATTAAAGATCCACCAGCAATTAATGAACAGAAAGCATTTTAAATAAAATTAACAAACCTGCTTTGGGTAGTGATAATAATTGCTTTAATAAGATAAATTTATAGTGAAATCAAACTTAACTAGCCTCCAGGCATTTCAAACCACTTTAAAAGAATTTAAAAACTCACACGTACATACATATATATATATATATATTTACTAGATTGTTTTATTCTCCAAGTTTCGACAAAGCAACAGGCTAAAGGAGGTGCTCTTCCCCTAAGTAAGGCCCTGTGTTATGAACAGCATATGCAAGCCACTAAAATCATGTTCTGGTAGCTGTATTGATACATAGGAAAAATAAATGGCGATGGTATGTGACATACATTAAGTTGGCTCTTCACTCATAGAAGAACTTTTTCACTAAGGCAAGTCTTTGGCAATGAGAAAGAGCCCAGTAAAAACTTTTACAAGAAAAATGTAAAGATCTTAAGGTCTTATTTTGTCCTCTGTAGTTTATTCTCAATTCTAACTTTCTTTCTTGCTCTGCTCTTATTTCTTATGCCCTGAGACATCACAAAACACATGGCCATGAGATATTTGTGCTTTTCTGTTTCACTCAGGTGAGCACATTGCATATATAAAAAGTAGCATAAAAATAACACTAACAGCAAGCAGCAAAACCCCAAACATGAAACAAAGCAACTAAGCCTCTAGACAGTTTGCTGCCAAGACCACAAGTCAATGCATTTGCTGTTATTCCATACAGCCCCCATAATTTCTAATTTAAACAACACAATCATGACCCACTGCAAGTGCTGCTCATAGGCTTGGCTATTGACCATGGCTCTCACAAAAAGAGAAAAACAAAACTAAAATACACACAAGGCTGAAATGTTGCTGATGAAAATTTATCGGATGTTCCAAAAATGAATCAATCAAGGCAAAATCTCCTAGAGCAACTTTCTTCCAAAAACACACCTAGAAAAACATCCTACCCTACTAAGTAAACCTCAGCTAAATCCTGTAAAACCCTTTATCCCATTTTCAGAACTGCCTTGGAGTCAGAGTGTGAAGTCTTAGTCATTGAGAGCTCAGGTGTAACTGAAAGTCAAGGATTTTAGGTTTTCAGTTATTCACCTACAATGAAGACAGATGCTTAGTGGGATTTCCAGAAGCATCTTGCCAGCTGCCTTGTGCTACCTTTAACTTGTGCTCAATGCTGAGGTCCTGAAAATCTCATTTCTGTGCATTTTGAGGCACCGGAATATTATTTAAGAGAAATGCCCTCTAGGTACTTAAAAAATGTCCCCTTGGTTGTAGGGTTCCAATGGATGGGGCAACCCAATGGCAACAGAGCAGTGACATCCAGACTAAGGTAAACTAAGCAGAGACTGAGATGGAACAAATCATCTCGCAATGGCCAGGGCATGGGTATGATACCGCCTTTTAGTACGGCTAAAATACGTGGCAGCACACAGCTGTATTGCTCCAAAAGAAGAGCAGAAAGGGAAAAATTATTCAGAGGGACGCTTGCTTGCTTGCTTAGATCGTTGTCCCATGGGAAGACAGGAAAACAGTCAACTGTTTGTTTCGGCTACAAAGAGATGGACCATAAAGAGATGCTCCTGTTTCCTCCCAGTGATCTGCTGCCTCAAGGGGAAGGCAGGGTCCTATCCCACACATTGTTGCTTCTTGCCACCTTCAGGACTTTCCAACTCTCCAACTTGCCCCCACATAAAATTGTCTCCACACATTCATGTCTTACATTTCAGTTGCCTGAGCAAGTACGTCGCGATCTTTTCTCTCAGGGGAGAAAGAGGATGAAATCCAGCATCTCTCTCCATAGAGTGGTCTGGCTTCATATGAAGGAAGTGCATGGAGGGACATAACCAAGATCTGCTACTGTCCACATGGCCAAATTCTGAACCTTACTCAGACAAATATGTAATGGGTATCCAGTCACACGTCTTCATGAGTTCCCATTTAGTATGCAGGGGGTACTTACAAGGTTGCTAAGCAAACCAGTTGCAGGTTGCAACAGCCTGAAGAAATTACACTAAACCTCTTCCAACTTCCGTGTTGATTTTTAAACAAATGATAGAACTTCCTAAGACATGACTATAGAATGGATAATTCTTCGCTTAGAAAGGACAAAGCAAATGTGAACTTCTGCTTCATGCTATGGGTCTCCTGCCCTATAAACAAGGTGGGACTCTGAAACAAATCTATGCTTAAAACTCAGGAGTCAACTAGGGTATTTTCATACTCGGTGTGTGACTGCTAACTCGGTGCCTGCTTAGACTTTGGCTAACCCAGCTAAGGCCTGATGTGTGCTAGGAGCAGCACCCTTAGGTCAAAGCAAGAGCACCAGGTAGGCAGGATGGGTGGCCAGAACTAAGGGGCTGTTACGCACAATTATCACCTGCAAATTGCTGTCTCCAGTAGCCAGTATCTTTTGTCCTGTAGTTTCCTCAGAATCCACTAACTTATGGAAACGGTACAGACCAAACCTCCAAGCTGGAGGGTATAAAACATCAGTTTACCCAGAAAGCTTTTGAAGCAAATCCAACAGCAGCTGGACTACTGAGGCTTTCACGCTTCCTGGTGCGATACACAGGACACCTGCAACTTGGAGGAGAAGGAAGGACGAGCACGCTCACCATCGACTAGGTAACTAATTCTTTTCTTTTGCTCACAGGTGCACGGTATTAAGAGTTACGGGTTACAAGTTCTGAAACCTTATGACTTGAATGGTGAATAAGTGAATTTGTGTGATAGACTAGTCCAGGCAAAAGGGGATTGAGCCCATTTGTCATGCTTGTTTATTATATTTCTTAATTACCTCATGAAATAAAGTTGAAATCACAGACTACATTGTCCTGTAAATTTGAAAGAGCCAAAAGGACCATGACATCAGTTTTGTACAAAGATGTTAATGAAAAACCTATTTCTCCCTGAACAGCTTGCTAATATCTCCATAGCGCCCCGCAGCAGGCATGTAGGGCCAGAAATGCTAGTGTGGTTAACAAGGTCCACAATATCACCTTGATGATACACATATTTTGATATTAGCTAAGTCCTTTCCTCTATCTGCTGTCGTGCTCCTGACACAGTGCAGGAGAACAGGATGGGAGGGCTAAGAAAAGGGGCCAGACACAAGAGGCAGTAACTGCTGCAAACTTGTTTCTCCAGCTTTCCTAGACTTCCTAAAATAAATGAAATGCAGTGCTGGGTCCCGGTCAGGGGGGTGAAGAGACAGATGTCAATCACCTCTAATAATGAATGTAACCACAACCGTCACCTCACTTGGCCTCTGTCATGCAGGTGGCCACTCATCCACCGGGGACAGGACTTGCCATGGCTCGTGATAAGATGACACAAGTTCTCGCTTCCCCTGCACAAAGGGAGCAACAGGGACACAGCTACTGAGATCAGCTTGTACCCAAACGAGAATCTACTACTGACTGCTGTGCTTAAAACTCAGCAAATGCTCAAACATTTTGCGGAATAGGGAGAGGGTTCCCCGTTGATTGAATTTAAGCACGTATTTACGTGCTATGCTGAGTAAGGGCAACTGAGAGTTTTAAATAAAGACTGTATCTATGAAAAAGATTCAAAAAGAAGAACAGCCACAGAGCAACATTTTCTGCAAGCTAACTCCAGTAAATAATCCCCATTTATTATTTACTTAGAGACAACATTCAGGGAGAGCAAGAAAGTAAATCACAGTTCAATAAATACAACCTGTATTTTGCTTATTTGGTGAATCAGAATTCATAGAATCATAGAATCATAGAATGGTAGGGGTTGGAAGGGACCTCTAGAGATCATCTAGTCCAAGCCCCCTGCTAAAGCAGGTTAGCCTAGAGCAGGTTGCACAGGAATGCATCCAGGCGGGTTTTGAATATCTCCAGAGAAGGAGACTCCACAACCTCTCTGGGCAGCCTGTTCCAGTGCTCTGTCACCCTCACAGTAAAGAAGTTCCTCCTCATGTTCAGGTGGAACTTCCTGTGTTCCAGTTTGTGCCCATTGCCCCTTGTCCTGTCGCTGGGCACCACTGAGAAGAGTCTGACCCCATCCTCTTGACATCCACCCTTTAGATATTTGTGATATTTATTTATTTGTGATATTTATTTGTGAATTAGATATTTAGATATTTGTGTTTAGATATTTGTGAATTGTTCATCAGTTGTCCAATAAAGGATTTACCAGGAAGTTTAATCTCTTCTAATTTGTAAAAATTAAAGGAAACATCTTTATTTGCCCTTCTTATTGTTAAAAAAAAAAAAGTCATGATAAAAAAAAGCAAGTAACATTAAGGTGGATAGTATTTTTTAACAAGTCAACCACACCGAAAATCCTCACTGTTTTACATCATTATTTTCCCCCTCAAAACCTTGGGCTAAGAATCTTTTAACCAAGATACAAGACCAGGACTTGTACAACAGGGACTTGTATCTTGGGTGCAAGAATTTAGCAAGCACTTAAGGATGTAAGGGTCATAAGAAATTGTATAAATTCAGACAACTTCTCAAGAGTTAAAACTACTCCTTCCTAAAAAGATACAGTGGCATCCCCTTGTGCTCAGTAATTCGAGCCATAATCTATCAGTTCAGGTAAGTGCCACATTGAAAACGACCTTGGCTTTTTTTTCTCTGACAGCTATGATTTACAGAAGCTAACAGACTAATTGCCCTAAACCTATTAGCAGTGAGGACTCAGATTCACCCTAAGCCTCTTGCCTTGCATTCAGTTGATAGCATTCACATTAACCACACATTAAATGTAATTCTAGTTGCACAGGAGTCTAATCATCTCAATTTTCCCTAGGTGAGTGCCAAACCATCAAGTCTATAACTCAGAACTCCTAAATTCTGCCCCATCACTTTTTTTTCCCTGGATCTTTATACACAGCGAAGGCACAGCCCATGGTTTCACCTTCCCCAACTTTACTTCGTTCATCCTCATTCTCAACGCTGCTGATTGATGATGATTAAAACCACTCCAAAAATCATAAAACACTTTGCTGACCCAAGCAGAAACTCCTGTTCAAATTCACAGTGACGAGATGTCACATACTTGCAGGAAAGAGCGGGAATTTCAAGAGTTAGCAGAGAAATCACGGCAAAACTCCGCTGGGTAAACAGGGAAGGAAAGATATCTCTGCAGGGACTAACATCGGCCTTCTCCAGAGCACAGCAGAGCACCCTTGAAGGCGAGTAACATTGCCTTTGGCTCACAGGAGCATGGGCCAGCTTTTGTGGACTGTAGGTTTGAAAGGGGGCGAGTGTCACCAGAGTAAGCTATAGATACAGATCTCTCTGGATGGTAACCAGCTTTACCCTACTTGCCAGCAGCATGGGATGCAGCAAAGCCCACATCTCGTGTGCCTTTGGGACTACACTGGAAAATAGGGGAGCACGGATTCACCCTAAGGCGGTCCCATTGCCTTGGGAATTTCCCAGGTGGCCACAACACCGGGCTGTAGATTTCCCATGGCTAAGGCAAAAAAAAAAAAAAAAAGACAGGTCATACTGTGAGAGGAAACGGGGCTCAGAGCAAGAGAACCTCAGACCTCAGTGTGACACGGAAGGCAAATGTAAGGATAAGAAATCAGATCTTCCACCTTAAAATCAAAGGAAAGACTGAATATTTCTGCCAGACACAGGCTGGTAATCAGTCAGCCACGTCCTTGGCAAGGAACTGAGCCTTGAAGTTCATCAGCAGGTTAGAACATTGTGCCCCAAAGATCTGGGCACGGACTCCATATAGCTAGAGAGGAACTTTTTTGAAAGAATAAAAACCCTAAACCATAATAATAAATAAATAAAAGATCTTCACCTCCACATCCCCACACACATCTCTTGGGGAGAGGGATGTCATGTTTTCTCAAGGCTTACAAGAAGATGTTACGAATTTGAATCCGAAATACATGGAGAGGAAGGAAGCTATATTGCCCTGCTGTGAACCGAGTGTGAACTTCTTACATTTGGGAAGGCCACGTTATGAGTTAATTCAGAGCAACCTTCTGAGAATTTAGCATGAACCTATGTGGTTGATCTTAAAAAACTCATTTGCTGTTCTAAAATAAAGAGGAATCGGGGAAATATGAGTCCTTCCTCTACCATGTGGGCAGAGCTGTCAGTCCTGGTACGCACAGCAGGCAAAGCATGAGCGAGCTACCTGTCTGGCCCAGGTAAGAGCTCAAGCCTGCCCTTTACTCCAGCATGCTGTGAGCAGCTGTGCAAGAGCACTCAGCATACAAAGCTGGCTCCCACAGAAAGCAACTTTGATTTAATACAGTCCTGGAGCCTCAGAATACCCCTCCTCGTGTTTTGCCCACAGTGGTGTTTGGACATAAGGCAGTATCTTAGGAGCTCAGAGTAGGATCTTAAAAAGAACTGTCCTAAGAGAAAAGCTTTGCTCTTGTTTATTGCTTATCTCTTTTCTTAGCTGTGCTAGTGCCAAGAAAGAAATTAAACTGCTCCTTGCAAGATCTAACGTGAAACCACGGCCACTTCAGCGTCAACATTGTTATTTAAGCTTTTTTCTAGTGCCAGAAACCTTTATGTGGCCTTCATCTCTGAACTAACCAAAGAGGGTTACAGACTTGCTCTTCCCTCCCTTGGGAAAGTTCTTGTCACCATCCAAAATTAAGCAAGGACCCAGGTAATTGTGATCATCTGGAAGTGTGAGGGTCTAATCACACACAGATGTGCAGGAGCAAGACCAAAGGACTGGCCTTTAGAGGTGTGCGTCTGCTACCAGGCAGAGCACTAAATAAAGCTGTGCCTGCAGCTGATAACCGGCTGAGGCAAACGCCTGCCCCCAAAATCTTGTGAATATTTCTTTTAAGGATTTTTAAAGGGCTGCTACATATGTTCTCAAAAACTGAGGTAGCAATACAAAATAGAGACAAGTTCAACAGAAAAACCCTGCGGTTGTCCAGAACGGGTTTTCAAAATCAGGAAAGCCACTACTGCTCCATGCACAGGGCAACGTGAACATGGCAGCACTTCGCTGTTATTCCCCACTCCAACACCCAGAGGAATGCCGGCAGAGGGTACCCAGCACGGAGTGATACCTGTGAAGAGTTGTTAGCTGCTCTGAGGGGGCTCTTGCATTTTGAAGTCAGAGATGTTTTTCTCCTGACTCTGCTCTGAATTAGAGACAGAAAAGGCCAGGTAAAATATTCCCTCTGTTTGGATAATTATCTTCTGTGCTACCTTGTTAAGAATGAATGTGTCTGAACTAATTTCTTTTATTTCTCTGTCAAAACCATAATTACTTCCCTGGCTGATTCATTCTTCCTTGGGCTAGAGCTCAGAAAACGACCCGAACTTTGGTCTGTTTGTCGGGAATCATCTCCACTAAACTCTCCTGCCCTCAACCCTCAGCTCCAGAGTCAGCGTTCCTAATGCCTCAATCTCCACCACTACATCTGTGCTGACTCGGTGATGGATACAAAGCTTCTCTTCTTGGTCATGGTTTACGTACTCCGGGATTTCACTAGAGGCCTCTAATATTTTGCTATATATGCTACTGCTGCTGCATTTCAGCCTAGTATTCCTCAGCAACATTTCCCTCTTCTGAGTTGTGTAGATAATGGGCAAGATGCACTTCCTTGCTCTGCCAGGCGGACTCATCTCCTGGATGTAGCATCTGAAAAGTCCTTCCCACGTTGTAAAACTCAAACAGTGGGCAGGGCTGCCTAAAAAGCGGGGGAATTGGGGCAGCGTGGAAAGAGGCTGAATCTTCACAGGTAAAGGAAGGATGCTGTTGGCTCTGGTCACAGGGAACAGGGCTGACTCAAGGCTTGTTGAGGAGAGCCTTGGGAAGGCTAGGACAGATTTGTGCTCTGTGCTACCTGGACCTGTGACATTTCTCATTTCCCACTAAGGACAAGCTCACAGCCCAGCTCAGAGAACAAGTACAGACTCCTGCAGAACGTTGTACTTCGTGCCTCGCAGTGTGCTGAAAAACAGGATCCGTCAGGTAGTTACCAGCCAAACAGACCAAATAATACTCACTATTCCCAAATGCCAAACAAATTAGCTGCACAGACACTCCCATCCTCCTTCACTCCCTCTAACAAAACCCACTTTAAAAGTCATCTCCACACAGAAACATAGGTCCATTTGCTAACAAGTTGGGGTTTTTTTTCTTTTCCTGTGAGTTGCTGAATGTTGCTCATTTTCCCAACAGACAGAAAAGACATTAAATACTTCTCTACTGACTTCTGTAGCACTAGTTTTTCAGCCTTTTTAGATTTACTGACCCCTACAAATTTTCTGTTGGAGCTGCTGACCTTGCCAGAGAGCCCTTGCCCCCAACGACATGAAGGTGCAGCCGAACTCCCTTTCAGAGTCCTGAGGAGCAATCTGCCACACTCCACAGTTACCAGCCACTGCCCTGTGAAGTTACCTGACAGCAGCACACGTAGTGCTGCGTTTGCTGAGATTACAGAGTGCACGTAGCAGCTTACTGGGGGTAACTGGGGAAGGCAAAGAGCAATCTCCCTTTCAGAAGACTGCTTCAAATGGGAGAGTGGTAAAAGGTCATTTCAATGAAAGGAAATTTCATTTCCTCAGCACAGGCAAATGTTTCACTCATGTCTGGCACAGATACATGAGGGGACAGGGAATGAGCCTTCTGGGCAGTGAAAGACCCAGCTGGGAGAATACAAGTGACAGGCTGTGGCCTTGCTAAAGATGTGACAGGAGGGCTCGTAGCGTGGCCGCCCCAGCACTATGCCTGCTGTACCGTAACAGCAGCATTACTGTTCCCACGGTGTGGGGCTGCCACAATGGAGGGCCTTGCCTATGCTCCACCAAAATAGTCTGAAGTTCAGTTTCAGCAGTGCAAGGGGTAGTGTTAATGGAGGCCAGGGCTCCCCAGAGAGGCTGCGAGGAGGGGATTTCTCTTCAGCTGCTAGAGAAAGATGACAGCAAGGTGTAGTTTCATAGGAGAAAGAGAGAAGTAAAATCTGCCCCAATTGCAACGGAAATGGAAACACATGGCTGGCAGTGCGCTCGCTCTGTGCTGGGCCTGCAAGGGAAGATACAGCCTGGGGAACCCAGATGCCGCTGCCTGGCAGGACTAGCCATGGAATGGCAGCAGCGTGCTTGCCTCCCACGGGAATGGCACCCTGGTCTCTGCTGCCCACAAGCTCGGAATAGCCTGGGGTGGCGGATGGTCCTTCATCCAGCCACCATCTCCTGCTTCTCATCTTCACAACTAGCACTGCCCAACCCAAGGACCTTGCGCTACTTGTGCTGTCATCATGCTTGGCAGGCACTCGAGCTAAACTGGTTTTTCTTAGGGAGTTAAAGAAACCTCAGCCCCACTGTGGACAATCACTGCTAAAGTAGGCCTGTCCCACCAGGAGAAGGGATCTACAGGACCCATGAGGTCCCAACCAGCCTCGCTCCGTGATACTGCCTGGCCCACTTTTTTGGTTGGTTTTAGATGCAAAGGAGAGGACAATGTGACAGGCAGTTTGTGGGAGCTACTGACTGCTGGCACCCTGCACTTTGCTTTTGTCATGTTGAGTCATCTGCAAGCTGCTCAGAGCCTATGTGATGGTGCTTTTTGCTTGCTCAAATGGAAATGAAGTAAAAGCCAGGGTGACATGCACTACTGTGCAGAGAAACAGATGCAGAGCCACAGAGTAGCACTTCCATCTAATTTGAGGCCATGAGCTTCACCAGTGCCTGGGGAAAGGGTATTTCACAGAAAGGAATTTCACTTTGGACTAAATCAAGACAAGGCTTATGTAACCTCAAACCCAAAAGCAATCAAAGGAGCGTGAATGGTCCCACAGAAAGCTGCCGGCCTGCTTCTGTCTGTGTTTTTCCTTCTTCAGTTCCTGGCCACCCTGAAGCACTTTTGGGGGGGGGTTGTTTACTATGAGAGTTCACCAACTCTGACGGTCACCTGCCTTTTGTGCGAGCCAGCTCTGGTTCAGAGGCTTTGATCATGTGCACTGAAACCTGAGCATCTGGCAGGTTGTAAGCAGGGCTTATCTGCTGGGCTGCCAGCTTTGCCAACGGCTGGTGAGCTGCAATGAAGCTGCACCCAGCTGCAGCGGGTAACGACAGACACCTGATGGTTTGCATACATCCATCCAGACATGCCCAGCCTCTCCCCCTTGGTCCCTTTCTTTGTCTACCCCGTCTAAAGGGAAGGTAGCTTTTTGCACCGTTGTTCTAATGCATCCCTCAACTTATGAAATATTGGCTCGGGTAACTGAGAGAAACGCCAGAAGCACAGGAACACTATAAGTCACTCCAGAGCATGATGTGACCCATTTTAGCTCAATCAAAAATATCTTAACTCCCTGACAGCCCCGTATTCTTCTCATTTTCAATATGTGAAATTTCTGGAAAAGTCTAGTTTTTCAGTGATCACAAATTATTTTCTTAATAAAATGAAAATATGTTTACTCCCAAACAGCAAAATACATTGTTTGTACTTTGAGACCACAGCTGAGCAGAAAGGAAGAGAAGCTTTATGAGGACAGTTGAGGTCACAAAGCTTTTGGTTGCAAACAGACTTTGAAAGGTAAGATCTCAAAAGCATGATCACACTTCCAGTGGATTCAACTCCGCATAAAAACCTGAGTAGTGAGACTTGCTGTGATCACAGGTGACAGATGAGCCATGCTAGTAGTTCAGTTCCCATGTGCAGACAGATAGATGCAGTCGACAGTTGACACTGGGTCCCTCTCAAATGAACGTATGCTTAGATGTCTTCGTCTTGAAAAAGAAAATAATAATAATAATCTCCCAAACACACTCATTTAAAACAGGAATGATTCAATTTGCTTTTGTTTTACACCTGATGTGCTCCAGACATGCTAACTTGGTCTCTAAAGACTTCCCTTTCTACTATGGTCTTCTCGTCTAACTACCCATCAAAGCACACTGGGTAAAATTTCCACATCACTAGGCACCAACATGACCATGTAATTTCAATTTCTCACACCTCTTCTTTTCCCCTGCCCTATACCTCTGCGAAGTCTCATCTTTACAGCTTATTGCCATTGGCTACTAATGTGGAATAAAGCACTCCCAATTTGAAACTGAACGAAAAGAACAACTCAGTAACACAAAAGAGAAAATTAAGCATGGAAACCACTCTCCCAGCGCTGGCCAGGTTCTTTAGGTTCAACACCTGAATTTGCTCTACAGAAGCACACAGACTCCACTGCTGCTGCTGTTCTTCGTTTCCTCTGGAGTTTGTTTCAATGAACAATCTCATCCCAAAGAGAGGAAAAGCGTCAGGGCAGGTGCCAACCTGAGAGCCCCCAGCACCCTTCTGAACCACACAAAGGCACCATTCTGCCGCAAGATAGACACCCAGGCACACCTCCATACCTACCCAGCAGCCCAAGACCTGTTTTACAACAAGCAATGATTAGGAGACAGGAATAGTCCCCTCAATTTTTTTCTGTTACATGCACACAAAATGCATCCCTTTCCCCTATTCCTGCTGGAACTCCAGCAAGCCGCTGTCATCCCAGATTATCACTTTAAAAAGCAATTTGTCAGTACAAGTAATGCTTAAATTCTAAAAGGTAGTTACTTGTGCTGGGATTTGGAATCTCAGTCTTGACCCAGGCAGACCAAATCAGGCAGCTGCCTTCTTGAATTGAGGGCTGCTAGCCAAAACTCGATTTTGTGCCGATTGCTATTATTTAAAATTTTAAAGTGTTAAAAATGGCATCTCAGGATGTCAGTCTAAAGACACAGCCTGTACCCAAGTGCACTTATGAGAGCACCAAAGCACCTAACATCCGATTCATCCCTACAGCCATTTGGCTATGGGACAGAGAAGGAAGGTAAAGGCAAGCAGGCTTTCTTGTGGGACACTGTCTCTACTTTACCCAATGTTTCTACTCCTCCTCATTTTTCACCACAAACCTTCCTCCTTCAAACTGTTGATGAAGTTTTGGAAGGGTTCCCCACAGGGTCTCAGCAGGCAGGCATGGATTTGCTTACAAGCCACAGCCTGAGGAAACGATTATCGGAGAGATATTCAGGGAGGCAGCCCAAACCTGTAAAAGAACCAGCCTCCAAGGACAGGACATATCCAGACTTGGAAGCACATGGTAAACGCTCTTAACCATAAATGAAGATGTGATGAAGAGACTTTGGATCAATGATTCTTATTTAACAATTCTATCAAGCAACAAGAAAGGAGGCCAAGGTACTGCAGAAAACAGCGACTTCAAGAGCTGTGGAAACAGCTCTTTAAGTCCCTGGAAACCAGAGAATATGAAGCAAACCACTGAAGCGCCAATATTATCACCACTCCTGGTTCACCTTGTCATATCCTTGATGCCCAAGAAATAATCTAGCACAGACTTGCATGGCCAACTGTCTCAGCAGTCCCATAGGGCTGCTCGTTACCCCTCGTCCATGCAGGAGAGCAAGAAGAGGAAAGGTCTAGGTTCTGCTTCAAAGCGAGAAGCAATTGTCTAGCTCCATTGGTCCACGGACTGCTCCTACAGCTGCTTTAAAAGACAATGAGGAAAAGTAAGTTCTGGCAGCACTGTGGGAGGTTTTGCAACTATTATCTCTCCAAAGGAGCACCCACCCACTCTGAAATGTAGTCTCTCCTTAGAGCAAGAGGTTCAACTTCAGAGGACCTGGCCTTGTACTTCTGTCTTAATCTTATAGAACAACGCACCGTTCCTTAATTCTGGTCCCAAGTAAACTCAGCTTTTATCCCACAGCAGTATACAGTTAATAGATTTAGCTAGTAAGTCCCTCAATTCTTTTAATGATGCCTTGCATAAAATTATCTTTTTATTTAAAAAAGAGAAAAAATTACATGAGAAAAGTCTCACTCTGGCTAATATTCATAAAGTAAATACTACATGCTTCAGAAGATTTGAAGATTATCTTCAAAGATTTGCAAGGCTTTCTACTCGATCTTGGCCCCAAGTCTACTACAGTAAATTTTGTATAGACCTTTTAAACACGCACACACACCTGCAACACAACCCCCCCCCATGTATATGGGAGCTTGAAGAACATACTCGACAACTTGCTTTTGACTATAGCCTTCCCTCAAAAAAGCTGTACAAAGAGGACTAGGCACAGCTAATTTCCGTCACTAATGAGAACCCTTTTGATATTGCAGGATGGCCCAAATATGCACTGGGCATCCGTCATTAACTACATATCTTCCGAGCCATTAATAAAGGTGACACAATGTGTAAATGATTCAGAAAGTGCTTTCCCAAGAATGTGTGTTTCCATTAAAATCTCAGTAACTACCAAGCACTTTCCCCTTTGCAGTTCAAGGTGAGGACGCCACGTATGAGCAGTCTGAAACACTGACCAAGTTAAGTACACATCCACACATTTGCCACGTTAAGGTGCTAGATAGTATAGTGCTTTATGACTTTGAAGAAACACGTAGCGATTTATTTATTCACCTTGTATTTTGCAAGAAAACACACATTTGAGCTTTATTTACGTGAATACTGGGGTCTTCTGCGCATTCACAATGTCAGCAGTGCTAGGACACTCACTGATGTTGCATGTTGCCTTGCTTATTTCCTTAAACAACTGCAGATAGAGCAACTCTATTGCTGCTGCGCTTTCTAAGACACTGACCTGATTTCTCCACGCATCGTGGTGTGAAGTGGGAATAATAGCAACAGTCTGTGAAATTACACAGTGAGTAGAGAACAAGAATTGAGCGTACTGATGCTCAGGTTGATTCAAAAATGAGGTCTTTGAAATCTGCAGGAGTCTACCAGATAGTATGCTGCCTCTCTAAGCCAGTATGATTCAAGTTAAAAACTGAACCTCTCTTCTGCTATTTAATCTGTGGTGTTTTACTAACAACCAGGAGTTCATTTGTCTAATGCTGGTTTGCTCCTCTGTTAGCTGCACTGGGCTTTCTGCAGGCATCAAATTTTTCAGGCCAGAATGGGTCATCAACACCATCTCTCCCTATCCCCGCTCATAATGGTGTTCTCACTGATCCTTACAGTCTGCCCATTAACTCATGCTTTGGTGAGGGTGCGTTTGGAAAGATGCTGAGTATCTGTGTGTCCAGGAATGGGAAATGCTCTGTAATCTCTGATCCACTGCTCAGAAAACGTGTGGTGTAAAACTGAAGACACAAAGGGAGCAGCATGTGCCCTCCGCAGCTATCCCTCCTTCTCCTCCTCCTCTGTGGACTGGTTTGATAGCCTTGTACATCCCTTGGCACCACTACAGAGATCAGCACCTGTTTGCATCCCTATGACTCCTCATTTTTAGGCAGCTTGCAAATAAGGCACCTGTACCATCCTCTCCAGAGCTTGTAGATTTTTTAAGGGCTGGCTATGTATACACCTAATTTTTTAAAAGAGGAAAGACAATGCCAGATTAACAAGGTAACCAAATACAAACGCTCTAGCTTCTTGTAGTTGCTCCTGGAGAAACTACTTCTGTGACAAAATTATATTTTCAAAGTAGTGATTAGGAAGGTATAAGATATCTGCATTCCCTGTATTCAATAGTAAATACAGTTTGGAAGAGAGGTACAGCTACATACTTGGACATCTAATATCACAAAGACCCTGTTCAGTCCACAGCAGAGATTTGTAAATCTGGCAGATCTCAGCACAGCTGGCAGGCTCTGCTCAAGAGAGAACTGCGGTAGCAGGAAGGATTCTGTCAGGATCAATTTACGTTGGCAAAATGTGTTTAAGAAGCCTTGCAGAAAATATTGTCCTGTTATAGACATCTTTGGCTATGCCAGAAAGTCTCTTGCATGTAATTCCCCTTAAGGCAAGAGCGGTTTACGGCTTCTTTGTCCTCAGTAAGATAAAAATCGTACCCAACATCCTTCTCTTCTCTTCTTTAGCACCCCCTCCTTCTGTACACTACCCCTAACCCACCTTAAAAAAACTTTTGACAGAGCCATCTATCACTTTGAATATAAGAGCAGATATTTCATGAAACTTAATAAAAGTAATACCCGTATTCTTCAACCAAACATAAAACACGATAGATATGGATTGGTTGCCACTTTTTATGAATCTGCTTAGAGCACTAGTGGATATAAATTATGGTAAAGGGCAAACTGCAAGTTCTACATGACTTGACTTGTAGTAATGAGAAACAAATCCTGCACATAGTGTGTCACCAGAAGACATACTATTTTTCATAGTTATTGTTAGCATCCATTAACTTCTTGTTGGGGGGGATTTTCAATGTATTTAGCTATTCCTGTTTGTCAGAGCCCTTGTTAACAATTCAAGCAGTTGCGGTTGTTCAGTCAAAACTGAAGGCCTGTGACCAGTTCTAACGATCCTTTGTTTTTTGAAACCTAATTTGCTTTTAAGAATAGGGGAAAAGAAAAAGATCTTATTACTTGTGCAGTATGTCTGATTTCTGTCATTCTAGCATTTCCCAGAGGTAGGTCTTTAAGTCCAAGTCAGCTAGCTTTATCTTTCTTGATACATTTATGCCTTCTGTTATGTACGGCAGCAACGCTTCTATCATAATGAGTCAGAATGCCAGGCGCTGATTCTGTAACCAGGTGCTGGTGTGGGATGTGCTGAAGCCTAATACGGCCTCATCTAGGACTTAAAAAAATAAAAAGGCAAGCAGAAAAAAATATTCTCATTTAAAGAGAACATGGCCTATGTGCAAATCGCCACTGCTTTGAGAGTTCCTCCTCTTTACATGAGATCGAGAAAAACGAGCTGTTTCAATATGTTTTGACCCACTTTAGTCTTCATGAGCACATGGGTCCCATTTCACCACTTCAGGAAGCTAACAGAGAGTCAATGCGTTGCTACCACGGTCTTCATAGGTGGTGCAAAATTTTCACATAGGCTTTTCTCAGCAAGGACCTTCCGTCTGGGTGCAGGTGGGGGCATTTTCCACAGGGAGCATTTCAACCTCCATACTATGGGATTCTTTTTGGACTCAAATCTTCACGGTTCTCACCACAAGAGGACAAGCGCTAGTGGTATACTGAGGTAAGCTAAACACGATTAAATGTATTGGCTTCAGCAAGGTCATTCAAATGACAGAAAGGATTAAAAGGGATAGCAGCAGTCAGTCAATCAGGCAGTGGTAGTGAAGCGCAGGCTGCTGCTAAGGTTACTTTGTGACCGCAGGGAGCAGGAGGCTACTCAGCATACAACTGCCTATCGCTTATCTTAATTATATCAGCCAAAACACTCGCTGGCTTTTGATATTTAATGCAAGAAAGACACAAGGCAGAAGAACTTCAAAGCAGACCGAAAAAAACCAAGTGGAGACCAAGAGCCAAGCTCCTCCCCTCAGCGCACTCCAAAGCTTCCCTCTCAAACTTCCTGCTACAAGAACAGTGTCTGACTGAGTTTATACTACTGTTTCTGATTAATAAGAGCACACAGAGCAGGCCGGAGTAATTTTTCCATTTGCAAATCTTATTGAACTCCTCCCATTAGTTGAAAAACAAACCATTGTGTTCAAGGCAGAGAACAAGGGGAAGAGGCAGGCTGGGACAGCACTGCGCCTAGATCCCTCCTTAGCACTCTTGGGTACCTCAGACATGCACCCTCCTCTCCTTCACCCACCTTACCAACCCCGCCAGAGCTGGGAACAAGCTCGAGCTGAAGGGCAGAAACAACTTTGCTTTAAATCATATTCTCTGCTGAGCGGCTGATGACACTGAAGCTTCAGAAGATGCTGAAGTGCCAATGCCAACTCTTTGCAATTGTATTCTGGGACCACGCCGTATAAGGTTTTGCAGACTGGTGCTCTAATGCTTTGCCTCCTTGCAGCATGGATCTAGCGGAAAATGCTAGGTTTTACACTGATGGTTACAGAGAAAACTGAAATTCAGTGATCTCATTCATGTACGATGAAGTGCCCAACAATGCCTGAAGACCATTCTGGCATTTACATATATTTTAAAACTATCTCATGTACTCCTGGAGCCTGTCTTCTGTTTTCCTTTAACTCTTTGAGTTGGCAATAGTAGAAAAGAATAATACATGTTTTGGCTCTCTTCAAGGAAGTACAAGTGGCAGAGAATCAGATCAGGTGCTCTCAGCTTGGGGTTTGGGAATGGGTCTAAGGATGGAAGCGTGGCTGATCCCTCTCTCTCCATTGCCAGACTGGATGGCTGAGGATGAGGAAGGTCCAGGGAGATTCATGCAAAGACGGTGTTCGCTGGGAAAATTACCACAAGCAACCCACACTCAAGTGTAACGCAATTTACTATCTAATCCAAACCAGAACCTGTGTTTTTTTGGAACATAGTTCACTAGAATTCCCACCAAGCTGTCTTCCTAAAAGATTATAGCTCTTAAATACAGGCACCACATTTCTTACAGGCCCAGGAAAAACAACAACTCTACAGCAACTGGATGGATACAAGCGAGGGTCAGAGAAGGAAAAACCGGCCCTTCTTGCTGTGCTTTCAGAACAGCTCCTGCAGTGCATACAGCTTCTGTGAGACATACAGCTTCTTCCAAGAGGTATCACTAAAGCACTATTTGGGAATGTATCGATCAGTGGACGTTTACAATGTTGTCAGTTCCAGACAAGATGACCTAAGATCAATTATTATATTGGGTACTGCTTACAAATGTCAGAGGCATTACTCAGGAAATTGATCTTGACTTTATGCAATTTAAAGATCAATAGAAACCAGCAAACAATTAGCAGGCTATTAGTAAGGGTGCACTGACACTGTTATTGACAGTTCCCTTGGAACTTATGCACTCACAGATACACACACTGTGTTTACATACCTACCATCTATGGGCAATCTGTATCCTCAACAGATGCACAGAACTCGCACTGACTCGCACAGTTGCTCCAGAGTCTCACATCCCTTCTGTGACTTGGACCCATCGTTACTATTATTATCTCAGGACCATCATAAGCTTGTACATGTTCTCCTCGGGATACACAGGGATGCACCAAGCATCACTCAGCAGCTGCCCTTCTTAACAAGTGCTTCAGGAGTCCATTTTTTTTTTTTATCAAGAAAATTGATAAAGTCTATCACTAGAGGACAAAAGAAAAAGAACTCTGAATTGCTGTTTTTCCAAAACACAAAATAATAACAAATATGTTTGTGTTAGTGTCCTGAACTAATCCTTCTGAAGTACAAGTTAGTCTGTGAAAGCACAGCATTTCTCATTCAATTGTGTTTGTGTCTTCAGAACAGATCTTTGTGATCAGAACCCTACCACCACTCATACGAAAGAAAATGGAGGGGTTTTGTCACACAACTTACAAGTGTCATTTTAAACCCCTGTTGCCTCCCTGTCAGGAAGGGATAGAGTAAGCACAAAGTTGTCCATGAGATTACCTGTATTTTCTTCCAATCTGGCTACTTGTTAGATTGTAACTGCTTTCCTATTTCTAAACTGTCAGTACTTTGAAAAGTCTGCATTTCATCAGGGTCTTACTCTAGGAATAGAATCCTCAAAAGGATTTAAAAATGTAGAAAAACGTAGCTTGATTTCCTTTTCTTATCTTAGAAAAAGAGACTCATTAGCTAGCTTGGCTGCCAGTGTTTTGAATGCAGATGATGGCCATCCAGTTGCAGGTGAACAGAAACCTGATACACAAACATTTCAACTATGTTTAGAACCCCTTGCTTCCATTTTGGTTGTTAAAACTCCGCAAGTTCCAAGAGTGGGGAACAAGATGAAAGGTCTCCTATGATTATTTATAGTTGCGTAAGTCACACCTGCTCAGTCCCTTCATTCCCTCCCCATCTTCTTTCATGCAAGCGCTTCAGTTTTAGCCTGAATAGCCTGGAGGAGGTCTGCAGAATAACGAATGCCCATGGATACTGAAGATCATCAGAAATTCTGCCTGGGGTTTAACTGCAAGTGCTTTGCATTGCTAGCTCGAGAGTGGCTCGAAGTGACAGAGATAAGAAGGGATTTAGAAAATCTTCTCTATTGCTTTTCAGATCCAAAGCAGAATCACAGACAAGAACCTCCTCCATTAGGCCTATTCTCACTTTTAGGGTGATGCTTTAGAGGTATCAAAGAAAGTAAACAGAAATACAGGTGAGAAGTTCTACTTGGAGTCAAAAGAGGTAAGGGGAGCAGCAGGGGTGCTTTTTGGACAGGGTCTCTGAAAAAACAAATGTCAAATCAAGTGACTGAAGTGACAAAAATACCACCGGTGCCTTACAGGCCATAGAGTCTTTCTGTTTCCTTGTTGATTTGTAAGAAAAGCATTAACGTTGAAGGATAGAATATGACCCTCTAATGTACAGGACCCGTATATACAAAGTCATTTTGGGGAAAAACTCCATACTTCTCAGGGTAGAACAGAGAGCCGAAGATTCAAAACTCAACAAGGATTTTGACTTTCTCACCTCCAACTTATTTTTGCAAAGCTACAGCCACTTATTCTCTTTCCTTGTCATTGACATTGCAACTGTCAAATGAATAAATAGTGATGTTTCAAAGGAACATCACACATTGGGAAGAGGGCATCAAGGAAATCAGAACACTGAGCAGGAGCCTGACTGTCACAGGAGGCACGTCGAGAAATGACTTTGTAACTCTGCCTGTGAATGCAGCTGTGTGGTCAGTAAATACTGGCACAGCTTTTTCATTTCATTCCTACCGGCAGAGCTGCCAAAGGAAGAGCTGCTAATTTAACAGATTCCTGCCAAGTACAGTAAGGGGAACAGCCCCGTTTGTGGCGTCTGAGGATTTCGTTAGATGGCACCATCTTTTAAAGCCCCCAAAGACCCGTCTAATAACTGAGCCTACACACTCAGATGTTGGTATTGGCAAGCTCTTTAATTTAAGTGTAGTTGCCCCTTTGTTGAGCTACAGTAAAGAAGCTGTGCTTTTGCATTTTTGATGTGTGCGTAAAAGCAACGTGATACGACATCAAAACAGCTCCCACAGCATTGCCCGCAATCCCTCTTGAAAGCGGAGCAGAAGGCGTTATCAGCACCTGGGAATAAATAAGAAAGAATCCTGCTGATGTGATCTACCCTGTGCCGAACAAGTTAACTTTCCTAGAGATTAAGCACTCAATGATGTGACTCAGTGATTACATTTCAGCAAGTTGTGTGCAATTTCTTTGTATGCCAAACGTGGACTGGCTGATTGCAGCAAATTTAACTAAACTACTTGGCAGCATCCAGTGCTGAACAACACTTCTCTCTACGCCGGTGCAAAGGCACAGTCCTGCTCCCATTGTACCCGACAGGAATTCACAGTCAATGCTATTTTACCTACTTAACCAAATCCTTAGCCAAATCCTTGACTTACCACGATTTTGGTAAATCGTGGTAAATTTGGTGACGATTCTGTGAAAATATCCTTAATTACGCAGCTAGTTCTGTTACAGTCACTGAGTCTTCAGACGTTGGTCTTGCCACCAGCCGAGAAAGGGATGCAGGCAGAGCCCCTGGGAAGGCCAGGCAGAAGCCTTAGAGGAAGAATTCAAGTACCAGTATGTACAGTTTGTCAACAAGAGGACTGACAAGTGCCTACACTACAGTGTACAAGGATTTGACTGGGAAGAAAGGCAGGGCAGCGGGAGATTTCTTAGCACAGCAGAAAAGGCATATCAAGAACTGAAAGGGGAAGTCAGAAGAGCTTTAACTGCAAATAAACACCAATTTGAAACAGAGAATCTAAACAGCAACCAGAAGAGGTGACTCCGGGAAACAGTGAATTCTCCAGCTCTCAACACCTTGAGATCAAGGCAAGCTGTCTTCCTGAACTATATGATTTTTTAAAGTACACTGTGCTGGGCTCAACACAGGGAATGCCTGAAAATTTAATCGCCCATAATGCACACGAGATGAAATCAAGTAAACTAACAATCCTGTCTCTTGAAGCTCTGTGGGTCTATGGAGTAATGTTGATTGGATTACTTGCATTAAAGATACCAAAATAAATGAAAATTTGCATGACTGGATCAACTTCTAGTGAAAACTGCTCCCAACTGATATAATCTATGGGATACACTCCATCTCAACAATGCAAGATGACCTACATCTTAATTTACGGGGCAACAGTAAAACCCAAGGGACCTATGAAGGCTTCTAGAAAAAGGTTTGTGGGCTTTCCCCCCCTCCCAAATAATTTCTTAGTCGTTCAGCTTTTTTTTGTTGTTTTCTGCAGACTTGACTACTGAAGTGCTGTTGCCCAAATCTAATCTCAGCACATTTTTCATCTTTAGAATTTCACACATCTAAGTAAATCTTCATTCTCATGACTCTGCACACATTGTTCGATTCTTCTCCTGTTTTACAGATAGGAAGAAACCCTATTACCACTTAAACGTAGAGGTCACTAATAGGATTTAGGGAAAGGTCATTTCAGCAATTTATCTGCACAAGAAAAGTTATTCAAAATATAAAACATGAAATTCCTTAAATTAGTTTAAGAGGAGAAACAAACAAATACAAAAGCAGTCCCCAGGCTTGAATTAAAACCTGCTTATCTGTAAATTGGCTCTTTTTCAGAGTTCTCTTGGCAGTTCTGGCCTGAGGCAAGGTCTAGAATGATATCGTTGCTTTCTTAGTAGAGCAATAAGATTAATGGGAGAGATTGTCATTCGCTGTATACAGACAATTCTCCGCGACTTACGCTATCCGGGGTGTAGCCCAATATAATTTCACAAATCTGGATTTCACACAGATGAACCAAGTCTTAAAGGGGAGGGTTTAATTTTAAAAGGCTGAGCAAATATTAAAGCATCGTTTTGGCTGGTAATGCTAAAAACGGACATTTCTCCATCGTCTTCCTAGCAGAAGGTGGTAGTGGAAATTTTGTGATTCATTTCCAATTCTGCAATTCATCCGACTCTGCTGTACTGCTCTGAGAATGTTAGCCCAACTTTATACTGGCAATTACTCTGAACCAAGATGATATCTTTAATGAGCCAGGACCCTATTGCTGACCTGTTTCCAACTCATTAATGCTTTTAAAGTCTTTGCCATCTTTCACTTCCACATCAGCTTCTTCACAGATGCACTTGCTCGTATACATGGCACTTTGCTAACAAATGGCATGGTGCATAGCTCTCAGCCTGGGGAGATCTTACTCCAAAATTAAAGCCACACTTTAAAAGTGCATTTGGAGTGACAGTGAACTCTAGCAGGTCTCGACTGTTTATTAAATCAGCAGCACCTCATTCAAAACCTGTGCAGTCGTCCAAGTCTATTACCATTTTTCACTGATGCCATACTATTCTAAAGACTTTCTTCTTTGCTCTTGAATAATTAACAATATCCTTGCAACACAAGAACAGCCACACTGGCTCAGGCCAGAAGTTCATCTATCCTCTGTCTTTTCTCTGACAGTGACTGGGATGAATGCCAAAGGAAAACAATGATCCTTCCCCTGAAACACACTTCATCCTTTCAGCAATCATTATGAGGACTTCCTGAGCTGCAGGTTGCATTGCATTTCACAGCCGCTGACAGTCATACCCTACCAGCCTCTGTCTCAACCTGTTGTGACACACTGAGCCTCTTCATAATAGTGTCTAGGAGCAGAATAACTTTATCATCTGAGATTGTGACGAATCAATTGCACATAAATGCCAGTAAGAGCGTATCTTACTACACAATTGAAACTAGCTTTGACTATTATCATCCTCCTTGCTTATGTAATATATGCATAATAATTACCAAAATATTTCTGATCTTGTCATACACACTAGCTTGTGACAAGACAGAAAAAATCCCCTTTTCCTGGTGGTTTAAAATTTATTTACATACTAATCTCCCTCGCTATCATCTATTTAATTGTGCTAAAATTTATTAGGCTGTAATTACTTGGACAGAGACTAAGAGTCATGTTTTCTCCAGAGTCTAAATCCAGGTATCTTTGTTATGTGTTTTGCTGTCTGAAAGAATACTCAGTTTTTCCTGTATTTTTCAATGCGGTTGTCTTAAGCCTTCTGCAGGACAGGCACTGCTGGAGTTGTGAGCTATTACACAGCTAATTGCTCCTGGACTGAGAAAATGGTGATATACTGGCGGCACTGTTACACCGATGGGGTTGCTGAATTCCTGCAGTGGTGACCAAAGCTCTGGCTCAGTGTGAACCCAGGGGCTGGGTAAAAACCGCTTAGGCCTCATCCTCTGTAAATGTAGCTTTAAAGTCAAGATTTGTGTCTTGCTTAAACAGACATTAGTGCTCTAGAAAAACACACCTCTCTTGAGGAATAGTTGAGATGGACATCGTGTCCCTTGCTGGGAGATCTGCCACACAAAGTACCTCCTCAGGGACTGACCTTGCACTGGGGAAGAATGGAGCACCCCAGGCAGCCTCAAAAGCGGAGCTGGTTCGAGGGCAAAACCCTGGGACGAAGGGGGATTAAGTTACACTGCATGGGTTCTGTGGTTCCTCTACGTCATGCCATAAATCTAGGACACATCCCCTAACAAGCCAAGGACGAGGGGAGTGAGCGCTGCTTCCCCTTGCCTCCCCTCCTGCTCCCTGCGTGCCTGCTCGGAGGAGGGTGAGAGACAGGAGGGGCATGTGTGAGTGACGAGGGAAAAAGAACAGAAGCAGTTCTTCTTCCCTACGGCCTGAACAGATTATATGTAATCAGGGTGCTAAAGCTGTCACAAAGCAAACGTGCTGCATTGGTTAAGATGTAAAGCGTCTGCAGAGAGTTACAAATACAATAACAATAACTCACCAAGTAGGTGGGTGCAGTTGAAGGTGGAAACCATGCTAGCACCAATGTTTGCCTGTCTCTCGGAGCTTTTACTGCCTGGATTTTGATGGCATTCCTGTGCTGACATGGCTGGTGCTCTATAACAGAGATGTGCTTTGTGAGAAGATTAATGGCATATTTATCCAAGGAGTGTCCTAGTAGCCATCAGTGGCCAGTCTCTCATTCATCATGCTGTCCCCTGTCGTAAGGGGAAGTTCATCTATCCCACAAAATATTCCAATAACCTAGCAGAACTTTAATTGTGGACTCTACATAGTGGAAATCATCAGCAAAGGACAGGTTTGCTGCCTCTTACCTCCGTCAGCAGAGAGCTGCCGTTCCTTGCATTCAAGTTAATCTGCATGTCATTTGCAATACTCGGAGCCTAAGTGACCGAGAACAGAGCGGTTCCCGTGGAGAAACATGCTCCCGCTGCTCTCTCTGCAGGCTGACAGCTGCTATGTGTTTAGCTCCACATTCCTGACACGGGATGCACTGCTGTGCTGAAGTGGCATCTGCAGAGAGCCCATAGAGTCCCAGGTGCTATTGCTCATTTTCTTCCTTGAAATGCAGGCAATTTATTATGTCTACACTAAGACCTGAAATTCTTAAACGATGCAGTGTCCCAAAACAAAGCCTTCCTAACCATCAGACAGCAAGGGCAGCAGCCAGTTTGCACAAGTCAGAGCGCTGTTCAGTCGAAAAGCCCAAACACTCTGCTGAAGACCTTCCCAGGGCCAAATACAATCAAAACCCAGCAATGCCTTGAAAGTTGCAACTGCTTTTGCTGATACCTTCTGTTCCGGGTTTCACCTGATTTCTGTTCCATACAAGAACAGCTTCCCCGAAGTCCCAGTTCACCAGAGTGCTTTAAAGGGTGTAAATTTAAGTGCCAACATCAACGGAGTACTAACGTGCTTAAAAGTCCTGCTAAATAGAGGCCTTGGGCTATGTCTCACTGCAAAACCAGGTCGGACTCCTGTGTCAGGGCAGTTGCTTCAACATAAACACTGCTAGTGATACGTTACAGGAATTCTCGCACTACTGCAATGGATAGAGGTCACCTTATTTGTGGATATGGGCTACACCACAATTGTCTGGATTGCGGTAAAAGAAAGCATCAGCTCTGGTGGGATTTTGCATGGACACTACTACAATACGACAGTTCCCAGTGGCAGCAGGGTTGCAGCATATCGGTATTTCTTTTTGTGGTGAGAATGCCCCACACCAGAGAAAACAGACTGAGTGGCCAAAACCACCTGTCACTGATTTAACAAGGGAAGGAATGTGCCACACGCAAAAGTCTGTCAAAAAGTTTCTCCTCCACAAACAAGAAATTATGAAAGCAGGGAGTTATACAGATCTCCTCCGTATTACAACAGAGTAACAGACAAGTATAAAGTGAAACAGCAGTGAGAAAGAGAGCAAACAGGGTAAGAAAGATGGGAGCTCCTCCCTTCCAATCAGAATGTAAATCTTCCCTTAAACTGTACGTAGAGAAGGATGAATTTTCCCCAAGAGAAAAATAAAGCGGAAACTATTCATGAAATCCACCTGAATTTACCAGGTAGTCATCACTTGAAATCTAAATAAAACAAACTGTATTTTCATTGGAATTCTGCAGGAGAAAAGCAAGTCTTTTTATCAAACAGCAAGGATTGCACATGGGGAGGAAGCACACCATTCACCCAGCAAATCAGTGTGGGAGAGAGCCATGGATGCTCGCGGGCATTTCTGGCGCCTTTCATGGAGGCACGATCCTGAAGCAGCACCCACCCATCCCACTGCTTCGTTAACGAGGCCCATGCCTGCGCACCCACACCCCCCTCGCTGCCACTTCTGTGACAGTCTTGTCTACTGTGACTCTTCCTTCTCTGTGTACAAGCATCTTAGTGTCCGAAATGAGAGCTGTCGTTTAGGCTTTAATATAACTGCCTGTGAAACAAAGCTTTCCAAGAGTTTCCTTTTCCCTTCCTTCACAAACAGAAAAATATACAGTCACTGAATTTGAGCTGAAATTAATTCCTTTTAACTTTTGCTTTAACTACTAACCTGAAAAAAAGATTAAAATTATTTGGTCAATTCTTTGTGGTGAACAGCATCTTCTTACATATTTGGACAATACCTTTTGTAATTGGATCTTGATTCATTATGGAAGAGCTTCCAGATACTCCCACAACACACCCAAAATGCAGTCACAGAAAGCATCACCAAGAAACGAAGGGTGCAAAGTCAAGCGCTTAAAAGCTAGGAATCATCTGCAACCTTAATCCAGCCTCCTTGCAACTGCAGCACCAGGCAGCCTAACTACACACACACATCATTTTTTTTCCACCGAGCCATTGCCTCATGCACTGCCCAGGATGAATGCTGTCCACACAAAAAGAAGCTATTCAATATTTTGTTTTCTCCCCTTTGTTCATTGTGTGGTCTCATGCTTTATTTACTTCACATCATTCAAACACTACTCTGAAGACAGAATTATTAATTTCCTCCTCATCTTTTCTATGGCGTTAATCTCTCTAGTTTCTAACGGCTTCGCAAACGATAACAAATCTGATTTTCACAACAACTCTGAGAAGCAGGATGTGCGCGCGCTGAATTTGGTCTACACAAAATTACCATGCGTTATGCAGAAGATCACTGCATGTTGGATCGCAAACTGCCTTGGGCAGAGACTTTTCCTTATGGTAAAGTGCCATGTGTATCAATAAATCCATATAGAGCACCTGTAACATTACAAGATGTCTTAGTTTTTCTGAACATCATGCCACAGAAACCTGCTTTAATGCCACTTCAAAAATACGTGCTAGAAATAAGAAATTACTTCCTGCTACTTACACAGGTACAGACAAGCCGATGGAGGTGGGCTAGGCAGTAATGCACGGCCAAGAAGGGCCAGGGTCAGATCCAAATTCCACTGAAGCGCAAGGAGTACTTGTTCTCTGGAGGACTGACTGATCAGGCCCGGAAAGCTAATGGTGCAGTTTTTGTCAAAAACAGGCAAACTCTTTTTCAAAAGTGTTTTCCACTCATGGAGAGGTCCAGAGGCTTCTTTATGCAGGGCGGCCTGGTGCTCTCTGTTTTAAAATCTTTTTTGCAAGCCACCTAGAAATGATGCCGTAAGATTGCCAGGGATTTATAAATATCAGCGGTGTTAGCACAGTTTTAATCACAGGATAAACGTAGCACAAAATAGGATTTTTAGGTAACAGCCTCTATTCTGGATGAATGTTACAGGCAAACCTCAGCAGGGTGATTTTGTAACCTCCATGCAGAACCATTTATAGTGTTTGATACGTTTATATTTGTTACCTCAGAGAACATTTTTTAGTGTGAGAGGAGAAAATCTTTCGCAGAGATAGTGGTCAAACCTTGTTAATTAGTCAGGCTGTCAGCCTCTCAGATGAATTATATGGATTTGCAAGTACTAGCTCGCTAACAAGAAACAGCTACTGCTAACTATAACAAGGTCATGAAATCAGCATCATTCCAAATTTATGAAGGAATTAAAAATAATAAGGCAAGTGTCTTTTCATCTGAATGAAGATTAAATGAGTCGTAAGTGTCTTTTCTTAGTATAAAGTAGTTGGTTCTGGTAGTTGAAGTTATAGATAGGTATCTCTATTTACTGGAAGATGAGATTAAATTAGAGAGGCCCCACTAATTTAACATCACTCATTATTTAACCAAGCCCATTGATTCACAACAAGTACTACTCAGCCTTTACTAGTTAGCCTCTTTTCCACGCCAAGACCTTTGTAAACAATCATGGGCGCAATTACAGAATTTTGCTATCCAGATTAGCTTGTAAATGGGTTAAACTGCCACAAAATATCCTGCTTGCAATAAATAACTCTACTCTGCAATTTGGTTTAGCCTAAGGTAAAGACAAATGCAACTTCTTTCGAACAAACAATTTACAATTTGCACATAGGCAAATGTTTGTATATTTAAACGTTCCTGGAAGTTTCTGTTTGACATTCTGAAACTAGCAATATTGACTTAGCGTGTAAAGGATGAAGCACTAGTATGGGTACACTCTGCTTTTTGGGGGATGGAAACAGAAGTCATTCCAGTCTCCTTTTTCTCCTGGCATGACATACTACTTTTGAGAATTGCTAAAGTCCACCGCCTAACCACTGTTCCATTTTGCAGGACAAAATTCTGGGTGGCATTAAATCCCATCGGAAATTTGCTATTGATTTCAGGAGGGCACAAAATTATAATAGCATAAACACATTTAATACCTTGCTGTGGCCAGAACAATAGATAACCTTCTAAAATCCACAGCTCCTGGGCAGTTTAGATGTTACAGTCCCTAAACGTTTGCCTGGCCATGAGGCAGATTTAACTACCCTGGTAACAGAGATGACAGAATAGATGGCAAGTCTGTGAATCTCCATCACATTCCACAGCGCGGCATGTAACTTCACTTGCCACCAGCTTCCGCTTACTTTAATAACACAGGTTGTGAATTGCATGGGCTGTTCTGTCCCCTCTTGCTGTGGGCTCTATCTCCAGCCTCGATCACCCAGCATCAACAGCCAAAACTCACGATTTGACAAACAGAGCTCTAATTGTCACTCATGCACCAAGAAGCAAGCGGTGCCCTGAACCTTGCCTGCTGGCAGAAAAGTAGGGCAACGAAATTGCAAAGACTGATACACAGCATAGAAAATTTTGGTCCCCAAAACAGTTACTGGCTTCTTTTCTACCAGACCGAGCTGTGGGCAATGGCATCTTCCTGGCAGCGAGTATGGGCAGAGTGGCAGTTGATAAAGTATTTTCAGGACCAGCTTGTAATAAAGTCTTAGAGACAAATTCAAGCAGAATTAGCACAACATAAGGCAGCTGTTAATGTATTTTCAGAACTGAACTGAATAGTGAAGCGGCAAATTGGGACTTTCATTTTGGCTCATGGGTAAGGAAATTTCACTGCAGTCTCCTGTACCTGAAGGTCTTCCACTATATTGCCAAAATGTCAAAGACAACATGTTTCCTCTATGAAATGTAAACATAAAGCAGTTTAAAATCTGGCCTGAAGTTCCAATCTGTAATGCTTTTAACTGTTCCTACTGAACACTGAACAGTTTCCTTGCCAAGTAACTCTGCAGTGCAACAAAGCAAAAGAATAGCTTGTTTTGTATAAAAATGGTAACATTTTTAGAATACAGAACCCTACTGGATGGTTCTCCAAGAGGATTAAAATGTCTGTTTGGAACATACAAGCCTCCGTAAAATGTTTCTCACAGTAGCTGAGATTATTGTTCATTTCTGTTGCTTTGGTGGGAAGTATTCCCATTGAATTGAGTCTTAAATGGTAGAACAAAGAGAGCTCATAAGCACAACAGAAAAGCAGGCAGCGCGTGGATTTCAAAAACAAAGCTTCCTTTACCTCTTAGGAAAACCTTTGTAGAAATATGCTTAGTACAAATTGTGAAAAATTACAACTATGCCAGTATTAGCAGCCAAGAAAGCAACGTTAATTTAAAGATGAAAGGGCAGAGCCAATTTCAAATTATACTTGTGGTATAATGTTTAAAGAAAAAGCAAGGGATTGAAGTTATCCCTGGACATCACACATGGTGCACATTTCCAAAGCGCTTTTGCGTGTGCAACAAAACATTCTCCTTTTATCCAGTTGCATTTCAGTTGTTTGAAAGGCTACCTGGTTTTGCAAGTTACTAAAATGGACAATAAGCTCTCATGTTCCCGGCCAGTGATGATGACATGCCGTGCAACTGAGCTTCCAAATCAAATTGGGAAATTATTGCCCCTCCTGGTTATGCATCACGCTTCTCAAAGAAATTCAGTGCTTTACTTGCAAAACTTTGTGTTGCATTTGAAGAACTATTCTCTGGGCAACTTTTTCCACCACTGTCTACCAAAAGAAGTTACTTAACCTGAAGCAATACCAATAAAATGAAAATACACGCTTTCCCTCTGCACCGCAGACCTACCACGGGGCATATCTTCTCAAAGTTGCACAAACTCCACAAAGCCTCATGACTTATTCTGTTTATGGATTTATCTGCATCATGACTGACAGATCATCGCTGAGATCTAAATGTTCTCCAGGGCCAAACTGCGGGTTTGTATCTCAAAGTTGAGGAGCTCAGCTTAAAGGAATTCACTGTCTGGATTTCACCGCAAACTGCCGAGCGCTGGAATCCAACTTTAGGCAAAAGACTGCGTGTTTTGGGTTGTGCAACCTGCAGCCAAAAGGTAAAAAGAAATGGGGAACAACTTATTTTAACATAAATATTTAAGGGTTTTCCATTTCCTTGAGCACGACCTTCTTGAGAGCATACCGCTTCTGCCAACCAACAGTTCACAAATGCCCTCTTGCATCCCTCAGTGCCCTTCTCTTGCCTGTGGAGGATCTCGCAATTTGCCTATAAAAGCAGAGCTCCATTCCCTGCCCAAATCCTCCAAAAAGAGGCTTAAAGGAGAGAGGCTTTCTGTATTGGAAGTCAGATTAGGACAATGCTTTTGGTTTTTTATGTAGTCAGTTCTACAGTATAAATAGCAACATATTTATCACTGCTTTTATCATAATCTGTCAAACTACCCCGTATCTACTAAAAACTGCTGTAGCACTATGAAGTGAAAAGAGTAGAAATAATTGTAGGTTTATTACTGGAGTGAGGGTTTTGTTTACACTTAAAGGCTCAGTCTCAATTTCATCACAGTCAGAAACCTGAAGCCATCAAACATGTGGCAATTAAACATTTTTGGGAAAGAAGGTGAATGTAAATCAGAGATTGCAGATGTTTGTAGAAAACATGGTGAGTTCCTAAGGATTTCTATTTGCTCTGGAATTTTTCATCTCAGCAGGACCATAAGCACCAAAAGTTTTAATGAACATTAACAAACTATAATTCGTGTCTGTACTTTATCTGCACAGTCCTACTTCACATGAGATTTGGCAACTGAGTCCCAGGCTTGGCACCAATCTATCACGTGCTTCCTGTTCCGTACGCTGCTCACCATCTGTCTGAGCAACAGCTGGAAAAGCTCCGCTGCCACAGTGCTATAGTGCTCTGAATTACACCCGCTGCTTGCAGCTGCCCCCGACACACTAGGACGAGGCGAGCACAGGCCAGCACGGACCCGACCCAAACAGTTGGCTGATCCATCTTGGATGTTTCCTACAAGAGCGTGGCTGGACCAAACCACTGCTGCATTACTGCTAGGAAGCCATGACATTTTATTTAACGGTTGATTACTTAGAATATTAAATATGATGAAAAGAGAACCCGTGTACCCCAAAAGGGAAGTGGGACACACCACTTTCAACGAAGTTATAATGAATATTCCCAGGACCATCTTGCCAATTTTAGGAAATCCTTTATTGAGCATTTATTTTCACTTTTTTTCCCCCTGGAAAATGCAACTCCAGTAAAGATTCGATGCTTCCTTTAATTTATAACTTTATTTTGTAGCGATACTACAGTGTGCTGGTATACCTGCATAAATAGATGTACAAGGGATTGTGTGGGTATGCACTGATACTCAAGGGGCAGAGGGAAGGAAAGGAAACTCAATCCTGAGAGTTACAGCCAATTGCCAACGGGACCACCAATGCATAAATGCAGACTAAATTAGTGGTAAGGATTTATCTGAAATGGCTCTGCCATGAAAGACAATAATAAATAATACAAACACCTAAATACATGTGTGCGTGTGTATGTTTTATCTGGAAAATTCACAGTCCACTAACATTGGCAATTATTTTTCCCACTTAAGAAATGACACAAGCAAAGCGCACAAGGGTGATCAATGTGTCTCATGGCCTAAGGGATAAAGCAAGACAGAGCGATGGAAATCTGGATTTTGCTCCTAGCTCTGCCACCGGCCTGCTGTGTGTCCTTGCACAAGTCTGTGGGTGCCAGTTTCCCCATCTGTAGAGCACTGGGCTCCTTAGTATCAAGTTTTGAGCTGGAGATACCAGAGCAGATTCGCCCTGAGCCAACCTTTCTTTAGCACAGCTGGTGCCGAGCTGGAACTATGACGTCCATCTGGATTTTTCTTGCTGTTGCAGAATTGCTTGACTATCCCTATGCCCTGCTCTGCAAGGCTCCTAGCAGAAGGCACAGTATTTTGTGGGCTGAGCAATACAGAAATGTAGGACCAGCTGGAACCTGGTGTTGCTCCCAAGCTAGCAAGCTCTTCTGAAGCCTGGGCAGCTTATATCCAGATGGGCTTATTAGCTCTAACTCTGCATGGACCATCCCAAAATCTGCACTACCCCCAGCAGAAGTGTTCAGTGTGTCCACCGTAGAGCTATGGCTCCACAATAGCGGTGAGACTGCATCCTGCCCAGGCAAACCAGAAACCCAGCTCCACTTCTCTGCCTCCCTGCCATACAGATAAATGGCAGTGAGTGTGTTATTATTTACCTCCTTCTGGTGAGCCTTACAAATGCCATCAGAGAGAAGATGTATAGGTTTGAATTATTATATTGGAGGGAGAAATCTCTTTTCAGTGTCTTGGAACCTCAGTATCGTACACTACATCCAAATGTACTCTGTCAAAGCCTTCTTGCTTATTCGTACCAGTGGTCCCATGGACATCAATAAGACAGACAAGATTTGGCCTGCTATTACTAAGCTAGAAGCAAAGAGAATGTAATTTTCAAGGACTATATTCACTGACTACAACAAATTAAGTCTCCAGTGAACCTGTGTATATTTGGGTATTTTGTTTTATTGATGGCTTTAGAAGTTGTTCGACATCTGGCTCTTGCTACCTAAAAAAGATTTAAAGCAGAATATTTATGTAGAAAAATAAATGGTCATACAGATGAGTGGGGCCTTTGTGTGCTAACTAAGTAAAAGTTTGAGCACTTACAGAACTTAGCTGCAAACCTCCTACTAACTCCAGGGCTTAAATCTGCAGGGATATAGCACAGAAACTCGGTATGGTCTTCCCAACCAAGTTTTTAATCTCTTAATTTCTTCTTCCTTCCTGCATAGTTCCCAATTAAATTTTCAGTTTATACTTTGTGCGTGCGGAGTTCCCACTCTGCTTCAATCCTTAATGTGTATCAATAACAAAAAGAATTGCTATACCAATAAAAATTGAGATTTTAAAGAAAATCATAATATGTTCTCATTAATCAATTGACTTCTAACTGACTTTGATTTATGTGTGGGTGGACTCTCAATAAACATAAAGGGTAGCCAATTATTCCTTAAAGATCACCATGATTTAGCATCACATCTTTTAGATGCTTTACAGCCACATTTAATTCTTCATTTTAAATATTCAATAGCATGCATCTAGGAACATTTTTGACTTGGTTATATTAACATGCTCTGACAACTGAATACAGTAATGAGATTGACAGTCCAGCTGTGAAACAAAACTCTTAAGTTCTGCAACTTCTGCCAGATGAGCAGTTATGTTTTGGCAGGTTTGGTGAGCTACTTTGGCTTGTCCTTTATCCACTCATCCTCCTGCAACAAGAATATGAGGACTCTTCAAAACCCGAGACGCATCTGTCTATTCATGTCACTGTGCAGAGCCTGTGCCCCAAACTCACAAGTCTCTGGAGTTCTGGATTTTGACTATTTCCTCTCTTTCAATAAAATGCAAAAGCAGAGCAAAACTTTGAATAAGAAAGAACTCTTCACTGGTTTAAAACTCGCAGACAGAGCTGTATAAACCATAGGGCAAGGGAGGGGTCAACTATGGGCACGAATGCTTTTGTCAGCTAGGACTGAGCCTAAAGATTGGGTGCTCTGTAGGAGGGGTTGCAAAGATGAATACTCATGCTACTCTGTGTTCTCATCAATGTCCTGGAAGTAAACACAAGATCACTTGCTGATATATTTGCAAGTGATAAACTGTGGGTCAGTGATACATCGTGAGGAGGACAAGCCAGTGAAAATGATGGGAATCACTGGCAAGCTGTGCCAAGTCAAATTATGTACATTTTAATTTAGCCAAAAGCAAGGCCTTTAGAAACAAGAAATGCAAATCTATTTGCAGGAAGGGGGATGCTTTTGCAATTCCAGAAGAGATCTGCATTATTGTGAAGAACTATATGCGGGTATCTACACATACACACCAGCTCCCAGTATTATCTCATCTGTATGAAAATGCTAATTTATTCCTTACATTTGAATACTGAAGGACAACAAGAATAAGTAGGAAAGTGTAAGAATAAGTAGGAAAGTGTATACAGTACTTGTGAGACCTTGTGTTAGCACACAGTGTGTTCACATCATAGAAAAAACTGGAGAGAATATAGAAAATAGCCCCAAAAACTTAACTATTGGAGAAAAAATCCATATAGCGAGACTACAGAAATCTCAATACGTTTAGTTCATAAAAAAGGAGATTGACAAGTGACTAGTTTATACAGCGTAAGCACTTTCCCAGGGAGAAAAACACTGGGTACTTACAGTCTCTCTTCTCTAGCAGGGAAATTACACGAGAAGAACTAATGGCTGGGAACTGAAGACAGACAAATTCATTTGGGAAACAAGGCATTACTTTTGAATGCTGAGCCAAGCAAGATAGCAAGTTCTCCATTTATTTACTTTTCAGCTGGAAGATGCCTTCAGAGAATAAGCATTGCACAGACACAAGTTCTCGGGCTCAGTACCAGGTAAGCTTACGTACAGGGGAAAAAATACAATGATCTTCCACTTTCTTCTGACCTGAAAGTAAATAAATGTATCAATGTACACAGACCTTTCGCAACTGTCAACGAGATGTAATAGTTTCTTTCAGTCATCAAACACCGCAGTCCAGTGATGGCGACAAATTTGCTACTGACAGGGAGCAACACCTTTCACAATAACCAGGTATGAAAATGGTCTGCCACCGCTGCTGCTGAGGGGACAGGTTATATTAGTAACTTTTAATACTATGCTGTGAAGGACAGCTCATTTAGTATTATTAGTTCCTCCCTGGTGATATTTCCCGCAGTATCTCATTGGCAATTTCATGCTCTTCGCTGAACTGAATTTCTGCTTAGGAGCCCTTAAGGGGATTCCCAAAGCTCTTCAGTTCACTTTTAGCACGCCAGAAGACTTGCAATACTACTCTAGGTTGGCTCCATTCTCAACCAGCAACAGACACGATACTGCCAAGCGTGGACAAAATCTACAGCACATGACTACCTGGGGAGCCTGTCTGCAGCAAACACTGTAGAAGATTCAAAAAGAAAGACTTATATCTGCATATATATTAGGTAGCACCTCACTGTGTTGGGAACCCTTTTAACTTGTATTCATGTTGCTTTTGTAAATGGTTAGGGATGTCCCTAAATTACTTCTCTTGAACAATTTTAATTTCTCCTATGAAACCCTCATGGACTTAAAGGTTGTTATACATGAGTAAAAAATCCAGTCAGATTTTGGAATGTGAAATTCCTGAGGAGTGCCCACGTTCCGCTGGGTGAAGTGCTTGAACAAAGCCTGACGTGTCTCCTGCCAACTCCCCAAACTGCATTTCAGTGATGCATGGGCTCTGGCAGGTCAACAGCGTGTGCCAAGTGGAAATCCCCCGCACCTTATGTGCACAGGAAGGGTGTCACTGTGGACACCACGGCAGGACCTGGCAGGGTTTGGTGTCTCACAACACACTTATTGTAGCACCTGAGGGTGACACTGAAGCATTTGTACTCTACTCTGTGCAGCTCCTGAACCGTAAACTCTCGTGATCCTGGTCCTCACTAACTAACTACTGGGAGACAACTGAATCAGATGACAAGAACCAGAATGATGGTGCTCTGTATTAATCTATCATTTCTTCCTCTATCCCTCAAGCAGAGCAGAATTAGCCTTTTGTTACAGAAGCCGAAGCTACAGTTTATTTAACTAAAGTAAGATGAAGAGCACCCTACGGCAAGCATGACCTAGCACTCTAAATGGAGAGGTACTCCTTCAATACAAGGTACTACAGGCACCTGCAAGCTCCATCAAAGAAAAAAGCATAGGAGTTTTGGGAAAGTAGAAGGCTATTTATTTAAAGACAGGTTTCTAGGGAAATTGTATTTTAAAAAAAAAGCCAGTTAGTCTACAGTTCTTCAAATAAATTAATAGAGTTTTTAAGTGGTGAAGCTAGCCATTGCTATCATCATCAGGTCTGGCCTGCGGTGTAACATAATGGGAGGATTTGGAAATGGAAAACACATAATCATTGGGGAAACTGCAACAAGTAAAGAGCTACTCCATCTTTTGGGGGCTAAGCCACAGGCAGCGGAATCTCCTCTTGTATCAGGGGAAGGTTGCAGCCCTGAAGAGCTGTGGGTTTCGTTGGCTGATTGTGTCAGAAAGAGCTTTTGTTTCCATGAAGCTAACATGGGATTGCAAGGACAGATTCTTCTTCTGCCAGAAGCCCCTCCCTTGTGGGTGCAGACGTGTCTCAGCCCCCAGCCGGACCATAATGATTACAGCCCACTGAAGCGTTAGTATCAGTAGGTGAAATCCTTGTAGTGTCTCAAAGCCCTCACTGGAGATGACCGTGTTTTGTATTCAAGTCCTCAAATTAGCTCTCTGTCTCGATTTGACAAAGCACAAATGCACAGATAACAACAGGAAGAAGTTTCGGATTTGATGTCTCCCAGGGGATATAAGCATACGCTCAACTATTTAGCAATGGACTTCAGCACGACCTTTGCCAAACCGAGCCCTAAAATTTCAAGTTTTACTGACTCTATCATTACTGGAAAGAGCTAACAGATTGCTTAACGCATCACGCATACCATCAGCGGTCTGCTCGCAGTCCCTCCTTAGCTCTGTATGTGCTCCCTGTAAATCTGCACAACTATGCGATTTTCAGGTAACTGGAAATTATGAGTGCCTAGTACTTTGGGGGGGGGAAGAAAGGGCTGGTTTTGAAAATAGGTGATAACCAGAACTAGCATTCCCAGCTGGTTTTACTAGAACAGAAGAAGAAAATTTGACCAGAGCTGTTTCACGGGCACTAACTCACAGAGTGAGTAGATAAAACAACAGGTGTCCCCGCAGAGGTACAAAATGACCGGTATGTCCACTACCCCCAAGCAATGATGGGATGTTATTTTTCCTCTGGAGGAATTAGGGTGGCAAATCAGCCTCCAGATGGTTAAAAAGGAGTTGTGCTAAAGAAAGCGAGTTTCAGAAATTCCTGGAGTAGGCAGATAAATTTAGCAACTACAATTCAAACAGCCATTGATTTCAGCAGGACAAGAATTAAACTCCCTGGTTACTGCCATCGTATTTTCCTCATCGTTTTCACTGCCCTTTAAAAGCTGAATTTTGTGATGTGTACAATGGCCAGGGCAATAGCAAAAACGGTTCAGTGCCATGACCTCAGATGGCCCATTTTGGCAGCGGCAGGAAGATAGGACAGACATTTCTCCGACTTCTTTTCAAATGTATCCCTAAAGCAGTATAATTTCTCTGGCTTTGAAGGTAGCAAAGGAAAACTATTTATTAGACTGACTGCTGCCACTTCATCTATTTAATGTTGCTGGTATAATGTCTCTACCCATTTTGTGACTTGAGTTCTTATTTATGCTTGTAAATCTGTGCTTAACATTTTACATTATTAAAGAAATAAGCTTCTTTTAAATGTTCTGCTATTTATTTTTTATTAGAACGTGCAAATCCTCACTGGCTTAGTTTCCAAGTGAACACATCAACTCCCAACCTCTTTTTGCTTCCAAAATAATGGTTTTATTGTCTGTGGCATTTTGCAAGTTGTTTTTTTCTTACAGTCTGGTCTTTTTGAGTTACTTGTAATGTGCCATTTCAAACTGCCTTACTGGTCACTCAGGAAGATGAATCCAGCAGTTGCAGGATTTGTCATCAGTGGACTGAGGCATATTTGAACCACCTCTTTAATTACCTACAAGAGCTACCGAGGGCTCTGTCCTCTGCTAAGGCGCCACACTCATGCATAAAATCACAAACACCACCCGAATTCCTGTTCCTGCATTCTGTTGCAGGGGAAATACTACTGATGCCCAGCCACAGACTTTACCTCGCCAGACATGTTCACTTAAGCACGACATACGATTCTCCAACACGCTCTTGTCTGGAGCATATATGAAGCCATCAGAAGAGCACAACCTGGCCCAACAGAATAATTGGTTTAAATTGGATGTGAATTTCTCTCTAGCAGGGGGAAGCAAATGCAGAATGACTAATGGCTCCGGCTACAGGATGTGGCCCTGCACCATGTAAAACCAAGGAAAGGGTTTATTTCAACTGCCATCAGGATCGGATCAAGGCCGCCATAGCCTGTCTTCAGGTCACTTCCTGTTTTTTCTTATGCCAAGAAGGGGTCAGCGCCTTATTTTCCAAGAATAGCCGGAAGTTAACAAATGAGTTCTTGAAAAGACCCTACATCCAAAGCTATTCTTTTTCTTCTTTTCAGCAACTTCTGAATCAAACACGAGATTTTCAGTTCTCCCTTAAACTCTGGCAACAGGCTATATCCCTCAATCTCTGTCTCTGAGGAAATGATTTTTGTATAGCCTTAGCTCCCTTCTCCTTCCAGCCCTTTGAATAGCAAACCATAGTTAGTGTCTATATAAGAAACATTTTTTCTAGCTGTTGAAGGCTGCAGCTCACCATTTCTCTCTCTTAAGACTACTTATTTCGCAGCTCTCTTCCACCTACGGATTTCTTCTTTAAGATTATTCACATTCTTCTCTAGGGGGAATGATTTCAGAGGAGCTGTTCTTGACAGGAGAACAAATGTTTAAGACCTGAACCCATTACTTCTACATTCCTGGCAAGAATAAGAATTCATAGTTTTGTAAAGCAAGAACTTAAATCTGACTTCCAAAAAAGTAGAAAGGATGTTAGAAAAGAAGAAAAAGCCAGGAAGGATGCTTTTTACTCTTTAGTCTCCTTATTCCTTTAACTACAGTGCATCTCAATGCTTTTAAGATAAATTTTGGCAGCATCAAAACCGAAGCTCCCAGAATCTCTAATTTGCAAAACAGTGACACNGTTAGAAAAGAAGAAAAAGCCAGGAAGGATGCTTTTTACTCTTTAGTCTCCTTATTCCTTTAACTACAGTGCATCTCAATGCTTTTAAGATAAATTTTGGCAGCATCAAAACCGAAGCTCCCAGAATCTCTGATTTGCAAAACAGTGACACACTAGATGGACAAACTAGAATTACGGAGCACCACCAGCCAGCACAGTAGGAATGCATTTAAGTTACTTTAACATGACTTTAAAATCAAGCAACACCTGATTATGCACGTCCCAGTACACAATATTAATGCAGTGCTATTAATAACACTTATAAAGGTTTGGGCCAGCCTAATTCTAAGATTCATCATAGCAAAACAGAGTATATTGAAGAACTCCAGAGTACATTCGTTAAAGTATCTGAGTGAATTAGTACTTGGTGTTCCATTGATTTTTCCCACAGATGTCTAAATCACTAACGTATATTGCCAAACACCCTGTGGCTAACGCATCCCAACACTGAGTAAAACACCAGGCACCCACTTAGTCCTTCCAATTCAAGCAGCTGAGAGTGCCCGATTTTAGATCTGTTTGAGGAGAGAAGTTAAACACGTGCTAACAACCTTTGCTGAGCAGGGACGTACTTTCCTGACTAAGTGTCAGGGAGGCCCTCTGGATATGCTAGAAAAAACACATAAAATGGAAGGGAAGTCAGGTCAGACATGCAGTCCGGAAGGAGGCGAAACAGTTATTCTGAGGGCATACGGGTTTTATGGCATTTTGGTAAAATAACAATTTTAGGATGCTTTCATGTATCAATGCATACTCACTTGGGATTGCCTATGTTCGTATCCCCAAAACGTGAACTGTGTCAGAAGGATGACTAATGTAGGGTTGAACGCCTGGCTCGGTATTTGAAGGTCTTCCGAAAGCAGAAGTGAGGTACCAGTTGCCTTCCCCTCTGATGCTGTACTAGATAGTAGAGACCAGGGATGCTCCACTACCTTCTCCAAGCTGTCCTGTCTTCTGGGAGCCTGAGCTGAACTGAGCAACGGGCTCTGCCCTGGGAGTAGCTTGTGACTGCTATCAGTCTTTTGTGATTACAGCTGGTGAGGGCCTTCCCTGCCAACAGGACACAATGGCAAATTCTAGCGAGATACACTTTTATTTGCAAGTGCCCAATAGTAAAAGTACCCAGCATTTTCACATTAGAACCACCCACAACTGATAAGCTACTCCGTAACAGTAAAGGATACTTTTCAGAATAATCAGACCTGGTTTAGGGCTTCCACCATTACAAAAACATATTGCAGTGAGGCAACCAGTCACTTCTTCACCTCTTCCTCCATCAACATCTTTTTAGCCATGAGAGTTTTTAGCACAGATCTGTCTTACTCTGGGCAGCCTTTTTACATATTAGAAATCCGCTACAATAGATCTTGGACTCTGTACCTCTTCATTTTATTGCAGTAGCAAAGAGTGAGCCATCTAAAGTCTCTTTGTATCAGCAACTGTGTCAGTCTGTGCAGTTTTTATCTCCCTAGACAACTGCTACCACTAGAAAAAGATGCTCGGGAAAGATAACATTCTTTCCTTAAAGCTGACAGCTGTAAAACAAGGTTCTTAGGGCTGCAGAAAGAAAGACACCTCGAAGATCAGTGCACCCTAGTAATCAAGTGAGCTGCATGTTTCTTTTTAATTCTCAGCTGTCTGCAGGCTTTTTCCTTTCCTAGCATTGCATCTGACAGGTGATTGAGAGAGATTAGGTGCCACTCACATCTAAAGCTGCAGAAAAACTATAAAGATCATGTTTCTTTTGATGGCTATCTTTCGTGCTCTAAGATTGTAACTGAAAGTCCGTTTAGTAGGTTACAAATATGTAGTCAACGAAGATAGCTTACCGAAAGCTTCATAACGGAATTTAGCATAAGGAGAAAGCCTGCAAGTAAGAAGGTTCAGATTCTCCTCTATTGTACTTAACAAAATGCTTAAGTGCCTGCTACACAGGCATGCGTCAACTCTGAGAGCCTACATGGCCCGTTTGCTGTACGTCCTCCATGTCCTTGCCCTTAAATGGTGACAAGAGAGTAGGAGGACAGTGCCAGGCACCAGCCTGTGACTAATATGACAGTGGCAAAGCCCAGGCAGTCTGACGAAGCGTCACCTCCGCAAGCTGACCACTGGCTGCCTTTCACTTCATCTTGAAACTGCAAGAGAGAAGGGAGCTGGGAGCTTGCAGACAGGCTGGGGAATGAACGCATGGCAGGAGAATGGGGAGTTTGTGTGTGGAGGCTGAGCTGTGAGGAAGGAAGATGAAGTCAGGACTGGAGTTGCTGTTAAAGAGTGGGCACCAAACCGCTCAGAACTGAAGGGTGTGGAAAGGGTACAGCTGTGAGCTTGCTCTTGCTCCCAAGACACACATTTACAACAGTGGCAGTTGTGCCATTTCTATTGTTTTCCACAGTCCTACAGCCCTGAGTTTGAATGGCATCCAATTTCTCCCTGTCTGGGTTTAACCCCAGCTGGTAACTAAACCCCACACAGCTGCTCACTCACTCCTCCCTGATGAGATGAGGGAGAGAATCAGAAGGGTAAAAGTGAGAACACTCACGGAGTGAGATAAAGCCAGTTTAATAGGTGAAGCAAAAGCCATGTGTGCAAGCAAAGCAAACTGAGGAATTCATTCATTCCTTCCCATCAGCAGGCAGGTGTTCACAGCATGGTAGGGGTTGGAAGGGACCTCTAGAGATCACCCAGACCAACCCCCCTGCAACCCAGAGCAGGGTGCACAGGAACGCATCCAGGCGGGTTTCGAGTATCTCCAGAGAAGGAGACTCCACAGCCTCTCTGGGCAGCCTGTGCCAGGGCTCTGTCACCCTCACAGTAAAGAAGTTCCTCCTCATGTTCAGGTGGAACTGCCTGTGCTCCAGTTTGTGCCCATTGCCCCTTGTCCTGTCGTTGGGCACCACTGAGAAGAGTCTGACCCCGTCCTCTTGACATCCACCCTTTAGATATTTGTGAGCATTGATCACATCTCCTCTCAGCCTTCTCTTTTCCAGGCTGAACAG